>JAMQGT020009794.1:0-307854 GCA_024447675.2 Pterophyllum scalare | reverse complement strand
ATGAATATGTTATTACGCTATACCACAAAATGGCATGGTGGCACCCCAAGAGCACAAATGAGACACAAAAGTGATGCCCACTAGTCTATCCATGCAACCTGACCACAGTGTGGAAACAACAAAGCCCTGTCACAACAGGAACAGTGAGTAGACCAGTCGGATTAAACCACCACGGCTCACAAATGCAGTTATGTCTGAGAATGCATGCATGAATAAAGCCAAGATATGCCTAACTAGCATTTCCCATGCACTGAACAATTGTAAATATTGAACACTCTGACATATAAGTGTCATGATTCTGCAGTGTGGCAGGCAGGATAAGGACCCAAACACAGGACTCAGGGGGGAAAGCGTGAACTCAGAAATACACAACTTTATTGCTGGATGCACATAAAGTGTAAGGAAACTAGGAAAACTCAACTGGAGCTAATAAGTCAACAACAAGGAATACACAGGGAAACTCTGAAGGACTCTGAGGACTGAAACAGGATTAAATAGAATGTGAACACCAGCCAACAGAACTCAAAAAACTAAACTAAGAAGCCTGAGGATATAAACAAAGAAACCAACCGGGAATTACCGACAGGTTGTTTTTTCATAGAGATACAGCCACATGATACATACCATACATAGCCAGCTAGCGATAGTTAACTCCATTTGGAGTTGGTTATCAACTAAACATGTTGTAATTACTCATGGAAACATACCTTTGTATTTTGTCTTCCTCTGATCTTCTCCTTTTCCTCCTCTCTGGCCCAGAGGGACAGCTCCTTTCTGTCACATTGCTGTTTTGTAGCTTCGTCCACAAATGACCATAACTGGTCGACCATCAGGCCGCAACTGCTGATGCGGATGCCTGCGCAAACTACCTGACACACGCAGTCAGTGAGTCAGCAAGCGGCCCACTCATTAAATTAGTGTTGTTACAATTGGACAAATCTGAAGAGGTGGAATGGCTTCTTCTTTCTTTTAGTTAAAAAGAAAAAAGTTTAATCACAAATGTAGGTGAGCTGGGGGGGGGGCCTTGTGGTCAGGGGGCCCTATGCAGCCGCGTATGTCGCCTATGCCTCGGGCCGGCTCTGAGTAATGTGTCATTCGCAAAAGAGCCGGCTCTGCAATTTCTCATTAGCTCTGCTCACAAACCAAAGGACAGAGAGAGAACTGATGGGCACACCATGCAGCCAATCATACAGAGGGACGTGGGATTATACCATTATGTTAAAGCAGAGGGGGAGATAAATGTTCCACCGTGCGTGGGAGTAATCCAGGTACAGACAGCAGGAGACGGGAGACAGCGGTGCGCAAACGCATGAATGTGAGTGATACCAGTAAAAGAAGTTTTTTTAAAACAATACAAATGTACAAAATAAAGCAATTATAAAGATTATCATAAAAAGATCATATATATGTCTGTGAATTCTACCCCCGTGAAGAAAGCGGTGCCGAAGCAGGTCCGGGTGATGCCGCAGCCTATGAAGGGACGCAGTGCGAGCGCTGTGTGTACACAAAACACCACAACAGCGGAGTTTTCAGGTTTACGGTGTTGGGCCAAAAAGTGATTAACGATTTTTAAAAATGTATCATCTTTGCTTATATCGGTAAATAGACCGTGGTGAACAGGATTTATGTTTTAAATATTTTAATTGATTATTTAGTTTTCCCCACATAATAAAGAAAAAGAACACACAACAATCACCTCCCAACCAAACACACAACAGTGGGAGGACATAAAAGTAACAGGTGGTATATCAGAACATATACATAAAATACATACAGAGTGCATATTATTTAAATTTCTCCATCAAACTAAGTACTGGTTGCCAGATATCATAAAACACACTTTCATCGGTTAGTCAAGGTAAATCTGATTTTGTCCACATTTCCTGATTCTCTCAACCACATTTCAAAAGAAG
Organism: Pterophyllum scalare; assembly: GCA_024447675.2. NCBI lineage: Eukaryota > Metazoa > Chordata > Actinopteri > Cichliformes > Cichlidae > Pterophyllum > Pterophyllum scalare. Next base: position 305,941 of record JAMQGT020009794.1, on the reverse strand, counting down.
GGGGGTTATCTGATTTCCAACAGAGCAATATCACCTTCCTGGCCACTAGTGTAGACCATGACATAACCTGTGCCTCTTTCTTGTCCCTCACCCATCCTGGTTCAATCACTCCAAACAACGCTGTAAGGGGGGTACATGGGACCTCCTTACCAATTGCCCCAGACAGAAATTCAAACAAGTGACACCAACAGGGCCCTAGTTTTGGACACTGAAAAAAAAGATGAGCCAAAGTCCCCTGATCCTTACAACACATAACACAGAGAGTGGAAACATCCTTATATATATATTTTTTTTTATATTTAGTGGGAGAAATGTGCAACCTATGCACCACCTTAAATTGAATTAAATTGTGCCTAGCATTGATAGAACTATGATATATATTTTTAATGCATTGTTGCCAATTGTTACCTGAAATTTCAACCCCCAATTCTTCTTGCCACTGCTCTCTATAATTATTAGATAAGGGACTATTTATATTTAATAAAACACTGTAATAGCAAGAAACAGCACCTCTAGTGTATGGTTCCAGAGACACAAAGTCAAGGACCGAATGCTGAGGAATCACTTCATAATGTGGGACTGAGGCTATAAAAAAATTTTGTAGCTGTAAGAATAAAAAAAAACCGTGAAGTTGGAAGATTAAATTTCACTCTTAGCTGCTGAAATGACACTAAATGTCCATCAATATAAATATCTTTGAATGAGCAAATACCCTTACCTTGCCATGTCATGAATGTAATGTCCTCAAGCCCCGACCTAAAGGCGTGATTGCCACATATTGGGGCATCTAGGTACGTTTTAGGAGCCTTAGCTGTGCCCAAGATTTGGTTTCAGACCTTCAAAGAGTTTTTGATTATTGGGTTTCTGCTGTAGAATATACTCTTGACATTTATTGGACTATTAAGCAAGGCTGGAAGGCAAGTTTGCTTAAAAGACAAATGTTCTATTGTTAACCATAAGGGCTGCCCCTGTAAGTCAACTCCCAGGGTGCATCTGCACCAGAGTGAGAAAATGTTTAAGTGTGCAGCCAAATAATATAATCTAAAATTTAGAAGTCAAAGGCCACTACAAATTTTATGTTTGATTAAATGTTTTTTTGAAATTCTAGGAACCTTACCTGACCAAACAAAAGAGGATATGATAGATTCAAATTTTTTCAAAAGGACTGCGGGATGCACACCGGGATCGACTGAACGATATATAAAAATCTGGGCAATGCAACCATTTTTATGGCATTAACTCGCCCAATCAGTGAAATAGGCAGTGTGGTCCAAAATGGCACTGCCCCAGATCTCCACACGATGTTGCAGAGGCGTGTCAACCAAGACAACCTTACAGCATCCAGAGCCTTCAGGAACTCAGGGCGAATCTCGTCCACTCCCAGGGGTCCTGCCACCAAGGAGTTGTTTAACCACCACAGTGACCTCGCCCCCAGTGATGGGCGAGTCATCCCCCTCGTCCCCAGACTCTGCTTCTACTACAGAAGGCATGTCAGTGGGATTTAGGAGGTCCTCAAAGTATTCCTTCCATCATCCTACTATAGCCTCAGTTGAAGTCAGCAGCACCCCACCCACACAATAAACTGTGTGAGTGGAGCACCGCTTTCCCTTCCTAAGTCACCTGACGGTTTGCCAGTATCGCTTCGATGCCATCCGAAAGTCTTTTTCCATAGCCTCACCGAACTCCTCCCACACCCGAGTTTTTGCTTCGGCCACTGCCTGAGCTGCGTTCTGCTTCGCCTGCCCGATACCTGTTAGCTGCCTCCGGAGTACCACAGGCTAACCAAGCCCGATAAGACTCCTTCTTCAGCTTGATGGCTCCCTTCACCTCCGGTGGCCACCATCTGGTTCGGGGGTTACCACCATGACAGGCACCAACCACCTTGCACCCACAGCTCTGAGCAGCAGCCTCAACCATGAAAGTGCGGAACATGGTCCATTCGGACTCAGTGTCCTCAACCTCCCGCAGAATGCTGTCGAAGTTCTGCTGGAGGTGGGAGTTGAAGATCTCGTGGACTGGGGCTTCTCCAACACACCCTCACAACATGTTTAGGTTCACCAGGTCTGTCCAACATCTTCCCCCACCACCTGATCCAACTCATCACCAGGTGGTGATCAGTTGACAGCTCAGCTCCTCTCTTCCCCTGAGTGTCCAGAACATACGGCCACAGATCTGGTGATACAATTACAGAATCAATCATCGACCTGGGACCTAGGGTGTCCTGGTGCCATGTGCACTTATGGACATCCCTATGTTCGAACATGGTGTTTGTTATGGAGAAACTGTGGAGACTGGAACAGAGTCCAGCCTCTCTCTAGGAGACTGGTTCCAGAGCCCAGGCCATGTGTTGAGGTAAGCCCAACTATATCTAGCTGGTATCTCTAAACCTCACGCACTAGCTCAGGCTCCTTCCCCACCAGAGAGGTGACATTCCATGTCCCAATAGCCAGTCTCAATAGCCGGGGATCGGTCCACCGGGGCCTCCGCCCTTGGCCACCGCCCAGCATACACTGCATCCAACCCCTATGACGCCTCCTGCAGGTTGTTGGCCTACAGGAGGGCAGGTCCATGTAACCTTTTTGGGCTGCCCCTTCCGGGCACCACAGGCTAATGCCTGGCCACCAGACGCTTTCCCTCGAGCACCCTCCCCAGGCCTGGCTCCAGGGTAGGGTCCCGGTAACCCTATCCGGGGCAGGGTAAGCTGTTCCCTTGTTGTTGTCATCATAGGGGTCTTCTGAACCACTCTTTGTCTGAATTCTTCATTGAAAAAAATCTGAACTCTTCATTGAAAAAAAAATCAACAACAAAAATATCTTCTGAACAGTAGATTGTGCACAGATAAACTTATTACTGTCATTTAATATTATTCTTTCCATGCTCATTATATTTAAAATGAGAACAACTGTGCACAATTTTGGTGTTTCTATAACCATCAACATAACAGAGAAGAACATGTAAGTGCGAGACTTGCACATCACATCAATAAAAATAGTATAAATTTGAGAAGAAAATTGATATATCAAACGATAATATATTACTTAGGATACAATATTAATTTTATTTTATTTTACAGGAGCATCTGGCCCTCACACTGTCTGTCGAAAAAAATTCCAGCCCTTGAGCAAATGTAATCCCTGCGTGCGATCCTCAACTCTTGGGATTAAAATGGGGGCTCTGCTTTTTATTTACCTGTTGCCATGGTGAATCCTGGTTTCAGCGCTTCATTGATGATGGCTTTCTTTCCTTACTCTCACTTGCGCTAACTCAAGGTGTTCATACTCAGAGTTGATTGAATTAACTCTGATCAGCTGTTCTTCTGATCAGGCTCCCTGTTTCCTGTTTTTTTGCTTCCTGTTTTATTTTGGCAGTCATGCATCTCTAGTGCTATGTATTTAGTTTTGCTTCCCTTGTCTCATTCTCCTTAATTAGTTTCTGCTCTGTTCCCCACCTGTTTCTTCTCATCTCAAATATTGTCTGAGTCTACCCTTGTCCGTTGTTGTGTTGTCCATTTTGATGTGTGTTCCCATTGGTCTGCTTTCCCATAGCTTCCTAAGTGTGTTATGGATGCTTGGATTCCTTATTATCTTTTGGTTTTTGGACTTTGTAATTTTCTGGACCAAGAAGCATTAAAGCTTGTTTAAAGTGTATTCCTCTATCAAGAGTCCTACATTTGGGACCATAGAAAACCTTGGCTTCCACAAAGCTCCAGTTCCAATTCAGTTAATTATACAAACATGGTGACAGCACTGAAGTGAATCTTAAACCCTTTCCATCAGTTTAATGAAGTGATAGATAAAATTATCACCTAAAATCTGTTCAGGCATACAAATCTGCCAGTACAATAGCTGAATACCTACCTCTTCATTAGTCTATTGAACAATAAGTATCTTTTCATTACCTGTGGTTTTGATGTAGCTGGTGGCCTTGCCCATGTGGTAGGTGAAAAAAACAGTTAACAACAGGTCCAGTTATAATTCTGTTATTTTGAGGCAAAAAAGGGAGAGAGCCTATGGCTAAAGTTGGAGTACTTTCTTCTCACCAATCTTTTATATTCCAAGCACAATGAAATATAAAGTGGAGCTATTACTTCATACATTAAAAACTTTCTATCTGAGGATGAACTGGATAAGTTTAAATATTTCTAACACTTTAGGATATTTTGTTAGCTTTTTTCCTTTTCTTAGTTTAAACTACATTGGTGTCATAACATACTTGCCAGTAGTCTTTTGAAGATAATTCTACAGACAACATATTTATCAATAACTGTCAACTGTCAACTGCCTGGATCTAATGAGAGATGGTGTTTTGCAGCTGATTTTCTGCACCATCTAGGTTGGCCCCATTGTCACAACAGATCTGTGTGACTTGATCGGTCCTACACACAAATCTATGCAAGGCTTTAATACAGATAATAAGAGGAACTGTCCACATAGTGAGAAATTCCACTGTATGGCTCCACTATGATGTGTATGCAGAAATATCTCCATATCTTTTCATGTGATTTCCTCATTTTGCCTCAAAAGGCCTAATGTAGTCTACTCCAGCATTGCTGTGTGACGGAAGAGCAGCTCTAATGCTTTCCTTAGATGTCATTTTTTGCTACCCAGTCTTGCCTCTTATGCGTTTGTACACAGCACATCTGGATGTTACCTTATAAGCAGCAGCATTAGTGTTAAAAATCCAGTACCTTTGCCACCGTAGAAGTGTAAGCCATCGGTTAGGCCGTAGCTGGCATACAGATGTCACAAGAGCACCAGCTGGCAGTGAAAGGCCCCAGCCTATCATTGTCAAATTTGTAAGGATAGAAGGATGAGAGACTCTGCGGCAAGGTGTGGATGGTAGAAAAATGTACATGCAAATTGTTAAACAGTCATGTGAACAATTAAGATTTTATTTGCCCAAGTGAAACAAACAGTGATGATGCTGATGATTTGTGTGCAGGATTCAAGTATATCCCTATGATTAAGAAAAAACAAGCTCATAAGCTCGGTGGTGTCCATGGATTAGGTTTTATTGTTCACACCTCAGTAATTGAAGGTACTGCTTATGAAAATGTGCTGGGGGTTAAATTGATTCAGGCATACGTGGTAAAAATCTTATTTTGGATGCTGTTTATGTCCCTCTATCACAATGTTGATTTATTTGATAATATAGCAGATGACTTGTTCTTAATTAATCAGTATTATTGTTGGGTGACTTTGATGCTCGTACTAGATGCCTATCTGATTTTGTTGATATGGATGAACAGCCTCCCTTTTTTGTGATTCACAAAAGTCAGATTTTTTGTTTGACTGTAGTAAGATGGATTTACCAGGTATACCAATTCCAAGATACAATCAGGAGAACAATAATAATGCATATATACTTATTGAACTGTGTAAAGCTCTCAATGTAAAGATAGTGAATGGTAGGGTGGGATGCGATTTGGGAGTGGGTGAATTTACTTGTTACAAACCAATGGTAAAAGTACTGCTGATTATGCTATCGTAAATCCTAAATTAGTTTCTAAAATGTATTCTTTTAAGTTGACTTGTATGATATCAATCTCTCTCTGATGTTCACTGTCCAATTAATTTAGGTATCAAACCCCATTCAATATCAACTGGTTCAGAGGATTCTTATTTATCATTGGAAAGTAATCATACTCCAAGAGTTCAACTGAAGACCAACTGGAATTCAAACTTAGCCAATGAATTTAAGGTGGCCCTTGAAAGTTCAGATGAAGTGATTAGTCAATTAAATAACAGAATATTGAGTTTAGATTAGATATAATAATTTAGATATAAATCTAACTCAGGAATTGTGTTTTATTTTTATTGACACTGCAAAACAATTGGGTATCAGTAAGGAAGTAAAGTTTAGGAATTCTAATAGACTTAATTGTAAAATTAATAAAGTTCGGTTTGATGTTGATTCGAAATCAATTAAGGATAAATATGTGAAGTTGAAAAACAGGCTTAATAAAATCAGATCAGTAGAATCCAAAAATCTTTCTAAATCCTATAAAAAGGTTATGAAGTCAAACGTGAAGAGTATTTTATGCAGCTTCATAAAGATCTGAGAAAAATGAAATCATTCAATCCAAAGCACTATTGGGAAATTTTTAATAATGCAAATAGAAATAGTACCAGGTTCTGGGCTATTTCTATTTACATTTTTTTTTTATTATTTCAGAAATCTGAGCTTAGATAAATGGGCTGTCATCACTTCTGATCCGGCAAATGAATTAATAAATCATCCTTTTAGCATTGATGAAAGTAAGGTGTTAACTAAGAAACTGACAATGTATTGATAATATATTGATAACATTATTGATGAATTTTTGAAAAATTGTCTGGAGACCATGATCTCATTAATAGTTCATCTCTTCAATTTAGTATTTGTGACAAGCTTTGTACATGAAGATGATCATTGATTATAAAAAAGCTTTGGATTTAGTTGACAGATGTTCATTATCAAAGAAATTGATTGGGTATGGGATTAATGTTAAAATTTTTAGCGTATTTGTATCATGGGTGTGCTTAATGCGGGCTATTCTGAAAGCAGGGTATAATGTTGATTGCACATTTTAAGTTTAAGTAATGGCATGCTCTGACAATCTGTTCACAAGGAACTGTCCTATTCTAAATTCAAACACATATTCCTTGAGAACAAATGATACAATAAAGAGTTTGTTGTATGCAGTGTTTTGTCTAAAAATATTCCTGAGGAATGACTTTAGGAATCCGATGGGGTGGCTGTTAGAGTACCATGTCAGTGCCCTGTCTTGTTGAGGGTCTTTGGGACTGAGTTAACCAGGGATGTGAATTAGATGGTGCACAGGGAAAGGTGGAAGGTTGCAGGATAAAATGGGTGTAAATTAGAATGTAAATCGAGGGCAAACCATTCAATTCAATTCAATTCAATTCAATTTTATTTATATAGCTCCAAATCACAACAAACAGTCGCCTCAAGGTGCTTTGTATTGTGGGTAAAGACCCTACAATAACACAGAGAAAACCCAACAGTCAAAACGACCCCCTATGAGCAAGCACTTGGCGACGGTGGGAAGGAAAAACTCCCTTTTAACAGGAAGAAACCTCCAGCAGAACCAGGCTCAGGGAGGGGCAATACAGGTAGCAAGCCGGACACATTTAATATCTCCAGAGAACTTTGGTCCCTGCTAAGCTATTAAAACTAGAAATAGGTATGTGTGTGAGAAAGTGGACCTCACAAGTACTGAATTATAGAAACTGACCCCACAAGGGTGGGGGGTATGGGGGGGGGCAGTAGCATCAACCTTCCTGAAAAAAATGAACAAAATGCTCGACAGCAACGACTTTGAATCGATTCAATAATTCATTTGTCTGTGGGGTACTTCTAAGGAGAGGACTGCTTTGAAGTGGCAGAGGTACAGATGGGTCTAACCATTGCAAAACACAGACACAAATGCAGCCATAAGTATATTAAATCACTCTAAAGGGAACTGGAATGTGGATGACATACATGAATTTATGCCATATGGTAGTATCTAAGCTCCTGAATTCACACCACTCTCTGTGGTGAAAGTATATGGACTAGTTCTTATATAGCATTTTTCTACTCTATCTGAGCACTCAAAGCGCTTATACAACACAGATACACAACAGGTGCAGTTGTATGTCTGTGTTGTGAAATAACACAAAATCACCCACAGCACAAAACCAATGACATGACTCCTTGGCTCACTGATAAAGTCCCATCAAACGACATGCTTGCAGACATAAACACTACTGTATGCACCACTTGGACATAGGATCAAGAATCCATACAGAGAAAATCCCCAGTGGAGAAGAAGGTTGGAAGCCAAGATCAGGGAAACCTGGAAGAATGTTAATTGACCAACAGAGGTACAGAAGGGCATCATGATAGACAGGTCCTGGATGGATTAGAAGAACAATAAAAAATTCATAACCGAGGCTCTATAAACTATAAAGAAATGCTCACAGCTCTAGGCACTAGGCTGAAGAGAGGTTAGGCTATGCCTAGACATTCTGTCCAAAAATTATGAACAGAATCAGTGACAGAGAACAGCCCTGGGAGAGTCCAAAACCCACTGGCAAGGAGTTTGACATTGTCAGCAATGCGAGGGAGAGCTCAAAACATGTAAGCAATTTCTCCTTTCTCCCTGTCAACCCAGAAATCACCCACCATACAGTCCACTGATTCCTATGTATTTGGCCAAAGAATTAGCCCTGGCGATTTCCAGCTCATTTTACCAGATCACGTCACATATGTCAGCAAGGGTTTTGTCATCTTGTTGCACTTAACAAGCAATGCCTCTGTCATCTTAGAATACTAAAAATGTTGCACTGGTATTGTAAACAATTGCACTGAGAAGCAGACTACAACCTAAGGATCCAGTTAAAATATTTAAATGATAAGATTTCAAAGTGAGTTATGCAAAAAAGGTGAAGGGAGATTGGATGTCTGCTTTATGAAATAACATAAGTTATTGTGGTGTGACCTACTTATCACAGCCAGCGGCAGCAACTGCAGCTTATAGAGGATACTAATACCAAGAGTCAGTCAAATTTGAACACACATGATTTTGTGTAAGCTATAGTTCAAGATTACATCTCAGTTATCATTATATCTTATTTCCAACACTAAAATCAGATTTTTTCAGTATTACATGGGTTGTTATTTGTACAGTGGGTACAGTGCAAAAAGTAGGAGCCACATCTAAGTGTCATGAACTGCTGTAGCAGGCAGGATTGAGGACCCCAGTGCAGGACTCAGGACAAAGACTTAAACTCAAAGTGCACAGTTTTATTGCTGAAACTCAGTACAGAGCTGGACAGACCAGCAGAACAAACTAGGAAACTTCTTATACAATACAGTATGCAGACTGACAGGTACATCGCAACCAAGAACAGAGAAAACCTGAGGGATTAAATACACACAAGGAAATCAGGGAACAACAGGTGAGACAATTGAAACTAATAACACCGAGGAAGTGAAACTAAACACAAAGCGCAGGGAACACGAACAGGAAGTGACTGACCATGACGCTCATGCAGACTTAATAGAACACAAGGACCAGGATACACAGAGGGAACCTAAACATGGGACACAAGGAAATGACCAGAAGGGAGACTAAACATGAAAGGGGGTCAGGACACAGGGAAGACAAGATCACAGGGGGACACGAACACAGGAACACAGAGACACAGGAAGACCAGGACCAAGGCAAACAGAATGCAAAGCAATAACCCAAACCCAAAAACTGAATACAAAACAGTAACAAACTGAGAACCTAAACAGTGAGAAAAACTAAGAAACACAACCTGATTAATACAACAAAACAGAACTGTACAAAACGGAATTCCAAACTGGGCCACCAGCCCAGGACCATGACACTAAGGAAGAACAGCAAGAGGAAGAGAATGGACCAGTGGAAATCTGTCCTTTGGTCTGTTGAGTCCAAGTTTGAGATTTTTGGTTCAAAACGCCATGTCTCTGTAAGACACAGAAAAGGTGAGCAGATGGTTCCTACATGTGTGGTTCCCACCATAAAGTATGGAGGAGGAAGTGTGATGGTATGGGGGTGCTTTGCTGGTGACACTTTTGGTGATTTATTGAAAATCCAGGGCACATGTGCATGACTACCACAGTGTTCTGCAGCAACATGCCATCCCATCTGGTTTGCACTTAGTGGGACCATCATTTGATTTTTCAACAGGACAATGACCCCAAACACACCTCCAGGCTCTGTAAGGGCTATTTAACCAAGGCAGAGAGTGATGGAGTGTTGCGTCAGATGATCTACAATCACCTGATCTAAACCCAATTGAGATGGTTTGAGATGAGCTGGACCACAGGGTGAAGGCAAAGCAGCCAACAAGCCTCAGCACCTCTGAGAACTCCTTCAAGACTGCTGGAAAACCGTTTTGAGTGATTACCTCACGAAGCTGACTGATAGAATGCTAAGAGTGTGCAAAGCCATGATCAAAGCAACAGGTACCTACTTTGAAGAATCTAAAATCAAAACATATTTTGGTTTGTTTAACATTATTAAGTTTACTATGTTTACTATGGTTCCTAATGTGTTCCTTCCTAGTCTGGATGACTTCAGTATTTACAATATAGGAACAAAATTAAAACAATAAAAACACTGAATAAGAAGGTGTGTCCAAAGTTTCGACCGGTAGAGTAGCATTATCCAAAATAAGATGGCAGAACAGTTCAGGAGAGAGAATCTAAAAGACAAAACCTTAATAAATAGGATCATCACCCATCTTTGTACAAGTCTCAAAGTTACAAATAGTTTATACAATACTTGTTACCAACTGGGATTGTTTCCAACTATTATTGCTTAGAAGTTAGAAACAGTGGTTATATTTTCTGGTGCTTTCTTGTTATGTTATTAGCACTGGTTGACCAAAAATACATTTTTTGTACTTTTTCTTTGGTGAGAAAGGCACCCTATTTAGCTGGGCAAATAGCTAGGACAAGCTTAGTGATCAGAAGGCATCCTACACTGTTAAAAAAGTGACTGTAGAATTTACAGTAAACTACTGGCAGCAGGGTTGCCAGCCAGTTACTGTAATTTTTACAGTAACCTTACTGTTATTTTATTACAATTTGACTGTAATTCTATTACAATTTGACTGTAATTCTATTACAATTTGACTGTAATTTTACTACAAGTTGACTGTAATTCTATTACAATTTGACTGTAATTTTACTACAAGTTGACTGTAATTCTTTTACAATTTCGTTGTAATTTTACTACAATTTTATTTCATTTGACAGTAGTTTAAGAGGCACCCTAAATTGTAATTTCAACAGTAATTGAACTGACTCTGCATACTTTGGCTATTGCTAGCTGTTGAAAGTTAAAATTTCAACTTAATTTACCAAACTCTCAATAAATGTTAGTAATTTTTCAAATTTCAGGCAAATGAAAAAAAACCCCAATTTATTTTAAAAAAAAACTTTATTTCATTGGCAATTTAAAACATCACAAAATGTGTCAACAGCAACATTTGCTTTTTACATAGAAGTAAAAAAGTTTTGGAACCAGACAATCTGACAGTCTCTGACAAGAATCAATAAAAGCATGAATTGATACATTTTTTTAACATTTTTAACATCTGAACTATTTCAAACTTAGTGAACAGTTAAACCAACATGAATGAATGCTGAGCAGAGTGTGGTCCTTAACACCTCCTGAAATCTTCGAAGAGTCGCTAGAAGATGAAGAAAAATGTTTTATTTAACACATGAAATATACAGCAGATTAAACTGCATTTATGTCAGTTAAAGACAGACAGGATGAGGAGGACAGATTTGGTGGACAGACACTCTTTCTCTGACCTTCCCTCATTGTAGCTGTCCTCCTGTCTGTCTGTTAGAACTGAACAGGACAGACACAGAGAGTCGGAGGAAGAGAGAGAGACAGAGAGAGAAAGAGAGGGAGAGATGAAGAGACAGAGAGAGAGAGATAAAGAGAGAGATGGGAAGAGAAACAGAGACAGTGCTTTTACTCCATCTGTTTTCCTCTCTCTCCACAGATAGAGAAAAACAGCAAAGAGCACATAGAACAGATTCTGTGTAAAGGTGTAATTTTACCATTTTAGAAGTTCCACTGGTGATCCAGAAGCTTGCAGAGGAGAGTGGAGACGCGTGGGTTCACTGCTGTCCCTTTTTTTTGCACAAGTTGTCCTGTTGTTTTTGACGTTACTTTTCCTTTTGAAGATTTTGTTCCCCTTTCAGGGTTGAGGCCTATGAATCGCCTAAAAACAGATGGGAGACATATTTCTCAGTGTTCAAAACTACCCTTTTCTTTATTCAAATGTAGATATTGCCTTTTTAGATTAGATGTTACCAACTATCAATTATGTTTAGTAAAGGCATTACTGAATGAGTTCTCACCTTTGAAAAAACTCTAGTGTACATGTTGCCTCCTCTGGATACTCTAGGTTAAAAACATAGAAGGTGGCAAATAGTGCTGCAAGACCAGCCTGGAAGGTGGGTTGAGTGCCCTCACAAGCAATTTCACCCTCAATACTTATCATCCATTGGTGGAGGGTAGAACTGTCTCCTGAAAAAATAACAATATTCACTGATGTTAGTTTTCATTTTAATTTAATGTTCACATACAGAGAGACATTTCTATAGACAGAGGGGAGGCAGTCTGTCTCAGTGACAGAGAGATGTCACTGAGACAGACTGCCTCCCCTCTGTCTCTGTCTATATACTATGTATGCAGACAGAGACACAGAGGATGTATCTCCCACCCTTCTGACTAGGGATGGCAGATACAGTAAGATGGCAATATTCTACTGTATCTAAATAAATAAATAAATTCACTAAATAAGTGAATATTGTGTACATGTTGTACTTACCAAGGACAATGAGTCGTGGACTTGGTGGCAGGTTGTGTGTTCCTTCCAGATCTGCAGCTGTAGCGCACCTCTGTAAAAGCATCACAACATAAGATTAAGTACAGCAAAGTACAATCGTTTTTCATTGGTGGAGGTCGCGCATGCCAACTACATTTGATTGAGTGTGATCGCAATGAGAGGATCTGTCCCAGTCCGTAATAACACAATACCATACGGGTTGTTTCCTGAAGATAAGCGTAAAATCCTATTTATTTTTGGGATGACTAATTACAAACGAAGTTTAACCGAGCAAAGCAGAAATTAACTGTCTGGATGAGGCTCATTAAAAAAAAAAAAAATTACTCTAATATTTTGTTTGAACACAGCAGCAAGGGAACGACACGAAGGTGTGAGAGAGACGGGGAAGCCATGCTCTTTCCTGCGTGGCTTCCGCAGGACTTGAACCTGCGTTCCCTGCTTCCAGACTTGCAGCATGCATGGCCGCCTACTACTCCACTGAACCACCCTGGTGCCCCAAATTCAATTCAATGTTGCCTCAGACACAGTATGCCAGAGTTAGCCTCAGAACATGCCAGGTTAATTTTGTCACTGGAAATATCAGGAAAAAAAAAGAGCGATTAACCCCGATGGCACTACCAATAACAGTTTGAGCTAATAAAGTAACCATCGGCATATTCTGGTTTAAAAATATATGTGAAAACCTAACTAAAAGTGCTGCACATGATGCTAGCTTAGAAAAAAAACGAAGTTAGCTTTCGCAAACAACGTGATAGAAGCGAGACTAGCTCAATATAACCATGTATGGTTATATTTAATGTATATTTTTGTCAACTAAGAGACACAAAACTGCAATAAAAACGTTAAATATTTTTTAAAAAGTACTTACCCAGTGAAATTCCTTCTTGGTCCCGCTCTCTAGGTGCAAACATTTTCCTCCAGCCGGTAAATATCCCACAATGCAACTGAACATTTAAAATTTACGGTACAGATATGCACGTGATCCAGTGGTCCAATTAAATTTGAATTTCTTTTCAGAGCATTTCAGTTTACAGCAAAGAGCTGTATTTTCAAAATACAGCCACCTTACTGTATTATCATGCTGTAGTTTTTACAGCCATTTGTTACAGTGTAGTCACATGCCTGAACCACCTCAGCTGGCACTTTTCAATGTTGAGGAGCAACCTTTCTACTCTGAGCCCCTTTCCAAATGTCAGTGCCTCACCCCATATCAAAGGCTGAGCCCAGATACCCTTTGGAGGAAACCCATTTCTTCTTTTGGTCACTACCCACATTTTTATAGACATAGCTGAAGGTAAGAACATATATTGTCCAGCAAAACTGTTTATTGACTGGTGCTGATATATTTGTGTGCCCACAATCCATCACAGCAACTGCCTTCTGGTCTTAATGCATTTCCCAAATGTGGACCATGATTCATTAGAAGAAGCATAATCTGAAGATGATCCACCTTTCAAATAGGTCAATACCACTGCAACACAACTGTGACAACTACTTTGTAAAATCTGAATGTCATTTTGAGGAGACACACTTGATACAGTAGTGCAGTGAATCTCTGCCTCTCTTTGTCTCAAACTTGGGTGTATGTGTTGTTTTCTTTTAAGCATCTTTGTCAGGCTCTCCATGTAAATGAGCTCTCTATACTCTATATTGTCTTTATCTTCTGCTCTCTGTCCCAGAACAAGGTGGGAATCCTCCATGGGGATTGAAGCTGCTTCACTTGTCAGAAAACATACAGGATCATTGCTTTGTACTGGAGCGCTGTTATCTTTGGCTGTGTGATAAGGAACTCCACAGAGTTTCCCTATCTAGAGGTAGAAAAAAGACGACCCCAAGGTAAGCTCAGATTATGACAAGAATTTATCATTGCCATCACTGCTATTTACATTGGCTTTGTTCCTGCTTGCATGCACTCACAGTGAGACAAATGTGTGTGCTTGTTTGCTTATGTGCACATGCCAGCTTAGATAAACACATTTGGAAGTTTTATTAATAACTTTTCATTCATTTCACTGTAGAAATCAGCAGAGTCCTTGAATGATGCTGTAGATAATCAAAAACCTGATTTCTCTGATTTCATTAAAAAAAAAAAACACATAGCCATTTGGATTATGCTAAAGTTTAGGGGTGTGGCTACAAAATGATATTTCCAAAAAATAGCTGTGGGAATACAGTTTCTCCTGGTGGACGATAGGGCTGCTTGCCTGCACCATCAGTTTGGAAATGCGTCCTTAATGTCGTTCATGCTTATGCACCAAACAACAGCTCAGAGAGCCCATCCTTCTTCGAGTCCCTGGGTGCAGGGCTGGAGGATTCCGGGGTGAAGAGAAGAGCTGAGCTGTCAACTGATCACCACCTGGTGGTGAGTTGGATCATGGCCAAGTGTGAAGCGGCCGAGTGTGAAGCTGCGGGAATCAGAATTAGCAACTCCAAATCTGAGGCCATGGCTCTCAGCTGGAGAAAGATGGATTGACCACTCCAGGCAAGGGATGAATTACTGCTCCAAGTGGAGAAGTTCAAATATCTCAGAGTCTTAATCGTGAGTGAGGGGAAATTGGCAGACAGATTGGGGCTGCATCTGCAGTAATGTGGATGTGTGTCATGGTCCGGGGTCCTGTGGACCCCATTTATTGTTTTGCTTATTTTATCTGTTCTGTTCTGGGTTTCTTTTGTTTGTGGGGTTTTGGTTTGCTTTCTGGTTCCTTATGTTTTCCCGGTGTCAAGTCTGCATCTTTGTTTCCCCTTTGTCTTCCTGTTTTATTTTGATAGTTATCTGGTCTCTGTCTGTTGCGTTCAGTTTTGCTGCCCCTGGTCTCGTTAAGGTAATCTGCGTCATCTGTGTTCCCACTTGTTTCCTCTTCCCTCATCAGTCCTCCTGTGTATTTACGTCCAGTGTTTTCTGTGCCTGTTGTCACGTCGTCTTTGTATGTCCTCCCGCTGTGTATCCTGTTCTGCCTTTGTATTAAGTCTGGTAGTGTGCACTGAGTTTTGCCACTAGCTCTGCCTAGTCTGGCTTTGTGTTCTGCACCTGTAAATAAAGTGGAATTACCTTCTTACCTCTGTCTGGCGTATCCTGCGTTGGGGTCCTCCTTCCTGCCTGCCACACAGCCCATACATGACAGAACGACACGACCATAATGGACCCCGCGGATACAGAAAAATACAGCGGCTCTTGCCTAGCTCTGGGAGGACCCGCACATTGGAAGGGTCCTCGACAATGCCGCTCACCTCCCCAGCCTAAGCCGCAGGTTTGTAGAGTGGGCGCACTGTTTTTGGCTCCAGCCGCTCCCTCACCTGCCTCTCCGCTTGCTCGCCCCTCTTCTCCGCAGAAGTCTACACAGGGACGGAGGAAGAAGAAGTCCTAGCAGCAGCGGAGGGAGTTTTCCCCTGAGCCAAGTGGGATGACGCCAGAGGAAGCTTTTTCCCGGTACCCGGGATATAGGGGTCCCTGGCCACCCAGCACGCTCTCTTCACCGCCGCCTCAGCCTGCTCCAGAGGGAAGGCAGCTAGGCTCCCAGCAGCGGTGGAGAGACTAATCTCCAGTGCCGGGCGGTGTGAAGCCACAGTCTTCCACGCCGCCACCACGGATTTCCACGTCATCTCTACCACCTGTTCCCCAGCCTGCTTCAGTGGGGAAGGAGCATCGCTTTCCACAGCAGAAATGGCAATCACAACCCACCTACACAGTGAGTCATTTTTTTTTGGCCTCAGAGGGAACTATAAAACCACAAACTGTTAGCAAGACTCATATGGACACCCATGAAAAAATTTCGTATCGTGAAGCTATGGACTCTGCTGCTCTTGCCCTGTTTGAGGAGAAGAGAAAAATTATCACTCGGAGAGTGGACACTCTGTGTTTTGAACTGTTGTTTGACCCGTGTGAGGAGGAGCAGAAGGCCATTGCAGCTGAGCTTCAGGGGCTGGTTGCTGGTTTTCCATAGCTGCTGGATTCCTTACACGGGTTGGTGAAGGACTTTCTGGTCACCACCATTCACCTTCAGCCATCCACGCCTGCTGCAGCCACTCTCAAGCCTCTGTCTACGCCACCAGCAGCAGCAGCCTCCAAGCCACAGCCACACTCCACAGTGTCCCCATCGTCCACTACTGCAGCAGCTTCATCAGCATCACCTCGCTCCGAGTCAGCTGCAGCTCCTGTCCCACTCCCTCGCTCTGAGTCAGCTGCAGCTCCTGTCCCACTCCTTCGCTGTCAGTCAGCTGTAGCTCCCGTAGCTCTCCCGCAGTCTCAGTCAGCTCCCTCTGTCCCAGTCCCTTCAGTTCCTGCTCCCTCAGTAGTTTTGGTTCCCTTGGTTTCCCCAGTGTCAATCTTCCCTCAGCCTCCCCACAGTCACCATCTCCATCCACGCCATCGCCATCACCTGCACCCAACCAAGCCCCAAAACCGTCCCAGCCATCCAGAGAGACAGCTGTGTGGTCTGCACCGCGGTCTCGACCTGTGCCGTCAGGGGCCTCCGCTCACCCTGAGCCTTCAGGGGTTCCCTGCTCAGCCTTCCGAGTCCACGTCCGAGTCTACGTCCAAACTGAAGGGTCGTTGCCGCCAATGCCGCCTGAGGGTCCCTGCAAAGTTGCCAAGGGCGTGCCGCTGGGAGCGTGGTCGGCCTCCTTCCTCGCCACTTCGCCGCCGCTGGGAGCGTGGTCGGCCTCCTTCCTCGCCACGTCACCGCCGCTGGGAGCGTGGTCGGCCTCCTTCTTCGCCACGTTGCCGCCACTGGGAGCGTGTTCAGCCTCCTTCCTCGCCACGTCGCCGCCGCTGGGAGCGCAGTCGGCCCCCCGTCTCGCTTCGCCGCCGCTGCTGGGAGCACGGTCAGCCCCCTGATGAACCTTGTGCTCCCTTGCCTGTGAGTCCTGGCCCTTGGCCTGGGCAGCCCCCTGAACGATATGAGCTGTTTTTCTGGCCTTGTGCCATTTTTTTTTGGGCCTTATGTTTTTATTTGATTATGTTCTCACCTTGGCCCTCCTTAACTGCTTCGGCCGTCTTCACCCTCATCCCCTGGACTCTGTTGTGGACTGTTTTCCTGGATTTGTACAGCCGACTTTGGTTCTCAATCTGTATTTTGGTTTTGTTTCGGACTGTGTTTCTTCCCTGGAAGACCCCTGAACAGTTTTTGACCCGTGTTTGGACTCCTGTGTTTTGTTTTGTTTGGGGTCCTCCTTCCTGCCTGCCACACAGGCCATACATGACAATGTGGGTGTGGTGAAGACAGAGCTGAGCATAAACGCAAAGCTGTTGATCTACCGGTCAAGCTATGTCCCTGCCCTCACCTTTGGTCACAAGCTCTGGGTGACAAGCAAGCTTTCTGTGAAGTTTGGCTGGCCTCTTGCTTAAGAAGGGGGAGAGTCCAGCCACCTTGAATTTTTTGGAAGAGACTCCGAGTAGAGCTACTACTCTTCCACATCAAAAGGAGCCACCCAATGTGGTCTGAGCGCCTAACTAGGATGCTTCCTGGTTGCCTCTTAGGTGAGGTGTTCTAGGCCAAATTTACACGAAAACATTTTCAGTGGAAATGGTGTGTTTTTGCTGTTTTTATTTTTGAAAAGTACACACAGAATTCACACGGAAACGTTTCAGAAACGATCTCCGTTTACACGGAAACGCAAGACTTTGAAAACGCTGCAGTTCCCATTGCCAGGCCACAAATTGGCAGTGTGGCTATAGGAGCCGGAACCATAGTGCGATTGTGCCAGCACACCCGTTTACACGGAAACTGAGGTCGGAGCATTTCGAAAACGCTCCACTCTGAAGCCTATTTTCAAAAAGTATTGTTTTCACATCATTCTTGTGTAAACAGGAGGCCGAAACGCATCAAAACTTTCATCCGAAGTCATTCTCGTGTAAGTGGGCCCTATATGCTACCAGGAGGAGGCCCCAGGGTAGACCCAGGACATGCTGGAAAAATTGCATCTCTCAGTTGGCCTGACAAGAGGCAGGTCTGGGCTTCGCTGCTGTCATGACCCAGCCCCTGATAAGCAGAAAATGGATTTATGGATGGATATTATTAACCTTTTCATTGCAAATTGGGTTTCATCAGTGTGCAAAACACTAGAATAAGCTGTGATAGAGTCCACACTTATTTCACTATCACCGAGAGAACAACCATGGGAATCCATGCTGTGCATACAACACCCTTCAACTCTTTCAGAAATGCAACAGAAGCCTTGTCCAAATGTCAGCAAGCTTTTTTTTTTTTTTTTATCCCAACAGAGCCATTCTGCTGTCTGCACAGTGTTATCCTCTACTTTCCCACAGTCCTCAGGGGCCTTGCCTTGACCACCTGGCAGGGATTTCTGTTAGAAGTGACCTTCTGCTCCAGTCTCAGTGCAACACGCCTACCAGACTGGGGGATGAGTGCTTTATTTGTTTAATTTTTTTTCTTGCCTACCTCAAAGCCATATGTATATGAGGCCTATTGATACGGACCTGATGCATGGAAACAAGTCCTGCACCTGTGCCTCTTTGAAGATGAATCTACTTTTATTTCAGTACTGTGAAGTGTTCACTCATCTTTTTGTTCAGACCTATAAAAGCATGTAATCTCACCTCCAGATCTATTTTTTCCCACTGATATTGGAAAGGAAGAAAACAAGCAGTTTGACACACAAGGTGAGGATCAAAGAAAGGTTCAGCTGAGAGAGAACGGAAAAATGCTGAAGTAGAGAGAGAGAGTTGGAGTATTAAAAAACAATATCAGCATAGACTAACTCACTTTTTCCAACTCTGCCTCCCATTCTGACATTTTCCTCAGAATATTAAGACATCTCAGTAATTGGGCTGAAATATTCTGCTCCCTCAGTGCAGTGATTGATGTATTGCAAGGTCTGTTTTCATTGTAGCCTGGAGTAAAAGCACAGCCCCCTCTTGCTCATCCTCTCAGTGGATTTATCACAGAGATACAACATGCTTTTTGAAGTCTATAAATCAGGGCAGCGCTTTTGTGTCATGAAAAGCAGGAGTGCCAAGTGTAATCACAGAGTTTGTGGAGAAGTTAACAGATGATTAGTATGTTTAAAGCTCTTTAACATACTAACAGGGTGAGATAAAGCCCTGTGGCTGTAGCTTTACGGGGTGGCTGTAGCTCAGGGGGTAGAAGAGGTCATCTGCTAATCAGAAGGTCTGTGGTTTGATTCCTTGCTGTTTCAGTCTGCATGGCAAAGTGTCCTTTGGCAAGATACTATAGCTCAAGTTGTTTGTATGAATGTGGTGAATTAGATATGTTGTATAAAGTGCTGAAATATAGTAGACAAGCGCTATTTCATTTACCGTTTTAAATGAAGGTGCTTTTACCAACAGGCCTCACACATGAGTTAGCAAAGACACAGAGTTATGCTGTTTGTTTTGCTTGGCTGATACAGGAATACAGCAATCACTGGGCTGGAAGAACAGCATCCGTCCCTACTATGCACGAAGGGCTCCACTAGCAGGGTGACCTTATACATCCTAATTACTGACAGACAGGGAGGTGCACTGCACAGCTCATAATATTAGGATAGGATTCATGGCGCTGACCAGAGTTTTTCCCTTAAAGCATATTTTTAACTCTTTAGTGAATCTACCAACAAACTAAAAGGAGACAGTAGGAGAATAAAAATGGAAGAAGTACACTGCATGCGCAATATGACATCTGGGAAAGATGCAACAAAAATGAACAAACAAATGAACTAAAAAAAAAAAGACCAACATGTAGTTACAGAAGCAAGAGCATATTTTTCTCAAATTTTTGACAATAATTCCAACCCTAGGACACACACAAATGTTGTAAACTCAGATATAATCCACTCCTATTGTCACTTCAACAATTCATCACAAGACTTCAGTGAGAAGTTTTTAACCTTTCTTTTTAAAAAGAGTATTATACAGTAAGGCTGCCAAATATACCCCCAGACCATTTTTTTTACATTGGTTTAGAGAAACTTGGAATTAGTTTAGGAATTTTAAATCAGTTTCACTCTCCTTTGTAAATATAATCATACTTCACATGAAACCAACCATGTGCACCCTAAATTTTGTTATCACGAAATTTCTTAAAGAAGTCATTAACACAGTTGGGCCCAGTTTATCAGTTATTAACAGTTCTTTAAAAAAATGGCATTCCATCTGCGTTCATCTATGCTGTGGTCCAACCTATTTTAAATAAACCAAGGCATGAGCCTTCCATCCCCAACCATTTTAGACCCATTTCCAAACTTTCATTCTGGAAAAGTTTTAGAAAAAGAGGTTTCAACCCAACTTCTGTCTTCAGAATTTTCAATATGGCTTTAGAGCCTTACATAGCACAGAAATTGCCCTGCTCCGGTTCACAACTGACTGACTTTTAACATTAAATAGGGGTGAGAGTGCAATTTTAATTCTTTTTGATGGTGTACTGCAAGGTTCTATGTTTTAAAAGTTATATCTTTTTTCACTGCTGTGCCAGTGACATACAGACATACCATCTGATGAGACCCAGGACCTCTTAGCTTTTTTTTTCTCCTCCAGACTGCACTTGGTCTTTCCCCAGTTTGGACCCAGAAACTGCCAAACCAGTCCAGGTCCTTTTGGGCTGCCATTATTATCCTATTTGGCACAATCCTTGGTAATTGTGCCAAGCGCTGTATGAAAGAGGAGGAGTATGTCATGGTTTGGGGTCTGTGTGACCCTGTGTGTTTTTTGTTTTGGCTTTATTTGTCTGCTCTGGGGTTTTTCTTTTGTTGTGGGGTTTGATTATGTTTGATTTTCTAGTTCCTTGTTCTTCCCAGTGTTCAGTGTCTGGGCTGCATCTCTGTTCCCTTGAGTCCCTTCCTGTTTTATTTTGACAGTCTCCTGTTCCCTGTGCATTGTGTTTAGTTTTGCTTCCCCTGTGTCATTAGGTTCATTTGTTTCACCTGTTGTTCCCTGTTGTTTCCACTCCTTGTGTGTATTTAGGCCCTCAGTTTCCCTCTGTTCATTGTTGTGTTGTCATTGTTGCTCTCAGTGTTCTCCTCTTTGCTGTGTGTGTTGCAGTTTAGTGTTTTTGGTTTTTCCTTCTCCCAGGCTTTGTGAGTGTTTTTGCCTTGGTTGAGATTTCGGGTTTTTTTGTTTTTGGGATTAACTGAGTCACCTGCAAATAAAGCAGTTTTAAGTTCAGTTTTTGTCTTCCACATCCTGCATTTGGGTCCACTCCTTCCTCCACACAGCCCCACCTGTGACAGTGTATTGTCTGATCATGAAGGATGTGTTGATTTTAAGAGCGCAGGTACAGTCTCTTCATACATTTGTTTCCCCACTGTTAAATTATTACAGTTGTCGTTTGAATGATAAACTGAGCACTGCTATAAGTGAATACTTAATCCTTAATTGGTATTTAGTTGTTAGAGTGAGAAGAGCAATTTTAAGATTAGGCTTAAAACTTTCCTTTTTGATAAAGCTTATAGTTAGGGCTGGATCAGGTGACCCTGAACCACCCCTTAGCTATGCTGTAATAGGCCTAGACTGCTGGGGGGTTCCCATGATGCACTGAGTATTTCTTCTTCCCTCACCTCTTTTTACACTGTGTTTATACCCCACTCTGCATTTCATCATTAGTTATTAGTAATCTCTGCCTCTCTTCCACAGCATGTCTTTTGTCCAGTCTCCCTCCCATCACCACCAACCAGTCGCAGCAGATGACTGCCCCTCCCTGAGCCTGGTTCTACCGGAGGTTTCTTCCCATTTAAAGGAAACATTTCCTTCCAACTGTTAAAAAAAATAATGTTGTCATTATATAGGTATTTTGTAGTGGAATGCCCAGTTTATTAAAATGTTTGTGACTGTATTTTCCTTTGTCATCTAGTCACAAAAGTGTTGCATTTTATGAATAAGTGTGTACAATGAAACAATGGAACCCTGCTTCTTGTTCCAAGCTTGTCCCTGTTTTTCAATAAAACACAAATGTCACATTAATTTACATGTTGACTGAGACCATTTGAAGGCTTTACCAATGTAATGTTATGCATTAATTGTGATATAACCAAAAATATAGCGAGATATCTGAAGCTGTGGTAGGCCTCTCTCAGTAACAGAATTTTAGAATCTTTACCGTCTTTGTCATTAGATAGGATGAGTCATTTCCCACAGGTCTCATCTTGTGTTTTACTAATCAGAGTTGAAGTTGATGATGTGTTGTTAGTTCATCTGAACCCCTCTGGTTTGACATTGTTTGAATAGACCTAGGGTATTTCTTCACAGCTGGAACAGTATTCCAACTCTGCTTCTCCCTGCTAGATATACAACATCTGATACAATCTGAGTAAATGATGCTCACACTGAAAGGGAATTTATATTAGCAACACTCATGGGGACACTTGATAACAGGGAGCGCACACACAATTAGCAAGAGAAATGCATTCACAGGCTGACTAATGACAGATGAGCATTTATGGAAGTGGAAGCAGCTTTCTTCAGACAGCTCAAACAACACTTGAAACAGTAGCCTTGAGATTTTTTGACAGGTAGAGATTTTGATTGAAGCTGGATTTCAATGTTCAAGTCAAGACACTCCGTTATGTTCACTCTAGAAAATGGTTTGTCAGTAATTAACCAAATGTGCTGCTGTTCCTCATTGAGAGGCAAATGGCTTAACTGAGCTATAGAGAAGCTGCCGATACTTAATTCCCAATATTCAGCCGACAGATCTGACAATGTACTGTTGTCATAGTCTCTGGAGATTTTTTTTTAAACTCCTGCTAATGGGGGTAGGGATAAAAGTTGGATTGTGTCTCACTGTGAACTGGAATTTTGCTTTATCAGAGCACATTTGTCTGATGTTATATTAGCTGTGTTCATCTAGCCCAGTACTATAGCTAGGAATTATATTCATATTTGATAGTTTTAATGATTTATATCTAATGTAATTCCAGAACAGATAAAGGGTCAGTGATAAACCATGTTGAAATCACATCAGAGAACAGATAACAATACATTGGCGCCTTAAAAGCTGACTTTTCATGAACAAAACAGATCACTTTCTGTTAAGTGTCAAAGGATGACTGAAGCACAAAGCCACTTGTATCACCCAAGCATTAACCGGCTGGCAATTAGTAGTGACACCCACCAACATGGTTTCATGAAGAAATGAAAAAAGAATTAAACAAAGTTCAAACCATCCATTCGTCCATCCATCCATCCATCCATCCATCCATCCATCCATTCACTTCCGCTAATCCTGTTCAGGGTCGCGGCGGAGCCTATCCCAGCTGACATAGGGCGAGAGGCAGGGTACACCCTGTATAGGTCGCCAGCCTGTCAGAGGGCTAAGACAGAGAGAGATGTTCTCCCCATGTCTGCGAGGGTTTCCTCCCACAGTCCAAAGACAATTCAAACCATGCTGAGCTGAAAGTTGAATACTTTAACTAATGAGGTGGAAAAGCTTGCCAACAACAAGCCTCAATTCCTTATACTAAGACATTAGTGACTACAAAAAAACGACGGAAGAAGAAATCAGCAGTTGAAAAGAAAAAGTTAGACAAAAAAAACAACACTGTTTTCCTGCAAGAATGGCTCCCAAAATGATTAGACCTACAGTCTGGAGACGAGATGAAAATCAAGTGAGCTGACTCGTCATTTTAATCTGGCATTTGGGTAGCATTGTATTATGTGTTATGGTCTATTTCATTTTTTTTTATTGATTTTATCTTAAAAGGTGCTATATAAATAAAACTTACTAACTTACTTGCATGCTGTCTCATAGAAGACATCTTCCCTTAGGGTCTGTTGATCCGTCTGCTTCGCTTCACCAATATGATAAAATTCCTCAACCCGTGTTCATTTCCTATGGAAGTTCATGGGAACTTTTGATTCTCATTAACTGTGACTATCAAGAAAATACATTTTGTGGACCACAAAGAGTGTCACCCCTTAAGAATATTATTTTACACAGCAAGAACTGATATATGTTAGTATTATTTTTGTGTTTTTACACTAGAAATGTGTGTGCATTCATGACTATTTTGTGAAAGAACAAGTGTTTCTTATTTGCCCATTTTATACAGTACCAATATATGTTATATATACACTGTTCAAAAAAATAAAGGGAACAATTAAACAACACAATGTAACTCCAAGTAAATCAAACATCTGTGAAATCAAACTGTCCACTTAGGAAGCAACACTGATTGACAATCAATTTCACATGATGTTGTGCAAATGGAATAGACAACAGGTAGAAATTATTGGCAATTAGCAAGACACACTCAATAAAGGAGTGGTTCTGCAGGTGGGGACCACAGACCACTTCTCAGTACCTATGCTTTCTGGCTGATGTTTTGGTCACTTTTGAATGTTGGTGGTGCTTTCACACTCGTGGTACTATGAGACGGACTCTACAACCCATACAAGTGGCTCAGGTAGTGCAGCTCATCCAGGATGGCACATCAATGCGAGCTGTGGCAAGAAGGTTTGCTGTGTCTGTCAGCGTAGTGTCCAGAGGCTGGAGGCGCTACCAGGAGACAGGCCAGTACACCAGAAGACGTGGAGGAGGCCGTAGGAGGGAAACAACCCAGCATCAGGACCGCTACCTCCGCCTTTGTGCAAGGAGGAACAGGAGGAGCACTGCCAGAGCCCTGCAGAATGACCTCCAGCAGGCCACAAATGTGCATGTGTCTGCACAAACGGTTAGAAATCATGAGGATGGTATGAGGGCCCGATGTCCACAGATGGGGGTTGTGCTCACAGTCCAACACCGTGCAGGATGCTTGGCATTTGCCAGAGAACACCAGGATTGGCAAATTCGCCACTGGCGCCTTGTGCTCTTCACAGATGAAAGCAGATTCACACTGAGCACATGTGACAGACGTGACAGAGTCTGGAGACGCCATGGAGAGCGATCTGCTGCCTGCAACATCCTTCAGCATGACCGTTTTGGCAGTGGGTCAGAAATGGTGTGGGGTGGCATTTCTTTGGAGGGCTGCACAACCCTCCATGTGCTCGCCAGATGTAGCATGACTGCCATTAGGTACCGAGATGAGATCCTCAGACCCCTTGTGAGACCACATGCTGGTGCGGTTGGCCCTGGGTTCCTCCTAATGCAGGACAATGCTAGACCTCATGTGGCTGGAGTGTGTCAGCAGTTCCTGCAAGATGAAGGCATTGAAGCTATGGACTGGCCCGCCCGTTCCCCAGAACTGAATCCGATCGAGCACATCTGGGACATCATGTCTCGCTCCATCCACCAACGTCACACTGCACCACAGACTGTCCAGGAGTTGCCGGATGCTTTAGTCCAGGTCTGGGAGGAGATCCCTCAGGAGACCATCCGCCACCTCATCAGGAGCATGCCCAGGCGTTGTAGGGAGGTCATACAGGCACGTGGAGGCCACACACAATACTGAGCCTCATTTTGACTTGTTTTAAGGACATTACATCAAAGTTGGATGAGCCTGTAGTGTGTTTTTCCACTTTAGTTTTGTGTGTGACTCCAAATCCAGGCCTCCATTGGTTAATAAATTTGATTTTTGTGTGATTTTGTTGTCAGCACATTCAACTTTGTACAGAACAAAGTATTCAATGAGAATATTTCATTCATTCAGATTTAGGATGTGTTATTTGAGTCTTCCCTTTATTTTTTTGAGCAGTGTATTTTGTATGTTCTTTATAGATTTTCAATCACCATTTTATCATCATCATCATCATCATCATCATCATCATCATCATCATCATCTAATAAATTCTCTGGAGGAAGCAGCACTCAGAGATTTTGTGTAGAAGGAAAGTCATATTATTGGATACTGGAAGGAAATGGATAGATGGAAAAGTCGGAGAACCCATAAAACACCCATTTTGGTGTGATCACATACAGAACCTGAAGCAGAACACTCAGCTTATCAGAGAAAGTGAGACCCAGCCAGAATTTTAGTGTTTTTTGAACCAGCTAAATACAAATGAAGCCTGGCTGTGTTAAAATTTGTTTTTGGCATAACCCTACTGGTATAGGTGTAGGCTGCTTTCCACTGGCAGCAACATAATAATGTCTTGCAAATAAGGAACGACCCTTCTGTTTGCTACAGTGCACACTTATACTGAGAATGAGCAGCATAATGAGTGAGAGCATACTTGTGCCTGTTTCTGGTGACAGAGTCAACAAGAGGCTTACATTATGTCCATGGAAGAAAATGAAATCCTTTTCCAAACAATAGCTCCCGGTGGACACTGTGGCATCTGGAGATATTACTACTCTTCTGCAGTGAAGAGAGAAAGCGAGGAGGATGAGGAGGAAGGAGAAGTCCCTTGAGTTAAGAATGTTCTCAGTTTTAGAGAGATGTGACTTTCGCCCAACAGCCAATAATCAAAATGACAAGAGGCTGGGTTTATGCTCGTGTATCAGTGCTATTTCACATCACCCACCATGATATATTTAGAATCTGAATTGAGGCCATGCTTCATATCCTCCTCAGTCATCAATTGACCAGGCACTTGTTGCTCTGACATTTGCTTGGAGAGAGATCAACCTGCACTATGGAGGCTGGTTTCTATGTCCAAACTTAAATCTCCTCTGTTGGATGGCTGCTGTGATATATTAACTGGATGTAACCATTTCTCACACAGTATGTTATTATTATTATTTTTTTTTTTTATCAGTAGTGTGTCTTCTTGTATTAGTTTGTTGTTTGTTATACTGTGGAATTGCTGCTACTGATTGGAAAGTTTGTACTTCAATCCCTGGCTCCTTCAGTACACATATTCTGAGCAAGACACTGAACCCCAAATTGGCTCCTGTTGTATTTGGTGTGTGTGTGTTTGTAATGTTAGAAAGAGTTTAAAAGCATAGAAAAAAATGTGTGAATGCATGTGAGAGAACTGGGGTAGCTGTTGTCAACCTCCCATCACATTTCCATCCTCGCAAAAGGTCAAAGACCAATAGCAGGGGTGTTATGGATGGGGCACTGTTCAGAGAATGAAAAAAGGCTCTGCAGGATGAATATTTCTAAAAAATAAAAGAATTGATAAACTTTGTGACTGTGATAAGTCGACATGGCCATGTCAGATGAAGTTAGCTATTGCGGGCAGAGATCCTCTCGCACTCTTCAAAGTGTGACTCATCATATTTACTGCATGCTATACTGTATATCTAAAGTGACACGCATTTTTTAACTATATCATATGGTGGATCATGTGGTTATTTGAACAATTATTTTTGAAATATCTTGTAATAGAATTCATTATAATGGCTGTTTGTGTATATGAAAGTTTTGAGACCAAAAACACCAGACAAACTTCTCTTTTATGAACACCAAATGTCATGAGATCGCTGTGTGACTGGCAGGAAGTGGACCAAATACACAGTCTCCAGGGCAAAAACTCAAAGTTCACAGTTTATTTGCTGGTAATCCACAGGGTAACAAAATTACAGTGAGACATATCAGGAGCAAACTAACTCAAAACTGTGACACAAAGCAGACAGAAACCACACAGCTGGCTGGGACGCCAACTACAATGCGACAAAGGACAATGTTTGACAGTGGCCATCCCAACTGTCAAACATGGTGGTGGCAGCATCATGGTTTGGGCCTGCTTTCGTCAGCAGGGACAGGGAAGATGGTCAAAATTGCTGGGAAGATGGATGGGGCCAAATACAGGACCATTCTGGAAGAAAACCTGTTGGAGTCTGCAAGAGACCTGAGACTGGGACGGAGATTTATCTTCCAACAAGACAATGATCCAAAACATAAAGCCAAATCTACAATGGAATGGTTCACAAATAAACATATCCAGGTGTTGGAATGGCCAAGTCAAAGTCCAGACCTGAATCCAATTGGGAATCTGTGGAAAGAGCTGAAGACTGCTGTTCACAAACGCTCTCCATCCAACCTCACTGAGCTTGAGCTGATTTGCAAGGAAGAATGGGCAAGAATTTCAGTCTCTCTATGTGCAAAACTGATAGAGACATACCCCAAGAGACTTGCAGCTGTAATTGCAGCAAAAGGTGGCGCTACAAAGTATTAACGCAAGGGGGCCGAATAATATTGCACGCCCCACTTTTCAGTTTTTTATTTGTTAAAAAAGTTTGACACATCCAATAAATTTCATTCCACTTCAGGATTGTGTCCCACGTGTTGTTGATTCTTCACAAAAATTAAAATTTTATATCTTTATGTTTGAAGCCTGAAATGTGACAAAAGGTTGAAAAGTTCAAGGGGGCCGAATACCTTTACAAGGCACTGTATATACACCAAGGTAATGAGGCCAAGTTGAGTGGAAACAGCTGGGATGTGAACAACACAGGAAGCAAAACTAAAAACAATGGACCCAGAACAGGAGACTAGGAAAATAAAACGGGAAATGACTGGACATTGCAGAAATACAGACTTGACACAGAACCCAGGGAGGCAGGCGCACTG
Source organism: Pterophyllum scalare (assembly GCA_024447675.2). NCBI lineage: Eukaryota > Metazoa > Chordata > Actinopteri > Cichliformes > Cichlidae > Pterophyllum > Pterophyllum scalare. Next base: position 277,208 of record JAMQGT020009794.1, on the reverse strand, counting down.
AGGAAATACAAAACAGTGTAATAGAAAACTAATACTCATAAATACTAATATTCAAAAATACAGAACTCCAAACCCCACAATAATCTAAGCTAAAATCAAACTACAAAACACAACTAACAAAAATTAACAACAGTAAAACTTCAGGAATCAAAAAAATACTGGGCCACCAGCCCAGGACCATGATACTAAATTAGTTTTCTTCTGGTAAAACAGTACATACTGTGATCATTTTCACAATTTAAAAAATCCTTCTTTTGACTTCTCCCTTTAAACGTCACCGCAGCAGATCATCTGACTCCATCTCTCCCTATCTCAAACATCTGCTCAAACAAAAACCACCTCTGTCAAGCTAACCCTCTGCATGTTCTCCTTCACTACATCCGTGAAACTCTGTGGTCTTTGCCTTTTCCACCTGCCTAGCAGCTCCATATTCAACACTCTTAGTCCAATTTATTGAAAAGCACTCAGTGAGATTAACATGTTCTATGTGGGGGGAGCAGAATGAACAAAAGCCTAGTTTGGTATGGGCAAATGGACCAGAAAGCAGCAACTGGTTTTGAGTTTGGAATGAGTAAGGAACATCACTTTTCAATGCAATTAAAGCACAAATGTAGGCAGATAGTAGCCTAAGTACTGCTGAAAGTTTACCAGTGACAGATTCGGCGGGTGGCAGTCGACATTTTGCAGTTAGTAATGAACCTCAAGGAAGCATGGTCAATCAGGTCCACAAGATTCCCTATGATCTAAAGCTTTAAGGGCCTTATAAGTTCATCATCAGTGAAAGGAACACAATTAAATTGCTCACCAGTGTATACTGGGACGTAAGAGCAGGGAGTCACAGAGTCAATTCCCACCAAGTCAAAAATCAAGCCAGAAGAATTAAAGTGCTTGTTAAAACAATCTAGTACCTCCACCCTGTCAGAGACAGGAACAGAATCCTTTAAAACACAGGAAGGTGGAATCTGAGAGAATTAATGACTTTCTAGAATTTCTGTGGATTATTTAGATTTTCAGTGGTGACAGACAAATAATATTCTGATTTGGCTTTCTTGATCAAAAAAGAGGATCTATTTCTTAACTGTCTGAAAACACACCAATGACTGACAGAGCCTGTTTCCCTTGCCTTGGCCCAAGCCAGATTACAGTCATGAATAGTGTATGCTAACTCTGGGGAGAACCAGGGGTTTTCTTGCCCCTTAACCCTGTATCTTCTTAAAGGAGTATTTTCTTTTTCAATTTCCGTAAAACAATCCTTGAAGAATTTCAAAGCTATTTCTACATCAGGGATCAGTTCTATTTTCTTCCAGTCAACAGTAGACAAATCATGATGATGGGCATTAAAATGCTTAGAAATAATATGAGGTTTAGGATTGAGTACCTTATTTATTCTAATAACAGCAACAACACAATGGTCACTCAAATCATTGCAGAAGACACCCAGAAATGGGAATTTATGAGGAACATTTGTCAAGATCAAGCCAATCAAGGTGGACTTTTCGGGACTTCGGGAAATTGACCAACTGGGTAAGGTTAATAAAATCACAGAAAGACTTAAAATCATCAGAAACTGTCTTAAGCCAGTCCCAGTGCAAATTTCCAGCTAAAACAAGTTCACTATGATTTAATCTGGATAAAAGTTGCTTTAAAGATTGCAAAGCTTCCTTAGAGGCCGATGGAGGCCTGTAGCACCCAACAACAGTCTGCAGATTGTTTGCAGATTGATCCAGAGTGAACTATGTAGGTGTCAAATCTTGTTTTAACATAAATAGAAACACCGCTACCTTTCTTGGGACTGTCGATACGGTAAAAAATTGCATCATTTATGTTAATATTCTCATCAACAATAGCTTTGGTCAACCAAGTTTCAGAAATGACAATAATATATGAATCATAGTGATGCTGCTTCTCTGGCTCCCCCTGTTGACCTGTTTGATCATACTGATGCTGCTTTTGATGTTGCTGGTCTTGTGAATAATAGTACTGTGCAGTGGGGTGGTGGGGTGAGAGAAATAGTGGCTTTTAATGCTCGAGAACTGCATGATGCAAAGTGCAAATTGATTTTAGAGACATTAGTGTTATAATCCAGAACAAAAACCAGTCAGCGTAACAGAGTTTGTCTAATGTTATTGATCATGCTGTGGCTGGCTCCCACCCAGACAGCATTTTAAATGTTGTTTTGAGAGGACCTTCCCCAGCCAGCAATGTGCGGGCAGTGTAGATTTGTGCAGGTTATGCAAATCAGTGATGATTCCATAGGTGATGATAAAGTGAAGTTAACTGTCACTGTAGCGCAGGAGTGGAGGAGGCAAATGTTTAAGGCTGGGTTGAGTGATGATATATGATGAAATGTTGTCAAAGAAAAAGAAGTGTTTGTATAATCCGAACAATGACAACACCTTGAGCTTCAGTTTGTGCCTTGCTCACACAGTTAATGCAGCAAACTCTCAAGACGAAAAACTGCTCTATGCAAAACACTTACACAATATAATAGGACTAGATGACACAAGTCTGGTGTCATTCACCAGTGTCACCAAATTTGAAAAACATTTAAAGATTGTAATCATCCACCACGTTGCTGCAGTGTTTCTGCATAAATAATAAACCTCATCCTCACATATTTTTTCTTTATTTACACGATAATCATTATAATTTCACAGCATTTTTCAGTGCATCTTATGTGTGTAATTACTGCTACAGCACATATGAGGCATCCCTAAACCACTTTTATAAATACAGATCTAACATATGTTTCACTCTTTGCAATAATACACCAGTCAGCAAGTTACCATTTACCGGATTTACGATCTGTTTGCAAATCTTCCCATTGCTATTACAAATTAACAGACATACTGATCCCCTGCGACAACATGAATTATTCTGAGACTTGTGGTACCATAAAGTAACATAAAGGAATGCAAAAAAAAAAAAAAAAAAAACAACTAAAAAAACCCAACAAGTGTGCCCCCTATGCATACGTACACTGTGGTGAGACCAAAATAAATCGGGGCATGGCTCACTAGTGTTTTATCCAGCCCACTGAAAGAGAAGAGGCTAATTTGTTATTTCCAGCAGTCAGAGTGTCTGATAATTTTTTGCTCTATACGTGACAGAAGGCTAACCAGTCTCCAAGCCACATGCAAAATCACCAAAAACATCATAATTACTACTTAGGAACCAGTCCATTTACCACCCTACTGAACACTTCACATGACACAGTTGAGTTGGTTCGGGCATCTGACTAGGAAGCCTCCTGGGTGCCTCTTGGGTGAGGTTTCCAGGCATATCCTATTGGGAGGAGGCCTCGGGGCAGATCCAGGACACCCTGGAGAGATTATATCTCTTGACTGGCCTGGAAATGCCTTGGGGTCGCACTGGATGAGCTGGTGGAGGTGGCTGGGGAGAGGGAGGTCTGGGCTTCTCTCTTTAGGCTGCTGCCCCCGCGACCCAGCCCCGGATAAGTGGAAGAAAATGGATGGCTGAATGGATGGATGGATGGATGGATGGATGGATGGATCGATGGACACTTCACCACTGTCTCACTGTCCTTGTAAATGCCCTGCACCACCCTCATGTGTGCCGTCTGGACCACCTTCCGTTCTTCAAAGCTGCCCTCACTTTCTCCTTGCTAATCTTCAGCACTTCCTGATTCACTAGCTGTCCTCCATTCATCCTCCTTTCTTTGTCATTTTCTGCATTCACCAGCTCACCAGAGTACTCCTTCCATCTTCTCAACACACTTTCTACTATTGTTGTCTCATTTCCATTTTTGTCCTCAATCACCCTAACCTGCTGCACATCCTTTCCAGCTTGATCGCTCTGCCTAGCCAATCAAGTCCTTTTCTCCAAAGAGGCCTTTGTTGGGTTCCAGTCACCAACATGAAAATGAAAAGATTGTTACACTCTGAATAGCCTGGATCTGATTAATGTCAGTGCAAATGTACAATCTGATCCACTCCCTTAAAAGGTGTGGCTAGTGCAAAACAGATATAATATTTGTTATGCCAGTGAAGCACGGGCCTTAGTGTCATAGAACAATTTTGACTTTGACAGAATATTTATTTATTTTGATCCAGAATTCCACCTGAAGGCAATATGATATCACAGCTGACAAGCTGAACATCAAAATTATTTTTCAGATGGAGAGGATCAATATGACCAGTTTGAACTCACTGAGTTCTGAGCACTGTGGTGTGACAAGGCCATATCAGTGAGATGTAAATTAACTCATGAAAGCATGATTTCTCTCTGCTTATTGATGGAGATAGTTGGGGTTTTGGTCTAAAATGAGATGTTAAAATGGAGCTACAGACAATGTTTACTTTTGTCTTATTTAGTACCATCCTCCTTACCAATTCCCCTCATAGTCATGGTTGTTTTATGTGTTTCTGTTAAGCACAAATGCTAAAAGGCAGACTATGACTACATTTCCACTGCCAAGGTGCCAGTGCTTGTGCCAGTGCTGGTGTTGGTTTCAATGAATCAGCGAACCGCTTAAGAACAGGCCTGCGTTTTCACTGCGCTTTGCGAGCTGATCCTTTACGTAGGAGTGTGGGCGGGTCCTCGTCTGGAAACGGAAGCCGAAATGCAAAAATGTGGCAGAACACTCTCCCCTTTCTCGTGCTGCAAACATATTTTACAGTCCAAGCAAACTACTGCAATATCTGTGTGCAGCACAAGGTAAAAACAGACAGCGATTACAAGCAAGAGGACAAGTATGAACTTTGTGTCCTTTTATCTGTGATATGAACTGATGGCCCAAACTAATTCACAACCATGAAAATTACATAGCTTTTCTTGTGTAATACACACCATGCAGTGAAATAGCGGTAGAAAACTTTACGCCGAGATGGCAGAGTCAGCCATCCAACACTCATCAACTGGCAGCGTCCACGTCCTCAGGCTGGTGGAGCAACAGATGAGCTGTATGCTGGAAGCAGTGAACCCCAGGAAAGCTGCGGGGCCTGATGGTGTCTCTGGACAGATACTGAAGGTCTGCACGGTTCAGCTGGCTGGTATTTTTACCAGCATTTTTGACCAGTCCCAGAGCCAGGCTGCTGTCCCTCCCTGCCTGCAGTCCTCCATTATCTTTCCCATCCCCAAGAAGAATACCATCAGTGGACTGAATGGCTAACGGCTAGTAACACTTGCACCAGTTAATATGAAGTGCTTTGAAAAGCTGGTCCAGGCCCACATCACCTCCAGTCTCCCCCCACCAGTTTGCCTACAGAGCTAGCAGGTCCACAGAGAATGCCATTGACACAGCCCTCCACTCTGCTCTCTCTCACCTGGAACTGGAAACTATGCTCAGCTGCTCTTTGTGGACTTCAGCTCTGCATGGCAGACTGGTTATCAAACTGGCAGACTTGGGAATACCACGTTCCACCTGTTTTTGGATCAAGGACTTCCTGACAGACTACTACTCTTCACCCTCTACACACAGGACTGCACCACCACATACCCCTTCAACCGCATCATAAAGTTTGTGAATGACACTACCGCGGTGGGGTTCATCACGGGGTGTGAGTTGGCATACTGGGATGAGATGCAATGGCTGTCAAGGTGGTGCAATGAGAACAACCTGATCCCGAACATCACTAAGACAATAGAGATAGTAGTAGACTACTTAGGAGGACAATCAAGGTCAATGACCCTTTGTTCATTGGCGGGGACGGAGTGGAGCTGGTCTCAGATTTTTGGTTCCTCGGAGTGCACCTGGAGGAAAACCTGACCTGGAGTATTAAAACCACCAGCATTGTCAAAAAGACCCAGCAGTGATTGCGCTTCTTGAGAATTCTCAGGAACAATCACCTAACAAAAACTCTTTTGGTGTCCTTCTACCGTTGCTCTGTAGAGAGCATTTTGACTTACTGTCTGTGCATGTGGTTCAACATCTGCTCAGCATCAGACAGGAAAACACTCTAGTGAGTCATTAATATGGTTCAAAAGATCATAGGCTGTCCTCTTCCCTCTCTTCCAGGAACTATTCAATGTCCATTACCAGAGGACACAGAACATCCGGGATCCCTCAGACCCTAAACATTCTTTATTTCACCTGCTGCCATCAGCCAGATGCTTCAGGACAATTAAGGCCAAAACAAATAAACTGAAGAACAGCTTTTCTGCTAAAGCCATCATTAAACTGAACTCTGTGCTGTTAAATGGAAAGTTACAGTATGTGAGGTAGTGTGTATGTCTATTGAGGCTGAATTTCTTTAATTTTATTTTGTATTGCATTTTATTTACTATTTTACTACTCATACTATTCTTATTATTTATTGTTGAGCCACCTGGAAGGATTGCATTTTAAATTTTGTTGAGCAACTTGTGTGAACAATTACAATAAAGATTCTATTCTATTCTATTCTATTCTATTCTATTCTATTCTATTCTATTCTATTCTAAGGGTGTTCATAATTGAACTTGGCACCAAGACAGTCTAGGTGGCAGGTTGCTGATTGAGTCTGAAATCATGTCTTCAGATCTGTATATCCTGGACACTTGGGTGAAGAGAGGAGCATAGCTGTCAACTGATCACCACGTAGTGGTGACTTAGATCAGGTGGCAGGAGAGGATGCTGAACATGCCTGGTGTATTCAAATGTACAGTCATGTAAAAAAAAAAATACACCCTTACTGCTTCCATAAAAATTAAGAGTGTAAGTAACCAAATGCACTTGATCAGTGGATCATTAGCAAGTATAACCATCACTATAGAAGCAGAAATTTTAGCAACTTATTAGCCTGGGGTATTCAAAACATCAGCAGTGATCTTAAAAAAGCAATTGTTTCTCTACATCAATCTTTTTAAGGCAATTTCCCAACAATTTGAAGTCATTCTAAAATGAAAACGATTTATCAGAAGTTAAAAACATTCAATACAGTCACTAATCTTTACAAGAGTGGACATCCAGGCAAATTCAGAGTGCACTGGGAACAGAGGTCCTGGTAAAGCTGAAGAACAAGTCTTAACAAACATGGTTAATTGGCGGGACTCCAGACACAGCTAACAGTACCGGCAGGCCAAGGGGTGTGTGGCTCCGGCCGTAGCGGAAGCAAAAACTCAGGTGAGAGTTTGGTGAAGCCATGTAGCAAGACCTTAAGTAATTCTGGCAAACCATCAGGTGATTAAGGAGTGGCTATGGCTTAGGAGGTAGAGAAGGTCATCTACTAATCGGAAGGTCAGTGGTTTGGTCCCTGGCCCTTCCAGTCTGCATATTAAAGTGTCCTTGGGCAAGGTACTGAACCCCAAGTTGCCCCGAGTGTATTCACTGGTGTGTGAGGGTATGTGAATGCTAGACAAAGCACTTGATGGCATAGAATGAAAGCACTGTAGGAATATGTGAATGAGACTTGAAATAGAAAGTGTTTTGAGTGCTCAAATAAAACAGAGAAGTACTATACAATACTAAGTCATTTACCATTTCAACTGACGACATAATCAGACATAGTCCTACTGTAGGCTAGGTGTTTGGTCATGTGCTGCCAGAGCACCCCTTGGTGCACCCCTGGAAGAACTCGAGGAGGTGGTCAGGGAGAGGAAGGTTAGACTGCTGACCCCGTGACCAAAACCTGGCTAAGCAATGGAAAATGAATGGATGGATTGCTATATATAATTAATATTACTATTACTACTCCTACTACTATTACTATTATTAGTGAAAATGGATTGCAAAGCAGCTTTAAGGTGTGCAGCAGCTGTGGACAGGCCAAACAAGTTTACACAACATGCTTTCTGTGTTGGATGCTTGGAATGGTATTAGCTCAGCCATCAGCAAACGGTAACTGGCATAGAGTGTTCCAAGTGTGCTGCAAATGTGTGGAGACTGAGGCTGAGCTTGATTTTGTGGCCTGCCCGAATTAACATTTATGCTGTAATAGTGATATAGTCTATATTCTCTATGAAATATGCCTGAAGCAGTACATAAATCTGAATGTTGTAAGTCTCTAACTGCAGCTAACTGCAGTGGTGGATTATTGTATTGTGATGAGAATGGTCGCAGGCCATTTCAGTTTGATACCTGAGCACATTCAATGAATCCACAGAAAGTGATAAGTTAATGGAAGATGAGATAGAGTATGTAAGAAGAAAGGCAACAGGATGTCCTCAAAGACAATGTACCTCAAATTGTGTTACTGAGCTGTTCCTGAAAACACTGTCAGATATGGGAGTTCTCCAAGTGCCCAATGAAGAAAGGAATCCCTGCTGTGTAACTAAGTAATCTGTAGCTTTCATGGACATTGCTTTCCTTTTGTAGCTCATTTTCTCAAAATGAAGAAAGCGAAAAGACCAAAACCAATTGGAGTGAATGTTCAGCTCTTCCTACAGTCAGTAAAAAAGTGTTACTCTATATATGAAAACTCCATTCTATATATGGAAACTTATTTGTTATGGATAAAGTGGTGAAGTTACTCTAAGACAGGACAGAAACCTGTGGTGGGAACCCCCCCCCCCAAAAAAAAATGCAACATCAACAAAAAACGTAAGAGCCATTTGAGGTGGTTTGGGCATTTGACCAGGATGCCTCCTGGGCGCCTCTTGGGTGAGGTGGTCTGGGCATATCCTACTGGATGGAGTCCTCGGGGCAGACCTGGACCATGCTGGAGAAACTATATGTCTCAGCTGACCTGGGACCTTTAGTTTCCCCCGAATAAGCTGGAGGAGGTGGCTGGGGAGAGGTAGGTCTGGGTTTCTCTGCTTAGGCTGGTGCTCCAGTGACCCGACCCTGGAGAAGTGTAAGAAAATGGACGGATGGAAGGTGCCATATAATTGTAGTGAGAAGTGGGATATTGCCAAGGAAGTGTAAGGGATGATAAGCAGCAAAGATGGAAATGTTTTCTTAATACATGTGGTTTTAAGATGATAAACATTTCAAACTGATGCCTTATTAGTATTATTAAAATGTCTTTGTTTTGTTTTTGTATAATGGAAACCTAATAGTGAAACGGTTTCCTATGTTAAAAAATAAATTATGATCAAGCCTACACCTTATCAGTTAATATTCTTAAAATATATTTCATTTTATTTTATTTTATTAAAAACATTTTAACTGTGTTTTTGAAAACTGACCAAAACAAATTAACAAAGTGAGATTATTATTGTTTAGTTAGTTTGAACTATACCAACAAATTAAGGTAAGAAAACATTAATAAATCACAATTTGTGCATCAAATGTTCCTCTAAACCAGCGGTGGGCACATAATTTTCTATTTTTTTCAAAATGAGAAACTGAGACTGTTGTTGACGGGCACACCAATGATGACTGAATTTTGCTCTGTATTAATTTTATCTCTCTCTCTCTCTTTTTAAACATTTATCTTTCTAGGTAAAATGTATGGAAACCAGTTCTCATTTGCAAACATGACCCCGCCAAGAGGCCAGGTCTTTATAAAGTGCTGCTGGTAAAAGTAGATGTTATAATTAGGCAATGAAAATGTAAAATAGGTATGGCAAAAATGCTAACATTTTATCACTATTTATTCAACATTCCAAAAAAAATTTTAAACAGAACGTATCTGCAAAACTATAAGTGCTATTGCTATTTTGCTTGTAGTGTTCTTACTTCATCTGCAGTTTTTCAGTTCTTTGTTTTTTTCTTGTTCAGTGACAGAAATCTAGTCTGTTTTGGACTTGATCAAGTGCGTTAAATACAGGCTCATTGTTTATCGTTGAGCCAGAAATGTGAAGGTCAGCAGACAGGTGATTGGCACAGACAAAGGGTCTGTATCTGGAGTTGTTAAACTTGTTAAGAATGTTTGTTCTCACATAAAGTTAGATCTAAAGAGAGCCAGCATCTTCTGAGTATGTCTCCTTACATGTGGAAAGTTCTCCTTTGAGAGAAGGATACAATTCCAGCAGGAATACTGATGAAGTGCTCTGCCAGCAGTGAGTCAACAGTGCTGTGATTCAGTGATCTTGCCCTGATGAAGTGACCTATTTTAGTTACAACATGGTTAACTGTTAGCACTAACTTACACAACACCTCCTGGTATATGATACAATGCAAAAATACCAATTTCAGCTCTGGGTTCATTTCCGTCACTTTATTTGCGTCCTCTTCAAAAGTCCGACATTTTTCCCGATTTTGACAGCCGTTGGTTGGAACACTTGCCAGTTTGTACCATTTCAGCACAAGCCCATCAAAGCTTCCAGTTGCCTGTGTCAAACAGCTTACTATCTTTTGTGATTTTGTGAGGAGTCACAAAGCTTATCTTCACTGCTCCATCCCTGGATGTTTAAAGCTTAGTAAAAAGTTCTTATTTCTTTTGCAGTTTTGCTAGCAAACGTTCACATGTCTGTTCCTGCTCTGCATCAGTCAAGTTCTTGTATTTCTTTGTGTGCCTAATCTTTAAATGGCTTTACTTCTGACTTAAGTAAATAAATACTTAGAGGTTTCGTTAAAAACTTGACTTTATGCATCAATTTTTTTTAATGTGACAATTTCCTGGGCTAGCAAACTTACATCTCTAATAAACACTGGTTCCTACACATTTACAGTAAAACTGTATTTCCTTGTACACACAAGTGTACATAAAAAAAAAAAAAGTAGCAGTGCTTTCAAAATAAAAGCAGCAATGTTGTATTGCTAAATATATGCTAAATTTGATTCCTAATTTCCCCATTGAACTCACATGGGCTGGTCAGAAAGTGCCAAAGGGCAGGATGTGGCCTGCAGCTCATACAATGTCCAGATCTGCTTTAAACAAATATTTAAAGAAATATTTTATGTGCATGCACGATTTGTAAATGATGCCCAGCTGGATAAAGTAGAGTTTAACAGGATGTGGCAGACTGCACATGCACTCCATGTGGCTGTTCATTACTTGTATCTCTAATTTATTGCACAAACACATGTACAGTATCAGCATAGGGGGATCTAATTCATCATTAGGAAACATCAGAAAGATGAATGATGATTCATTTATAGTGCTCATAGTGAAACAGAATAAAGAAATACGTTACACATGACAATATGATTAAAAGATAACTGGCTAGGAAATGATCTCTGAAATCTAAATATAAAGAAGCTCATCATTCATAAACAGCCATCTCAGAGTCACATTTAGTTACATTTTCAATGAATTCATTTAAAATTACAGGTATAAATTAGCTTGTCAATGCAGCTTTAAATAGTGTGGTAAAAGATTACCTAAAAACTCATTATCTAGGAAACTTAGTGTACTGGACTGAAATTTGTGTGTGGTGTCTATAGTTGTCACAAGGAATGTTCTGACAACTAATTTGCAAGTCATTTAAACAAGAGAAAAATGAGACTAATCTGAAAGACAGACAGCTGTAACATCTTTGAACCATTAACTGCTGTTGTACAAAAAATATATAATAATAATAATAATAATAATAATAATAATAATAATAATAATAATAATAATAATAAACTCAATAATATATTTAACCAACTAGTAATTCTGACACTGACCAGCAAGGGCAGCAACATTTAAACATCTGGTTGACTAGTCGTGCATATCCCCAGTTCTCACCACACATTGTTTCATAAATACCAGTATTTGTGTGGCAAAAAAACATGTTTGGATAGACATGAATAATACATCTGAGTCCTGGTGTTTCAGCTTATTTCTGCAAATGACTGTCTCTGCCAAAATGCATTGCTTTATGCCAGTTATGAGTTGCAAGAATAAGCTAGCCAGAGAAGACTAACAAAAAGTAAAATGTGTATCATTTCCATACATGCAACAGCTTTGTGTTATTTCAAAGCTGCTGTTTTTTGTAAATTGATTATGGCAGATTTTAGCAACGCATTTAATCACAAAACAACCAGAAGTCAAAACCAAAACATCAGCAATGTACTGTTTTGTTTCCTTCTTTTTTCCTCCTGCTTTACTCCAAAGCAAAAAATGCCTCTCTCTACTTTTCAAACAGATTGTAAGAACAATTTGGAAACTGGTTCTGTATAGCAAACCATTTGACACATCAGGTTAATGTTACTCTTTATGCAACACCAAGTGTTGATGGTGGGTCAAAACAGAGAAAATGTTAAGTTTAGGAATTCAACCAGCTCATTGTGGACATGGTCCAAGCCAACAACTCCATTCAGAGCTGAAGACCCTCGAAAGCAGCGAAAGACACTAAAGAAGGGCACTACAAGTTAAAATGGTTTTGTGAAAGGATCCTTATGGGAACTTCCAAGACTTTAAAGATGGCCCATTAGTCGACACAATCTGAGCTCAATGACTAAGGGCCTCAACGACAAACGACAGCGACAAATGGGCCACATCGCCACTGGGGTGAAACCGAACACACGGGATGCGATGGCGACGGCAGCTTTGCAAATCGCGCTCTCACGTCACTCGTCCCCAAGAAATGTGATTGGTTATGAAATTGGAGGGGTTTTGACATTTTCAAAGCAGTCTGTGTCAGACACAGAAATAAAGACGAGGAGTCAGAAGATTTTACTGGAACTGACAGAAATCTTGCAGTTAAGTCTCCTCTACAAAAGAAAAAGACAACCTTGGGTTCATCTATATTATCACAAAAGTCCTCTCTGTCCTTCTGTTTAAGGTCAGCCTGGCGCCAACAATTTTCCATACGGCTGCCTTTTGTGTGTATCTCGATAATCACTGCATGAAGTGTAATATAATATCAAACACAGCTAACACAGCTAAAATGATGATTTCCTTCTTGCTGAAAGTGGTTGCAGACTGCAGCGTGTAGCATACATGAAACCCTCGCTGACTGGTTTAGTGGCACGCGACAGCGACAAAAGTAGAACATTTTTCAACTTTGTTGCATCGCGTCGCCTGATCGCGTGTGCTCGTCTACGTGTACAAGCTCGAAATTTCACATGTACGAATGTCGTTTAGCTGGAGGAGGGCAAGCGATTGTCACCTCATTGCACAAGCTCAGTAGGAAATGAATAGAGAGCGAGCGATGTCACTCCCCGTGTGACGAGGCCCTAACAATCAGCTGCTTTCACATCACGTGTGATAAAAGTGCTGGAGAGACTAGTCTTGGCCCAACTGAGACCACTTAAACCACATCTGGAAGTTTTTCACTACAGAAAATGTCAGTAAACATGTCCACCATCTTATGAATTGTTGACTGCCTGACAGACAGGCTGCATTATATGAGACTGTGCAGTGCTCTGTCTGATTTGATGATGTGCAGTACAGGAGTTCCAAAAGAGATTGTGCTGTCTCCATTCTTGTTCACCTTGTGCACCTCAGTCTTGCAGTGTCTTCATAAATATTCTACAGTCATTGTATGCATAAATGATGGGCAGCTGGAGGAGTGGTCATAGGGGACTCATCTGCTTCTGATGTGAAGAACACCAGAGAGATGGTGATGGACTTCAGATAGAAGAGGACAACTACGTGACCCGTGTCTGTCGTGGGATAGGATTTTGATGTGGTGGAGGACTACAAGTACCTGGGGGCACACAACTGGAAGACCAACACAGCGGTTGTATACAAAAACAAGTGAGCAGCATCGTAAGCTGGTGACACCAAGGAATAAACTGGTCAGGAAGGCTGGCTCTGTGATTGGCTCCAAACTGAAGCTGTGGTGGAGAGGAGGTCACTGAACAAACTTCTTCTTTTTTGCATATTTGTCACACTAAAATTTTAGCTCATCACACGAATTAAAATTTTTGTATTAGACAAACATAACCTGAGTAAATACAAAATGCAGTTTCTAAATGATTTCATTGAAAGCTATCCAAACCTACCTGGCCCTGTGAGAAAAAGTCACTGACTCCTTCTTAAATGTATTAAGTAACTGTGATTACCCAAAGTTTTGGAAAGCTGAGTTCAATTTTACTGCCACAGCTGCTGAATCAAGAAATCATTTAAATGTCTGACAAAGTGAAGTTCGCCTTGCAAATGAGAATACAATGAATGGCATCTTTAGTTGCTTTCAAAATCAATATAGTATTGGCCTCAAACATCCACTTTCAGTCAGACTCTGGGCAGTAAATCCAGCTCATGCAGGTATGTTTTTTGTGGCCCAGTAGCTAAGAGAAAGTGTGGGTTTGGGTCATATTTACACTGGCTACAGGCAGTCTGTCTTGGGAGAACAAACCAAAAACAAGGAGACATAGATTGGGGGAAGTAGGCCCAGCAAAGATTTTCTCCAACAATACCAGGGAGTTCAAAGCAAAGCAAGTGGCAGAGCAAATATCCCATATCCCAGGATCCCCATCCTGAGCTCTTAGCTTGAGGCAACAGCAGCATTGAGTTCTTGGGGAAATGTAGAGCTTTATCGATCTGGATGTTCCTTAAAGGTTGCGCTGTCTCACATCTGCCTTCCCTGCAGAGAAACAGAAAGCGATAGAGAGACTTAAAGGAGGACCCACTATAAAACACTGTAGCCAAGAGCATTTTGAAGGTATCTTTTAATTTCATGCACGGCAGCTCTCACATTTGTTTCCCTCCCTTTTCCGTTCTCTGTATTTTTTCCTTCCTGTAATGTTTCTCCTTCTGACACACACACACACACACACACACACACACACACACGCACACACACACACACACACAGATCACCTTCCTTCCCCGTCTTTCCCTCTCCAGGGTTTGCATTCAAATGACACTGCATCTTGAGCCATCCGGATGGGACTGAGGCAAGGAAACAATGTTCATTTTGCACTTTTCCTTTTTAAGTATGAGTAGGGCACTAGGGTTTTCTGTAAGCAATTTATTCTGCAGTGCTGATACAGCTGAGTGATGCCGTACCGCTCACACACGGGAATTACAAGGCTTTTGAAATAAGGGCCTTCTGATCTATTGCATTAAATGTAATGATAATAATAACCCTTTCTTATGGACTCCATAAGTTATATCCTTGGAATCCATTTGAGTGAGACATAGTTGACTTTTACTGCAGAGCTATAAACATAAGGTGAGAAGGGTGGGGTGGGACCAGTGAGATGGGGTCTGTGGGTGGGTAATTAGAGGAAGAAAAACATGTAATTAAGCAGAGAGAGCTTGGCTGAAAATTTGAACTGTTTGATTTGGAGAGCTGCCACATCAGCCTCAATTCAATCCCCAGTCAGTGGAGTAGGCAGCTGAGGAAGTTGCTAGAGGTTAAGAAGGAAGATGAGGAGTTGTACAATGAAAGGTGTGCTTGGCTCCTAAGTCTGGTAAGTCAGAAAGCGAGACTGCCCAACCAGGTGTGTCATTCTTAAAAATGAAGGAAAGGAGAAAAGTGGAGGCAACACCTCTCTGCTGTGTTACACAAACTGGATCATTAGCAAAGCTAGTTAGGAGACATAATTAGCCCAATGTGGCTGCCCTGATTGCCCCACACAAGGGTGAGCTTCAATTGCAGTTCGACTGTGCTTATCGAAGCCAGCACAATGCTCCTGTTAGTTACCCAGGTGTCCCTTCCTTCTACCTGCATGCTAAGGGATCGATGTCCTCTGATGGCCTATTGAGTTCTGCGTAAGGGTCCCCTCCACTTTGACTGTCAAAGTCTATTTTGAATGTTTCTCCAGCGCCCTGGCTTAAATGCTTCAACAGATCCATATCCTAATCCCAACAAACTGCTTGTCTCATGATGCCACAACTGGAATGTAGTTCCTCTTTATCTCGTTTTCTATCTGCCATGAAAACAGAGCACGTTGCGGTTTATCAAATGCACAACCCCTACTATCAGCTGCTAATCCCAGGGCTCATCTTGCTCAGCTGATCCATCAGCTCTGCTCTCTGCAGGTCAGTCTTGTGCTCCCTCCTGCTTTCCGTTCACTCCCTTCTGCCTTTTGATGCAGCCTTTATAACAAAGCTGCTAGTACACAGTGTGAGGCCTCACAGCCACAGCACCAACTGAGGGTAATTACACTGGAGTCCAAATGTTTCAATTTCCTTAATTATTAATGAGTGTTATTGTAAAATGTGGAATATTAGCTTCCTACCACAATGCCGAGAGGCAAGCTGCAGCCATGTGATGCTGGCTAATGGGAAGAACAGGTGAGGGATGGAGAACTGTTCTGGTAATCAGCCGAGGGAGATAAAATTTAGATGGGAGTATGGAGATATGGAGGAAAAGGAGGTTAAGTGAAGAAAAGGGGTTTTGGTGAGGGTGCAGGAAGTTGAGGCGAGCTGCCGAGGCGGCCCCAACTATCCCTAAGCCAAAAACTGAGCAACAGAGCAAAATCAATCACAAGATCACTCAGAAATCATAACATCAAAGTTTTCATTTTTATTTAGGTTTGAGGGAAAACGTCACCAGAATGAGCATGCATGCACGGTTCTTTTCACCAAAACCCCTTCTTCATCTTTTGATACAAAGATTGTGGGACTGAACGCAGGACTAATTGAGTGGGTCAATTGTAGTGCAAGATAGCATGTGGCATGCAAAGCCCTTGCCATTAAATCATTACAAAACACTGAATATGGATTTGTGCCATTTAACTCACAAGAGGAGGGATGCTTGCAGAGACGGTAATTGAATACAGTTCATGCTGACTGCAAACATGACTGAGCCTATAAAGAGAAATGATGACTTTGTGGGTGTGTGTTTGCGTGTTGGTAAATTGAGTTGTCTGAGTTTGCCATTTTTTTGTCATCATGTTTTATCATCTGGTGTTTAGATGGATGCCTACATTCACAAACATTCTTCCTGTTAATTCTAATAAAATTAAAATTGTTTTGAGTGGCTACGTGGACACATCAGGTACTTAATTTATCCTCTATCCAAACATTTTAATCATTCGGTCTAAACCCTAAGTTGCATCTTAAATTTAACGTTTTCCTAGTTGCCTCCTCTAGCAATGCCATGGAATTCTTATGTACCCCTCAAAAAATTTAATTCACTTGAAATTCACTTTAAACTAAACTTAAATCATACCTGGATCATGATGAATTAAATAGTGAAGCTGAAAATCTTTACTGACATAAATTGCATCATTTGTTGAGAACAGTCAGTGAAAAGCATCAACTCTTTTAGGACTGGACTCAAAATCACACCAATAGCAAATTTAAAAAATTGTTCAAGTGTTTCCTCAAGTTTTTGAGAAGTATAGTCTATGATTGACTAAAAAACAATTCATATCATATCAAGGGAGAATAGGCACACAATAAAAGAATATTACATGTGTCAGTAATATGCATTTTAACCAATAGGACTGAGGTCAAGATTAGGCATTTGTTTACAGAAGGTGTGAAATCATACAAGAAAAGCAAAACAGTATATAAGGATAAGACAAGACATGACTCTCTGTTCTTCTGATACCATTTGTTATTATGATTAGTAGACCCCAAACTGTAAAGGGCTGGCCAATGGTAACATTCAATTCAATTCAATTTTATTTATATAGCACCAAATCACAACAGGCGCCTCAAGGTGCTTTGTATTGTGGGTAAAGACCCTACAATAACACAGAGAAAACCCAACAGTCAAAACGACCCCCTATGAGCAAGCACTTGGCGACGGTGGGAAGGAAAAACTCCCTTTTAACAGGAAGAAACCTCCAGCAGAACCAGGCTCAGGGAGGGGCAGTCATCTGCTGTGACCGGTTGGGGCTGAGGGGAGAGAGACAGGACAAAAGACATGCTGTGGAAGAGAGGCAGAGATTAATAATAATGATTAAATTCAGAGTGAAGTATAAACAAGTAAATAAGGTGAATGAAAAGAAGCAGTGCATTATGGGCATTAAGAAAGCATTTGAATATTGGAATCCTGCGTGAGGTCCGCTGGGAGCATGGGGTATCTGGCCAGTTGCTACGAGCCCTTTGGTCCACTGCAGTGAGAGCTTGGTATGCATTGCCAGCAATAAGTTGGACTTGATCCCAGTGGGTCTTAGACTTCACCAGGACTGCCCCTCATCACCAGTTCTGTTCATAATTTTTATGGTTGAAATGACAATATGTCTTTTACTTTATTTGATTGAGATTTTATTTGGTGTGAAAACCTATTGCTCCCACATAGAGTGGCATGGGTGTGCAGTAGTTAGCACTAGTGCATAGCAAGAAAGTTCTGGGTCCTGCTGGTTGTCAGAGATTGTTATTAATCCTTTATTTATACAGGAAAAATCTCTTGAGACTCATTGTCTTATTTAAGAGAGAGACTTGTTACATATATAAAAAAAATGACATTAAAAAATTTGAAGATGATTCTTTCACTCTTGAACCAGATCCAGATAGAAAGGGGCTTTCTCTTCTAGAAAACTACCTGAGAGGATGGCTTTTCACCTTTCAGTTTTTTAACCAAACATGAATGTTGTCAAGCCCTTTCATACATGATTTTTTTTTCCTGAGTGTTTTCATTCCTCTTTAGGCATGAAAAACAAAACAATACAAAAAAAAAAACATACAATTGAAGTTTTTTCATGGAGTTACAAACATGTCCACTCAGATGAACACCATGCATTTGACTTTTGAACCAGAGAAATATGTGAGACCTGAAAATGATACTGCATCCTCAGATCCACTGTCACTACTGCTAGCATTTACTAATCTTGATCCTGTTAATTACATTCAAATAACAAAATAACAAGAACAACTTCCCATGACTGGCCCATAGGTAGCACTGCATGGGATGATGCACAAGCATCCACTGTGTTGGCTGATATGCAACAATAACAACAAAACAAATGTATATACAAGAGAACAGTTTTTGAATAGGTGTCCACTGTATTCACCACGGTGCATGAAAGGATTATATATGACCTTTGTCGTTCAAATTTTGGGAACTGCTGTAAATCAAACTTTATTTTCTTAGTATTTCAGTTCTGTTCTTGGAGCTGTGATGTGCCTCTCTCTCCATTGAAGCTTGCAGCAGATTTACCCCTGCTGGTATTGACTGCAGGCAGCAGCACAGCGTTCTATCCTGAACTAGTATCTTTGCTGCTTTTGTCATCTAGCAAGTATACATTCAGACTGGTGGTGGGAAGAGACAAAAGCAGAAATGTAAATACAAAAGAAAAAGTGGAAAATCAGAGGGAGCCGAAAGGATGATCAGAAAAGGCACGGAGCACAGGTACAGATTAATAATTTTCCAGATGAGATTAGGAATTTTGAATAATATTAGTCACGCAGGAACCCTGAGACATAGTGCTCATTTCCCACATCCCCATCTATCTTGGAGCCTTTGTCTCCCAGCCTCATTAGTAGCACAGTTTTATATCTTATTAAATCCTTATTGGTGGAAATGAAAGGCAAATCTGTAGCCTCCCTCCCTCCCCCATTTTCTCTTTCATGTTTGTCCCTTTTGTCCCACTTCTCCTCCCCTCCGTCTCACCAAAGGAAGGGAAGGATTTCTTTTAATGACAGTTGAGAGGATTCCAGAGCTTTAATAGGAAATTGTGACTGTCACTCAAAGAATCTGGCATTATTTGGCACAAAAAGAAGGGAGAAGGGGAAAGGAGTGAGATAGAGGGACAGAAGGAGGAAGGGGGAAAAGTACGGTTATGTTCAAAGAATAAAATGAACTGCTTTTGCGCTGAATAGCTGTGCGGGCTGGCCTCCAGGTTGCAGCTAATCACACACACACACACACACAATCACACACTGAAGGAGACCAGTTTCCAACTATGTAAAGCCTTCACATATTCACTGGCTTCCTTTGGGAGATGTGTCTATATTATACGTATAATGCACATTATTTTAGGCCTCCCAGTGGACAGGTACACTTCCTCTAAATGTTACTGTTAGTGGAAGAGGACAGGATGGAGTCTGACAGCCGGTATGTCCTGTTCATTAGGCTGTAACCGTCAGGCCCCCCATGGAGAGTTATGTTTACCGTCAACATCAACAAGCACACATACTGTGATTATTACCATGGAGACCTACGCTACGGACTGATGAGCACAACAGCACACAGCCAATATCGCCTCTGAAATTGTTAATAAATGGGAAATGTGGGCAGACTATTCCCTATAATGTTGCATGTTATAGTTGGATTTAAAGAGGGGAATGTTGGTGTGTGGGGAGGATAATAAGGTGTGAGGTGGCACATTTCAGCTGCTGGACGGTCGGGGGGGTTATTCAGCCTGACAACTGGTTTGTGTTTGTGTGTTGCCCCAGTAAAGCCGGAGTCAGGCTTACACACAGAGTGCTACTCCCACCTGCTGGACAAATGCAGAAGAGAAGCACCCCCAGCGTGTGTGTGTGTGTGTGTGTGTGTGTGTGTGTGTGTGTCAGGCTTGGAGAAAAAAGAGTCAACAGTGATAAAAATGTCTGGTATACCTTTACTGGCTTTTATGCCAGCTGAGCAACCACTGATCTCTTTTTTCATTCCCACATCACTGAATCAGATCAGTGATCGTTGTAATTCTGCATACAGTGCAGTAGAATATGAACCAAATGAATGATCACCATCACAGCTAAAAACCCACAGGGTATGCTGAACATTATAAATGTAATAATAGAGTTTAAAGCACTGTGGGTTTTAGAGAAGCTGTTGCTGCCTTATCTCAAATGTGATAGAGAAAAATCCAGAAATAGAACAAACACTGGAAAGAGTAGCACTGCTGCAAATCACTGATTTATCAGGAAGCAAATCAACCCCAGTCCCTAGAAGTTGCTATGTTTCTCCACTATGTTTCAATGACAACAGCAAATGTTTTGATTGAAATATAACTGCAAAAAAAGGTTTACATAATGGGGAAAACAGTGCTGATTGCTGTGTGACGAGTTAGACACACAGAAAGGGTGCAAATCAAAGGAAAACTTTAAACCTTTGAACAGTATAGTTGGTGGATCTGCTGGCACTTTTCTACAAAATGTTTCTGTGGGGAACATTTTCCCCTGCTATGGTTCAGATCCACTGAAGGGCCACTGCAGTAACGCAACGTGGCCACCATTTATCCTATAAGTAAACATTTCTACGCTGATGGAAGAAGTGTCTTTCAGGATGAAAAACTATCAATAGGGCACCTTGACTCATGGAATGTTTGATGATGATGTCATACCACTGACATCATTTTCAGACCATTTGAAAGAATGGTGTTCATTCCTCCGGGGCAGTTCCAAATTTTCAGATTCAGTGCCACGGTGACCACCTCCTGCGGACTCCTGCATAAATGCGGCACTTCATCCAATAAAAAGAAAATGTTGCTTTTGTTATTTTTTTTCCCCCATTTTATTATTCCATTTTTTAAATACACTGTCAAATATAACAATTTACAATATATTTTTAAACTACTTACAAACATTAACCAAGAAAGACAATTAGTGAAGCTATTTTGCAGTAAATGGACTGGTTCTTATACATCGCCATGTAAATAATACTAAATTGAATTGAATTGAAAATGACCCCGCACAGCCAATTCATGCCTGTGCTGTGGATCTCTGGACAATGAGCTACAAATTATTGCAGATGCTATAAGGTAACTGTCACCCACTTTCCAAAAAAAAGAGCATTTGTGGCTTTAGACAAAGTCAGTGCTTAGTAGTAGTGTTTTGTTCTCAAAAGATAACAATTTTCTATTAATTCCTTTTCAAACAATAGTCAGCTCCCCATATACAAATTAAAGCATGCTTTATTGCTGTCTTAATATTGGATCATGTGAAGAAAAAAAATTATCCTGTGTCAGAAACATGGTAAAAATTAGAAAATTCTTTTTGTTTTGTTTTTTCCAAATCAGTGAAACAATAACAATTGATTTAATGGTGGTGTATCAAAATGCATAACTGTTTGAAATGTATCTAGCTGTTGTGATTAGTCACACTTGAGGGAGGGGCTGATCTCTGTGTCTTCCTGGTCTCAACTTAATATTTACATTCAGCTGTTTGCATAAAGAGTATCAGGAGTAGGTAGAAGAATAATCCCGGACATGTTACTTTGAATGAATGTTTCTATTGCGCTGCTAGCTGTTGGAATGTTTCCATATTAACACAGCTGATGGAATTTGTCAGTTGAATTGATTCTTCAAGGTTTTCTCGATCTGCTACAAGGACAGGGAGAGAAAACCTTTACCACATCACATCACAATACCTCAATTCATTTTAGATTTAAGATTTTAGTATTTGATATTTAATTAAGCTCCCTCTATAGTAAAACTTGTTTCTTTTCTGAGCTCTTATGTGATCACTTCAAGTTGCAGCATGCAGAAATCTAGAATAGGGCGGGGGGGGGACGGACGAGAATTATGTGGAATAGTGATTTATGCATTAATCTGGCTCATGATAAAACTGACATTAGCAGACACAGTGATGATGGTGACAAAGTAAAGAGCATATTTACCCTCAATAATATGACGTTCATTAAACTGACATAAGCAGAAGAGAAACCCACCAGGAATAAATCTTGACAGTCCTGCTGATTGAAGTTTGATCAGTTAGTGTACTGTGTGCAGACCTCTTCACAAATCCTTAAACTTAATGTCATGTTTCTAAGCTTTGAAAAAAATGTACAATTTTTAATTAAACATTAATAGTCATGCAGGAAGTGTAATAATAAAAAGTTAAATATTAGAGAAACAAGGTCAGCATCAGTAAACCTCCATTTGTTTCCTGTCATCCCCTAAAACTCCAGCCCCATACAGACTGTGTCTCCTCCCAGACCACCAATAAACAAAATAAAATTGGGGGGGGGGATTTAATTGTAAACATTTACAAAGAAAAAAAAAAACAATATAGCATCCTCAACTGCACCGGAGAGTAAAACAGTTCAATATGGATTATTAAACATTAGGTCTCTCTCTTCCAAGTCCCTGTTAGGAAATGATTTAATAATTGATCAACATATCGATTTATTGTGCCTTACAGAAACCTGGTTACAGCAGGATGAATATGTTAGTTTAAATGAATCAACACCCCCGAGTCACACTAACTGTCAGAATGCTCAAAGCACAGGTCGAGGAGGAGGCATAGCAGCAAACTTCCACTCCGGCTTATTAATTAATCAAAGACCAAGACAGAGTTTTAATTCATTTGAAAGCCTGACTCTTAGCCTTGTCCACCCTGATTGGAAAATTAAAAAAAAAAAAAATTAATTTATTGTTATCTATCGTCCTCCGGGTCCTTACTCAGAGTTTCTGTCTGATTTCTCAGAATTTATCTGCTTTAGTGCTCAGTTCAGGTAAAATAATTATAGTGGCTGATCATTAACATCCATGCAGATGCTGAGAATGACAGCCTCAACACTGCATTCAATCTATTATTAGACTAAATTGGTTTCTCTCAAAATGTAAAGGAGCCCACCCACCATTTTAATCACACCCTGGATCTTGTTCTGACATATGGCATAGAAACTGAAGATTTAGCAGTATTCCCTGAAAACCCTCTTTTGTCTGATCATTTCTTATAATAGTTCAATTCACAATAATGGACTACACAGCAGTGGGTAATATATATAACTGTAATAGATGTCTTTCTGAAAGTGCTGTAACTCAGTTTAAGGAAATAATTCCTCAGCTATTATTTTCTTAAATGTCCTGTGCCACGAGAAATAGGAAAAAAAATCCAGCAAAGAGAGGCCTTCTGGTCCTTTAGTCAATCCACCCAATGTTTGGTGAAGCCTCAGTGCAAATGTTCTCAGAAGGGTGGCTGCCACAAAGCCAAGGGAAACAGGGTAAAAAGGGTGAGGTATGCCAAATTACATGAGAACTGGATTGAAAATCAATTTATGAATTATGAACACAGAAAGTAGTGTCAAATTTTGATCCACCATGCAATATACTTGGATATTCGGTGCCTGATTGGCATCAGCAATGCAGCAAAAGCATACCTAGATAGGAAAACGGTCAGTTAAACACTATTAGTCATGGATTGGCTTCCTCAAAATAGGGACCTCAATGTTAAGCAGTGTGAGAACGGAACAAAATAAAAAGAAATGAGGTTTCGGCAGATAGCTGCCCCACCCTCAACCTGGTTCTGCTGGAGGTTTCTTCCTGTTAAAAGGGAGTTTTTCCTTCCCACTGTCACCACGTGCTTACTGATAGGGGGTCATTTGATTGTTGGGGTTGGGGATTTCTCTCTATAAGACATAAGCTGGCAAATAGTCCAAAACACTATTATGCAAACTTTCATGCAGCACCATATAACATCCAGTAACACAACACAAGTATGCATGCGCTTGTAAATGTTCTGACACACATGCATACACACCAAAATGATTACGCACATACTTACATAGCCTTTTAGCCTAAGTACCACTCCAGCAGAGAAGGCCTGTGTTGTCATGGCAACCACATCCTGGCAGGAGAGAGTTTCAGGAGATGTGAGGGAGGAAGGACAGATAGAGATAGACTGGGGTGGAAAAGTTGAGTTGAGGAGCACAAGCACTAAAGAACATTAAAAGCAGGTATAGGGTGAAACAGAATAAGCAGATATTTGGTAAGAGGTAAAAAGAATGACATAAAAGAAAGAGCAGAAAGAGTACAAAGCAGATAGAAACTTAAAAATAGACTATTACTGCAAAGACAAAACCTTTTAAACATAAAGGTTGAATCCAGGTCTTGATCTGAAGGTACAGGCCACTGCTTGATTAAGCTAACAGGGACCGTATTATCTGCAAAAAGCAGAGACATAATTTTTAGACCACTCAAGATACACTTTGTTCCATACATGCAGCCAGAAATTCTGTCCATAAAAGTTATGAACAGAATCAGTGACAATGGACAGGCCTAGCAGAATTCAATTACCACCATGAATGAGTCTTAATGATGTGAACCAAGCTCTCACATCACTTGTACAGAGATAGAATTGTCATGAAACGCCGTGGCAGGCAGGATGGAGGAACCCAACGCAGGATGCACAAGGCAGCAAACTTACTGTAAATTAAAGCTTTATTTGCTGAGTCGAACACAGGAAGGGCTGGACGGAAGCCAGCATAAACTCGAAACACACACTATCGGACAGAGAGGCACACAGCGGGAAAATCGGTGATGAGGATACAACAACGAGCAGAGGAAACACAGGACTTAAATACACAAGAGGACTGATGAGAGGAGCGGACACAGCTGGGAACACAGGTGAACCACATAACACTAACGACAAGGGGGAAGTGAAACAGAACATCACACACAGGGACCATAAGACTATCAAAATAAAACAAAGTCAGACGAGGGAACAAAGACATGGACTAGATACTGAAGACCAGGGAAACACAAGGAACTACAAATCAAAACATGACTAAACCCCACAACAAAGAAACCCAAAACAGACAAATGCCATAAAAAAAACAAAGCAAAAACAAAACACACTGGGTGAAAAAGACCCAGGACCATGATAAGATTTGATTGAAAAAACAACTTCATACCCCATACTCCCACAACAGGACACACTTGTGTGGTTCAATGCCTTCTCCTTGTCAAGAAAACACTGGCTAGTTAAACAACCTCCCACGCATCCTTGAGAGTATATAGCACACAACACATGTCTACTTTCCTGAAATAAACCTGGTGTCCTACCTTAGAAAAAGATGCACTCTCTAATGTCTCAGCATTCCCTGTTTGTGCCCAAAGTAAGGCACAAACCCCCTTATTAAGACCCAGTTATTAAGACCCCTTCCTGTACCTTCATGATCCAACACCCATATTGCCTTAGATTTCATGTCTGCCCTACCATCTTGAAATGATAACATAGTTATACTCACAATATAAGTATAATAATTGGCAGATCCTCCAAAGCAGCAAATTTTGTGCCTCTCTCCAAGCTTCCAACAGCTCTTCAAACTTCAGAACTTCCAGTCCAGCATGTTTTTAGGCTTCATGCCATTCCCTCTGCCGTAGTTTTTGATCATGGTCCTCAGTTTATTGCACAGGTCTGGAAGGACTTTTGCACAACCCTTGGAGCAAAAGTGAGCCTGTATTCTGTTTTTTACCTTGAAACCAATGGTGAAACGGAATACCTGAATCAAGAGCTGAAACTTGCGCTTCGTTGTGCCGCCACATCCAACCTCTCTTCCTGAAACACTCAACTATCCTGGGTAGACTATGCTTACAATACAACGACATCCTCTGCAAATGATTTTTCCCCTTTTGAAGTGTCTGAAGGCTACCAGCCTTCACTATTGTTTTGCACTAGAAGTTAAGATCAGTGTTCCTTTAGTTCAACATCTCTTGTCTCTTCCTCTGCACTCTTCTCTTTACCCTCACCCCCCACCCATTATGGCAAAGGCTTCCCCTTCCTGAGCCTGCTTCTGCTGAATGTTTGTTCTTGTTAAAAGGGAGGTTTGTTCTTCTCAGTGTTACCAAGTGCTTGCTAAAGGAGGGCATCTGATTTTTGGGGTTTTCACTCTAATATTGTATTGTCTTTAAACTAGAATATAAAGTGCCTTGAGGGAACAGTTGTTGTGATTTGGTGCTACCCTGCCTCTTGCCCTATGAAAGCTGGGATAGACTCCAGCCCCCGTGAATGGGATAAGTGGAAGAGAATGGATGGATAATTTAAACTTAATTGAACTGGTCCCTACATGAGGTGGAGAGCAACATCAAGGCTGCTCTTCTAAGAACTGCTGACCAGAATAAAATGCTGGTGGACAGGCAACAAATACCAGCTCCAAACTACTGTCCAGGTCAGTCGGTATGGTTCTCTGCTAAAGGCATTCTATTGAAAGCTGTTCAAAATAGAAAGCCTTGTGAATCATGTTTCTGTCCACCTGAAATTGCCTAAAACCATGAAAATCCATAATGTATTTTGTGTCTCCCAGTTTAAACCTGTTGTTACCAGTCTACTGAATCAAAACTTGGACCACAAAAAGAGCTCAACTTTGGTCCAGTAAAAAAGAGGAGAGATCTTGGTTTGACTTAACCATTTTAGATTTGTTCTATTTTTGGATGGTACAGCAGGCCATAGCAATATCATCATAACCCCAGAAAGAAATTTGTGCTGCTATGTCATGGTAGCACATATGAAGTGAAGGAGACAATGTTTTCATTTTAAAATCCTTTGACTGCATCATAAAAAAACAACACCTATTGATATGCAGAGCCATTGCTCTATCATCATATATCAGAGCCATTGCTCTGCATATCAATAGGGTCATTACCCCTTAAGATAAAAATCTGTGGTGGTAGTATACCAGCAGTGTATAAAGTTGTAATGAAATAAATCTGTTCATTGATTTTTCTCTGTTCAAAATGCAGTTTAAGGCTATATGGTAAACTGATAATATAGGAAAAGTACACACACAACCATCTATAAACCAATCAATATGGAGACATAATCCATGTAGTGCACTCACATAACTGCAATATGAAACCAAAAACAACTCAATAAGGTATTTGCAATGAAGCAAACGTATGAACCATGATTTAAGGTGTCAAGACCTCTAGTTGACTGTTTGACTCCTCATTTCAAGAAACCAAATAAATGCTTCTCATTTCCAGCCGCAGAGAGTGCTCTTCACTGAGGACAGTACAAAATCTGACTATTTGTTTTATTATGCTGGTGATTTTTAAAATGATCTCCATCATGAATAGCACAGAACAAAGTCTTTGCCAGCATCAGCCTTGGATATGTTTTCAAATGCACAAATCTCGCAAATCTCAAAACCCAAAGAAAATGCTGCTTTGCACTGAACTGGCAGCACTACTGTCAGGCAACCCAGCAATAAATAAATAAATAAATATTAGTAATAATAAATTTAAGAAAAGAAAAGAAAATGGGTGAATGGGTCTATTTAACTTAAACCATAATGTTTTCCTAAAAGAGAGAAACAGCAACCAGAATGTCAAGTATTCAAAAATGAATTTGATTTTAGAGCAATAAATGACAAATAATACAAAATGACCCCCCCCCCAAAAAAAACCAAAAAAAAAAAACAAGCAAACAAACAAACAACATCACCTGCATCCAACACCAGTTGTTGTTCCTTTTTCTACAATTAAAAAATATATACTTGACAGTCACACAAGACTTAAACAGACCAAAAGGTAAGAAAAGAGGGAGGGAAAAAAGTAGACATATCCTAATTTTAGAGGCTTTGTGTGAAAAAATAATCTGTTTCCTGTGAGACTGATGAATTTTGAAATTCATCTATAAAATTATTTCTCAAGCAAACTACGTCACTGCACCACTCTGCACTGTAAACTCGGATGACTTAAAATTTTTAAATAATGAAGCATTAGTTGAATAAGTGCAGTGGACTATGTTCAATGTACTTCAGGCCCTTTTGGAATGAAATGAAAGATTTAAGTTGAATGTATTAATAACAGAGTTTCAGTAACTGAAGATACTTAGTTTAAGCAATCA
Source organism: Pterophyllum scalare (assembly GCA_024447675.2). Classification (NCBI taxonomy): domain Eukaryota; kingdom Metazoa; phylum Chordata; class Actinopteri; order Cichliformes; family Cichlidae; genus Pterophyllum; species Pterophyllum scalare. Next base: position 249,099 of record JAMQGT020009794.1, on the reverse strand, counting down.
TTCACCACCCATGTATTTAACTCAGTTTGTTAAGTAAGCACTACTTCATTACAATTAAACTAAATTGTATGTTCTAATTGGCCAAACTTATCTTTTATAGTTCTTTAAAAAAATCAGAATATGTATTTTAATCAATCAAGCTGGGTAAATTAAATATATACAAAAAAAAATATTAAACATATCTTTTTCCATCCATCCTGTTCAGGTTTATGTCCCAGCTGACATAGGGTGAGAGGCAGGGTACACCTTGTACAGGTTGCCAGCCTAGCACAGAGAGACAGACAACCATCCACACTCACACCTATGATATGATATACCTGATGATATTGAGTTGTTTGAATTCAAGCACATAATTGGAATAAGAGAGACTATTAAAAAAGTACAGTCTACACAGAATTGATAAGTAATGTAGCAAAATGACAGTTGTCTAAGTAATATAAACTCAGCTTATTTCAGTAGGAGCTGTTGATTGGACTTAAAAGCACAATTAAAATAAAAAAGGACATGAAACAGCTCGGCTTACTCAGAATTAACAAGTAATGTTCACATATTAGACAATTTTAAGTAATATGAACTCAATATTTTTAAGTCAAATCAAAATCTGGGTTTACAGTGTGTCAGAATTATTCATAGAAAAATATTTGCATTTTGTTAACTGATATGTCACATGCTTCACTGAAAAAACAAAACAAAACAAAAACTCTGAATGACCCTCTTATTTCTAGGTGTACTCTTGACTCTGTACAAATAAGAGATAACAGGCAGATGGCTAATGGAAAACAGCTGGAGGAGCTGCTCTGCCTTCCAATCCCAGACCTAGACTCATATCTAGTACAAAATGCAAAGCCTAAAATTGTATTCAGCCTATAATTTGTTAACCCATGGTCAGTTGCACCACTATACTGATTTGTCCAATATTTCTGGTCAATGAAGAACCACTAATGGATTTTATATGAATAGAACTGTGCTTTCATTGATATTAAACCTTGCTCTGGAACCTTAGACTATTAGTCTACGGTGATGAGATCACTGTGGTGGCAGGTAGTTTAATAGCAAGGAGATAGGTTATAGAGAGATGGAATTAAATAAAATAGGAGGGAATTGGTGCAGATAGTTGTCCCTGATTTCCACCAATAAGCACTGTCCTGCAATAAGGCCATTCTCTTGGAACTCTAATGGGGTTGTGTGCATTTGGCCTTGATAAACTCCAGAGGTTATTTGTTCCAGCCTGTCAGCAGAAACTGACTGGCTGTACAGCAGAGAAGTGGCAGTGTTGGGGAAATAAACCTCTCTGTATGCCTCAGGAAATTTTATTTCACTTAGAGAGCATATTATTTTTCATTATGTTCATATTTATGTTTATATCATCTGTCTTTATAGAGCGAGGAAATATCTCTGCAGATTTTGGGTATGCGTAGATGAAATATTTTTGGAGAAAAAAGAAAGAAGAATTTTGTAATGTATTGTTATTTTTCACTACTGCTCTCCTCAGTGCTGGTATGCATGTGTTATACTTTTACAAAAATACGTGTAAAGAAAAAAAAAGTCAGTGAATCATTGCCTAAGGCTAATGTTACTTCAGTGATCAGTTAGCTGGGTCGCGGTGGCGCTGTGGGTAGGTGCTCAGTTTGCAACCGGAGGGTTGCGGGTTCACGTCCCCGTCTGAGCGTGTGCTGTCATTGTGTCCCATTAACCCACATTGCCCAAGTCTGAATGTGGTTGGTGGTGGTCGGAGGGGCCGTAGGCGCGAATTGGCAGCCACGCTTCTGTCAGACTGCCCCAGGGCAGCTGTGGCTATATTAGTAGCTTACCACCACCAAGTAAAATCATATTACTGACCACATTCTTATGCAACAGAAACTCTGCTTCTCTAAGACCAGTTCACTGACAATATTCCTGTGCAATAAAACCACTGACTGTGCAACACAGTATTTAAGTGCCACATAACAATATGATGTGTAATAACAACGCAAACTGCTCAGGTGCCAGACCAGTTTTTCTATCTTTTTATGGTTAGTTATTTATTCTATTTTCTTAATTTATTCTATTTATTTGTAAATGCACACTGTACATACTTTTCTTTTTGCAACTTGCACTGGAGGGACCCCAGAAACTGAATTTCTTTCCTGTCATGTTTTACATAAGAATGACAAAAAACTTTTGAATCCTTGGAAGAGTCTTTCTGCTTACTCTCAGCATTATTACCATTTCTTTGTGAAATGTGTGAAGTGTTTGACATACAGTGGGGAAAATAAGTATTTAATCCACTGCCGATTTTGCAAGTTTTCCCACCTACAAAGAATGGAGAGGTCTGTAATTTTTTAATCGTAGGTACACTTCAACTGTGAGAGACAGAATCTAAAAACAAGATCCAGAAAATCACATTGTATGATTGTTAAATAATTAATTTGCATTTACTTTTTATTGCATAAAATAAGTATTTGATACAATAGAAAAACGGAACTTAATATTTGGCACAGAAACCTTTGTTTGCAATTACAGAGATCAGATGTTTCCTGTAGTTCTTGACCAAGTTTGCACACACTGCAGCAGGGATTTTGGCCCACTCCTCCACACAGATCTTCTCCAGATTTCTCAGGTTTCAGGGCTGACACTGGGCAACATTGAGTTTCAGTTCCCTCCAAAGATTTTCTATTGAGTTGAGTTCTGAAGACTGGCTAGGTCACTCCAGGACCTTGAAATGTTTCTAACAGAGTCACTCATTATTATTATTGTTATTTTTTCTGGTGATAGTGTGTTTGATCAGCATGGCGGCTGGTGCCTTTGATTCAAGCAAGTTCTTGAAAGAAACCTTCTTGGGAGGAGTTGCGTCTGTGTAGGAAGGCTGATTTGTTGTCTTTAGCAGTGCATCTTAAATTAGATGTAGGTAAGCAAATGTTAAAAAAAGACCTGAAAACCGTGGTTTCAAGTAAATTGGTGGAGGAGGGGTTTCTTGTTGCGCTTGGCTCACCTTGTTCTGGTTCTCCTGATGGGTCCAGTGAGTCTCAGTTGAAACCTGCAGTGCTGGTAACAGATGGGGAGTTGCCTGCTGTTGAGTCGCCTCCTACAGTTTCAAAAGTAACAACTTGGTCTACTCCTGTTAGTCCTTCTCACTCCCCTCGACTGAAGGAGGAAGCACTTCTTAAAATACGCTTGACAAAATTACAGCTAGAGGCACAGGACAAAGCCCAAGCCCGTCAGGCGGAGTTTGAACTACGGAAATTAGAGCTAGAAGTAGAGACTGAGAAGTTCCTTAAACTCCGGAAACTGGAGCTGGAGTTGGAGGCTGACAAAGAAATCAGGTTGCGTCAGTTGGAGCTACAGGCACAAGGTTCTATTTCTGCTGGTCAGCCTCAGCCTCCATCTGCTGTATCTGGCTCCACTATGTATGATCCAGGCCCTTCCATTGAACATACTATGGGGTCTTTTGTGGGATCTAGGATTTCTTCAGCTGGCCCAGGCTCATTTGATGTAAGTAAACAGATTGTGTTGGTGCCAATGTTTCGTGAGTCAGAGGTTGACACCTATTTCGCTGTGTTTGAACGTGTTGCTACTTCAATGCATTGGCCCAAGGAGTTTTGGCCCCTGCTACTTCAGTGTAAGTTGGTAGGAAAGGCCCAAGAAGTATGCTCAGCGTTGTCACTTGAGGACAGTTTGCAGTATGATGTGGTCAAGTCCGCTATTCTCGCTGCCTATGAACTGGTGCCAGAAGCATATAGACAGCGTTTTCGTAACCATAAGAAGGCTGCAAGCCAGACTTTCGTGGAGTTTGCTAGAGAAGACAACTCTCTTTGATAGATGGTGTGCAGCGAGTAAGGTGTCTGACTGGGATGCACTGCGGGAGTTGGTATTGCTGGAAGAGTTTAAAAACTGTGTTCCTGAAAGAGTTGTGGTTCACCTAAATGAACAGAAGGTGTCAAGTTTGAAGGCTGCTGCGGTAACCGCCGATGAATTTGTTTTAACCCATAAAACTGTGTTTGCTAATAAGTGTGACAATCTCACACAAGGCCCCCCTCAGAAGAAGGAGTCCCCGTCCTCGAAGCATAAACAGTTTTCCCCTGCGTCAAGAACCGAAAGGGAATGTTATTACTGTCATAAGCGGGGCCATGTTGTGGCTGACTGTTTAGCTTTAAAGCGGAAGCATCAATCAGCTGAGGTCAAGCAGACAAAAGGGGTTGGGTTAATCGAAACTGTTCATACCCAGGGCAGTGAGGAGAGACAGAAGGAAAAGCCTGATCCTTGTTTCGATCCATTTATATGTGAGGGATCAGCGTCGCTAACGGGTAAGCCAGAGGATGAGCAACCTATAAGAATTTTAAGAGATACTGGTGGGTCTCGGTCATTGATTCTAGCTCATGTGTTGCCCTTGAGTGAGTTATCCTCTTGTCATGCTTCCACACTGGTACAAGGCGTGGAAATGGGTTATGTGCCAGCTGCTCTCCATCGGGTGCATATAAGGTCTAAGTTGGTTAGTGGGTTTTTTGATGTTGCCGTAAGGCCCTCTTTTCCCATCAAAGGTGTTGAGCTTATCATGGGTAATGATATTGCTGGTGGGAAAGTTTATCCTGCCCCTGAATATTCAGACACCCCAGAAATCACTTCTGACAATTTGTCAGCATGTTACCCCTCTATCTTCACTGCTAGTGCTCTGACCAGGGCTCAGACTAGTAAGATGGCAGAGGAAGATTTAGCAGATTCGTTTCTGTCAACTTTGACTGGAGAAGCCCTATCAGGTTCAGATAGCAACATGTCTGACGCTACAGTGTGTGGAGTCGAAACATGTTTTAGAGTTTAAGCCCCCCAGCACACCTTTGCTAAAATTGCCTGCAACCCGTGACGCCCTCACTGCTGCCCAGAGAGCTGACCCCTCTTTGAATAAATGTTTTACCTCACTATCTCAAAGAGGGGGCCGAAGTTGTTCAGGCACATATTTCTTGCAGGATGGGGTCCTCATGCGCAAGTGGACCTCCCGCTCAGCAAACCTAATAAAGTTTGAGGGTAATGTGGGTCTGGAAGATGTGGTGGGTCTGGAAGATGCGGTGCGTGATTGGTGTACGGTGTACCAGATCGTGGTTCCTATTGATTATCGCCAATATGTTTTGTCCCTTGCACACGATCACCCATTGTCTGGTCACCTTGGGGTCACAAAGACTTACAACAAGGTCCTCAGCCATTTTTTCTGGCCTGGGTTGAAGGCGGATGTAGTGCAGAATCACAGCTCCTCTAATTGTCAAAGCCTTGACAAAGTTTTTTACCACCTTTGGCCTTCTGAAAGTAGTCCAGACAGATCAAGGTACCAATTTTCTATCAAAACTCTTTAAACAGGTTATGCAAATGCTAGGTGTTCAGCACATCATTTCTAGTGCTTATCACCCTGAGTCACAGGGAGCTCTGGAGAGGTGGCACCAGACTCTGAAGTCTATGTTGCAGAAGTATTGTTTAGATACTGGTAATGAGTGGGATGAGGGAGTACCTTTAATGGTGTTTGCAATACGGGAAGCTAAACAAGAATCTCTGGGTTTTAGCCCTGCAGAACTTGTCTTTGGTCATTCAGTGCGGGGTCCCCTAAAACTCCTGAAGGAACAGTTTCTGTCACCTGAGCAATCTGTAGACACTAATGTTTTGGACTACGTTTCACAGTTCCGCGACCGTTTGTACCGCACTCGGTCAGCAGCCCTGGAAGCCCTTTCAGCTGCTCAGATCACTATGAAGCAGCATTATGATAAAAAAACCAAACCTAGATCATTTAATCCCAGTGATGAGGTTCTGGTTTTGCTTCCGACCCCTGGTTCTGCTCTCTCTGCTCGTTTTTCTGGCCCCTACTTGGTGCAACAGAAGGTGAGTGACACAGATTATGTGATTAAAACCCCTGACCGAAAACGTCAGACTCGCCTGTGTCATCTCAATATGTTGAAGTTGTACCATGCAAGGAAGCCCTCCTCGATGGAGCCCACAAGGGAGTCGGCTGTGCCTCCCTCCACTTTTGTGAGTGACCTAACCACGTCCTCTCTAGCATCTGTTTCTATAGTCACTCTTCCCTTTGAGGAAGAAGGTAAGGAGGATGATGGGATCAAACTACCTGATGTCTCCCATCAATGTGCTAGACTGCTAAATTCAGAGGTACTACAAACCCTGCCTACATATCTGTCCCATTTAACTAGTACCCAAAAATCAGATATTGAGGCTCTGATCCAATCTCACCAGATTCTCTTCAGTGATATCCCTTCATGTACCACAGTTTTGGAGCACGACATTGATGTTGGCGATGCAAGGCCCATTAAACAACACGCCTATAGAGTCAATATGGCAAAAAGAGAGGTGATGAAAAAAGAACTGAAGTACCTACTGGAACACGGCCTAGCTAAGCCTAGTGGTAGCCCTTGGAGTTCCCCCTGCTTAGTCACTCCAAAATCGGACGGCTCTCCTCGCTTCTGCACAGACTTCCGCAGGGTGAATGCAGTAACAGTGTCTGATTCCTTCCCCCTGCCCCGTATCGAGGATTGTATAGACAGTATTGGTTCAGCATCATATGTCAGTAAGTTGGACCTCCTTAAAGGGTACTGGCAGGTCCCATTGACTAAAAGGGCCTCTGACATCTCTGCATTTGTCACACCTGACCATTTTTTGCAGTACACTGTGATGGCATTTGGGATGAAGAATGCCCCTGCAACATTTCAGAGGCTGATGAACACTGTCCTGGGTAATGTGTCAAACTGCATCCAGATAAATGTCAAACATTTATCTGGATGATGTAGTCATCTATTCTTCTAGCTGGGCAGAACATGTTGCCACACTGAAAGATGTATTTGAGCGTTTAGCAGAGGCTTCTCTGACACTGAACTTAGCAAAATGTGAGTTTGGCAAAGCCACCGTCACCTACCTTGGGAAGGAGGTTGGTCGTGGCCAGGTCCGTCCCATTGATGCCAAGGTATCTGCTATTGTGGCCTTTCCTGTGCCTACCACTAGAAGTGGTCACCCCGTATGTTACTTCTCCCGTAAGTTCAACAAGCATCAACAGAAGTACTCGACCATTGAAAAGGAAACCTTGGCTATGCTTCTTGCACTTCAGCAGTTTGAGGTTTATTTGGGTTCAACATTGCAACCTGTAGAGGTTTACACGGATCACAACCCTCTGGTGTTCCTGTCACGCTTGTACAACACCAACCAGCGTCTGATGAGGTGGGCTCTACTTTGCCAGAACTACAACCTCCTCATTAGACACAGAAAAGGATGTGACAATATAGTAGCGGATGCCCTTTCACGAATGTAATTTTGTTTTACTATGCTTAACAAACATATGTTTGTTCTTATGGGTGGGGGTGTTACATTCCTTTGTTGCCATCCTAATAAGTGTTATGCTGCTTCCAGGACCTGTTGTGTGGGATCCACCCTTCCCCAGCCCTCACTCCTGTTGTCAGGCTGTCATTGGCTGGAGACAGGGACCTGCAGCCAATTGCTGCTCTGCGGGGCCTATATAAGTGGGCTGCAGGTGTGCCTCAGGGCTTTTTGCCATGGGGTGGTAATTGGTATACACTGCTTTGTACCTGTTTGTTTATATTATGTTTTTGGTTAATGGCTGCCTTGTTTTGTTAATCTTACTGTGGTCTTTGCTTGCTTTAGTGCCCTGTGGAAGCCAGTAGGGGAGAGCTGCCATTTTGTTTGACGACCAGCCCTTTTCTCCTGTTTTTTGATGCTTGTCAGGGAGCTGAGGTGTAGGTTTGTATGCTTTTTGTTTAGTTAGGTAGTTGATGGGGTTTTCTTTTTCTGGTTTAGGGTTGTTTTGTTTATGTTAGCCTTGGCTCTCCCTGAAGTTATATTCATGCTTCCCTAGTGTCACCTGGCAATAAAGCTCTAAATCACCTAAAAAAAAGTCTCCTCTTGTTCTTCCATCCAGCCTTATGTTACTCCCCTCATCCCTAGACCTCTGATGGGGACGTAACACCCTATACTGCAGAACATGTCGTAATCGACTTCATTGTGTACTTTAAAAGTGCCGCAGTTCACCGACGTCTGGCAACAATTACCATAATAACCCTATATTGAGTATGAAGTGCTGTTTCTCAGCTTTCAGAAACCGTTTGAGTTTTTCTGATAGGACAAATGGACGCTTAATTACAGTAATTCAAATTTTCTTTCATCAGCCGCCTTACGGCTCGGAGTTAACCAGCTGTTCACAGCTAGTCGGGGCAGGTAATGGGTGCTTCAGCGGTGGTTGCCAGGCAGTATAGGGTTAAAATATGTATGCTATGTGCACATTTCATATGGCTCTCTTGTTGCAAAACTACTGCTGCAAACTGTCAGTCGGGGCATTCAACTGATCCTCCCCAAGCTTTGTGTGTCTCCATTTTCTTGATGTCTGATTTTAAAAATGGTGCGGTTGATTCTGGTGAAGGAGTGGCTCTCATGACTCAACTGGTGACAACACTCCCTGGCCAATCAGTGGCATGCTGTTCTTCTGCATCACATTTTCGGATTGCCTCGGATCACTTGGAACCCCAGCTGATTACTAAAAAAGTACCTGGTACCAGGTATTAATGGAAATGCCTTCAAACTGTGCCAAGTTGAGTCAAGCCACGCTGAGTAGGTACTAATGGAAATAAGGCTGTCCCCAACAGCACTGTTTGGCCTCTGGAGATGCAGTAGTATTCACCAGCAAATGTTAATAGCTTTGATCAGTGGTGGTGAGAACATGGGTCTGGTTCTATAAAGAATTGACCATAAACACAAAAGACTACATCTGTGGTGTGAATTCAGCTATCAAAAAGTAAACAGTGACAGAATGTCCTATGTTTTTTCCTTACACTATGGAAAGCATCAACCTAAGCGCTGCAGCTTGCCGCTCTGTCTGTAAATGGGGGAAGATGGGGGATGGGCTGGCACAAGAACAAAATATCTGCCAGCAGATCAGCAGGTTGCTGTCCATGGATTTTTTTTCTTATGCGCTTGCAGAAAAAAGGGTATAAAAGGTCACTTGCTCTGGTGACAAGGCTGGTAAGAAAGATGTTAGGCTGATGTGGTTTTCACATCAAAAGAATCCTGAATGAGGAGCAAAAATCAGCTACACTGACCAACAAGCCAGTTCTGTGATGGCTTATCTGAATTCAAGAATTCATCCAGGCTCGGTTCACTGATCATGACATATTTCTTGGTTGATTTTCATTTTAGTCAACATGGTAGGATCTGTAAAACAGAAAAACAGAATTATTCTAACAGTAGCAACAGCTCCAGCTGGCATAAAATACCAAACAGTGAAATCTTATTTATCAGCTCCCATTTTAAAAATAATTATCAGCATTTTTCTGATTTTAGATTTAAAGCCACTGGACTATGTTGAGGTAGGGTTGCAGAAACCATTTAAACCATACAAACAGAGAATAAAATTAATTTGAACTTATCTGATGTGTTATTTACCATGTTCATACATAGCACTTTTCTACTCAAACACTTTATACAACACATCTTCATTCACCCATTCACACAAGCACTTTTTTCTCCATCTAACATTGGTGTACACATTCACACTACAACGGACGCATCAGGAGCAACTTGGGGTTCAGTATCTTGCCCAAGGATACTTTGGCATGCAGACTGGAGCAGCCAGGGATCAGACCACTAACCTTCCAATTAGTGGATGGCCTGCTCTAACTCCTGAGCCACAGCCACCCTGAAGTTAATTTCATAAATCTCAAGTAATATGTTGCAGATAACATAATTTTCTACAGTATGGAATGGGAGATATCCAATCATACCTCTGAGAATTGGACTTAATCTGTAATTACCTTGACATCAAATATAAACAAGTATTTTGCATTTTGTGGCCCTGATTTATGGCTGTTACACAGAAACTACCACAGATGTTTCCAGGTAACAAGTCACAGCATCAAACATGTAATATTATTACCTTCAAACAAAGGACAATTTTTACGATATAAGACATAAAAGTTCAGCAATGTAATATGGTAATAGTGCCCTAATATATGAAAGCATCAACCTATATTATCTTATTACTGAGGTTGCTATCACATCAATGTCACTATTTTAACATTTTTTTAATAAAAAATACACCCCAGAAATGACTATTTTATTGCTCACAGTATATGAGATTATTACCCAATTTTAGGCATTGTTACATTTGTTTCCCCATTATTACACCCAATTATTATCCTATTATAACTTTTAGTCTGAGCTTAATCAGCTACAAACTCAGGGCCAATAACAAGCTATTTCTTAATTATTCCCTTGTATTTGCATGGTAATTAAATTATATTACATATTCTTTATTTCCACATTAGTACACTACTGTTGTTACAGAGGTGCATTAAAAATCTCTTTGGCAATTTAAAAGCAAATGACAGTTCCATATTGAAAACTATGGCAAAGCTACATTTACATGTTACTTTTAGAAATTAAAAAAGGCAGGATGTAATCAGCATCAATTTGTTCAGTAGTATAGATGTGACATTTTGGTGAAATATTTCATTGCATCCTTGTGAACACATGCTGCATGTCTTCAGACTGTGCATATGGGTGTGTGCAAGTTAAAAAGAAGATTTTGTGGTCAGAGTCTTCTGTCAAAACATTGCAAGATAAAGATACAAATTGGCCAAAATTGCTTTAATCATACAGGAAGGATGAAATGGAAAGTAGAGAAAAGAGAGAAATTGCTTCACTAAATGACTCACAGAGAGCAACAGAGTAAGTGATTGTTGGGTGGGTTTTCTCACTGATAATGTATTTGGAGCTTATAGCCTGTGGCTTCATTAAAAGAGACCCAGAGAGAGGCACGAAAGGCAAGGGGTAGAACCGAATGAAGTAGCCGTTAACCCTACACTTTTGTCTACTTGACAACATGAAGGACATATACTGACAGCTAGCAATAAAGACAGGTACAGGTAGAAAAGGCAGGAAAACTTTTGAGAAACATACCAATAATTAAAAGGAAAGAAATGGAAAGAAGTAATAGTCAAGATAAACGTGGTATGAATATGTGGCACTGAATTGACTAGCAATAAATATAATTAGCCCCACTGCAACCACTGTAAAAGGTTTTAGCCCACTTTCCTGGGGAAATTGACCGAAACATAATGTCCCAGAGCTGTTCTACCGGACTTAGCTCAGGTGAGCATGAGTGTGGGGGCCAGTCAGTGGTATCAATGCTTTCATCCTCCAGGAATTGCCTGCATACTCAGGAGGCTGGTCATTGTCATGCACCAGTAAGAACCCAGGACCCACTGCATCAGCATAGGGTCTGACATTGGGTCCAAGGTGCAATTTCCTAGCCTGTAGAGGTCTTTATATCCCTCCATAGATATACCTTTCCAGACCATCACTGAAACGGTCATGCTGAAGGACGTTACAGGCAGCATAATGTTCTCCATGGCTTCTCCAGACCCTTTCACATCTGTCACATGTGCTCAAGGTGAACCTGAAAAGCTCAGGGTGCCAGTGGTTGACCTGCCAGTTCTGGCATTCTATGACAAATGCAGTCTGGCTCTCCAGTACCAGGCAGTGATCACAGGACCCACTAAAGGACATCAGGCCCTCAAGCCACCCTCATGAAGTCTGTTTCTGACTGTTTGGTGAGAGGCGTTCACACCACCTGCTCAAGGTCATTTTGTAGGGCTCTGGCAGTGCTCTCATTGGAGGAGCAGATACCGGCTTTGCTGATGGGTTAAGGACCTTCTTTGGCCCTGTCCAGCTCTCCTAGAGTAACTGCATGTCTTTTGGAATCTCCTGCATCCTCTTGAGACTGTGTTGGGAAACACAGCAAACCTTCTGGCAATGGCGTGTAATTGATGTGCAGTCCTTGAGGAGTCGGACTACCTGTGCAACCTCTGTAGGGTCCAGGTATCACCTCATGCTAACAATAGTGACACTGACCCTAGCCAAATGCAAAACTAGTGAAAAAAAAACAGTCAGAAAAGATGAGGAGAGAAAAATGTCAGAGTGAAACTACTACTGTTTTGTGGGTTGTCTCATTGTTACCCTTCTAGTGCACCTGTCATTTATTTCATTACCACCAAAGCAACTAAAACTGATTTTTAAAAAAACTCTGTTACTTAACTGACCAGATCAATATCCCAGAAGTTTAATTGACTTGATGCTATACTCTGATTAAAAGGTTTTCCTTTAATAATTTTATGAAGGACAGTTTTCTAGGACTTTACCTGATTATTTCCAAGTACGCAACTTTTATTCAGCTTGAAGTTTTTGAAAAGACTCTGTTAGAGTAAGATTTACATTTTTTTAATCAACAGAATTAAGGTAATATGGAGGGTTTTTTTAATCATTTTTTTTTTCTTTTTGAAAAAGCTCAAAGTTGTTTTTCTGTTTACCTTTTTTTTTCTTTGAAATTCTGTATCCACTAGTACTTACATGGCTGCATTGTTGACTGTGCCGTGAGCAGCGGTGAGCTAGTTTACAATTGGCTCAGATCTATTTTACAGTCAAGGACCACTTGGAGTTAAAAGTTGGAGAGTGTGCTCCAACTATTGGGGGATCACACTCCTCAGCCTCCCCGGGAAGGTCCGTTAGTTAAATCTCAGATTCAAGAGCAACAATGCAGTTTTCATCCTGGTCATGGAACACTGGACCAGCTCTTTATGCTCTCAAGGATATTTGAGTGTGCATGGGTTTTGCATATCCAGTCTATATGTGTTTTGTGGACCTGGAGAAGGCATCTAACTGTGTCCCTTATGATATCCAGTGAGGAGTGCTGTGGAACTATGGGATGTCTGGCCCATTGTTATGGGCCATTCAGTCCCTGTACAACTTCAGCGAGAGCTTGGTCTGCATTGCTGACAATAAGTCAGACTCATTTCCTGGGGGTGTTGGACTCTGCCAGGCATACCGTTCATCACTGATTCTGTTCATAATTTTTATGGACATAATTTCTAGGCATAGCCAAGTGGTGGAAGGCTTCCACCTTGGTGGCGGATGATACAATGATTTGGTCCTGTTAGCTTTATCAGATGTTTTCCTTGAGCTCGCACTACGACAATTCGCAGCCAAGTGTGAAATAGCTGGCATAAGAATTAGCACCTCTAAGTCTGAGGCCATGGTCCTCAGCCAGAAAAGGGTGGAGTGCCCTCTCTGGCATGAGTTGCTACCCAAAGTTTAAGTATCTCGAGGTCTTGTTCACGAGTGACAAGAGAAGGGAGTGGGAAATTGACAGATTGGGGCCACAGCTGCAGTGATGCAGATGCTACACTTGTCCATTGTGGTGAAGAAGGAGCTGACTGTGAAAGTGAAGCTGTCAATTTACTGGTCTATCTACATCCCTATCCTCACTTATGGTTGCGAGCTTTGGGTAGTGACCGAAAGAACAAGATCGAAGATACAAGAAGCAGAAGTGACCTTAAAATGGTGCCTGGCCTCTCTTTTAGAGACAGAGTGAAGAGTGCACTCATTTGGGAGGGGTAGAGTAGAGCTGCTACTCTTCCACATCAAAAGGAGCCAGTTGAGGTGATTTGAGCATCTTACTAGGATGTCTCTGAGGTTTAAAGAGAATGGTCCATTGGCTGGTCTGATGAGTCTTTGTTTCTGCTGCAACATTCAGATGGTAGTAGCAAAATTTGGCATATAAAAGAAAAAACTGAATCCATCCAGCCTTATATTACAGTATTTCTAAATCAATAAAACTCCAAACTCCATTCCGTTAACCAAATCCACAGAAGCCAAAACAAATTTCTTAAATCGCACACTCTTTTGGCCAAACCGCTAACACAGTTCAGGCACTTAGACACATCTGGTGCAACTCAACCACTCTTTTTTGTGAAACAGCAAACACATTCTCAGTCACTAAACACACTTCACACGTGTTGCTAAACCTCAACCACAGTCTCGGTCATTTCACACGCGTGTTGCAAAACCATAAACACTGGCAGCAGAAAGCAAACACAACTCCAACACCGCTGTCATGTGTTACGCACAGCAACTCACAGTTGAACACACATGTGTCCAATGATGTGAGCAGACCAACTGGGCAGGATAAAAGTCAGTTTATTGTGCAGGTGGCACATGTGCGTCTACAATGGACAGACACACATAGAGAGACAGAGGAGGAAGAGTGCATGTGAGAGATGGCAGAAAGGAGGAAGAGGACGAGGATGACCGATAACAGTTACCACCGATGAGATATGGGCAAACACTGTACACCATGTCCTCGTCCACAGCATGACCATGACAAAAGCAGGACAAAGGGTCCAACCCAATCTGAGCAGATCCTATGTGGCAGCATCATCAGGACATTCATTGTTCCATGCTGTACAACATTTGACACACAGTATGCCACACTGCAAGTACTGTGATGTTCATTACAATGCAATGTCCACTGGCACTATAAGTGCACATCCCCTTTCCCAGACTTGAACAACAATCACATGTGGGTGGCAGGAGCGCCCTGTTCACGCAACATATGGAAGTCCCTGGCCAGCGGGGTTGGCAATGGCACCCTCTGTGCAGCCATTGGTAACTGGGAGGGGGGCGGGGGGTCCTCCATCATCATGCTAACCTGGAGCCATACAACACTGGACATCTCACATTCCTGGGTGGTCTACAGGACTGCATGGCTGCATGTGAACAGCTGGCTCAGCACATCTTGTGCACATCATAGTTTGGGACAATGTGAACTTTCACCATGCCATCCAGATACGCAAGTGGTTCACAAACAACCAGCGCTACAAGAACATGTTCCGTCCACCTTACAGCCCCTTCCTCAATCCAATAGAGGAGTTTTTCTCTGCGTGGAGGTGGAAGGTGTTTGACCGACAGTGCTACACCAGGGGGAATATATTGGAGGCAATGGAACACGCATGTGACGATCTTACTGTAGGGTCCTGTCAAGGCTGGATTCGACACACAAGGGGAGTTTTCTCCCCTCAGCCCCAACCGGTCGCAGCAGATGACTGCCCCTCCCTGAGCCTGGTTCTGCTGGAGGTTTCTTCCTGTTAAAAGGGAGTTTTTCCTTCCCACCATCGCCAAGTGCTTGCTCATAGGGGGTCGTTTTGACTGTTGGGTTTTCTCTGTGTTATTGTAGGGTCTTTACCCACAATACAAAGTGCCTTGAGGCAACTGTTCATTGTGATTTGGCGCTATATAAATAAAATTGAATTGAATTGAACTGTTGCCTGGCAAGGGAACACATTACATGTGATGAGGATGAGGTCCCTGTCCGGGCCCCAAACAGAGCCACGATGGTGCAAAATGATAGATACTTCACCCCCAACTTCTAATGATTGCAGGGCTCATTATGACTGCTGGTTCCCAGCTGCAAGGCTATTATCTTTCATACACTGATGTCTCTTCAAATAACATCCAGCTGTGCTTTCTGTTGTATGTTACTTTTTTATTTTTTATGTTTTTTTATTTACATATTGTTTGTTTATCTATATTCAGCACTGTCATGTAACTCTGACTATGGCAGTGTTTAACTGTATACACTTGGAATAAACATTTTCTGTTTACTACATGCCCTGGTTGCTGTGTCTTAAATTATTTGATGTAGTGTGTAACAAATGATCTGTTCGAGTATATTTTTACTTGCTGTGTGTGTGATCTGACCACAGTGTTTTGTTTTGCACACAGGCCAACTGATTTTTGCGGTGATGGTTTGATTGTGACAGGGAAGGCCGGGGTTTTGTAAATTTAGCTTGAATTTTTGGATTTGTGTTTAAGGTTTTCCGAAAATTGGTGGCACATTCAGGAAATGTGTTTTAGCAATTCAGAAATACTGTAAGCAGAGTATCAATTATGGTCTATTCACAATTAAGTTAATATGTATTTGTCTAAGTGGTAAATTTCTTTTGGTGTTTCATAGCGAATAATATAAGGTACTATTTACTACTAAAATATATAATAAAATCTACCCAAACAAACTAAGTGCAAATTGCTGCCTCAGATTTATTAGCTAGATTATCTAGGTTGCTTTTTACAGTGTGAAGGAGTTTGCCTTACCCAACAATATGTGTAAAAGTTACATTTTAATTATAAGTTTTTATCACAATATATATATATTTTTAAAGATATTGCTAATTTGAGCAATGTTCATATTCCTGTTCATAGACATGTCATCTAGCACCATAAGCCCTCAAGTAAGACCTCATTCAGAAGAGAGGCAGGTCTGTGTTACCATACGCAATTTGATGGAGAATAGCATATCTCTCTTTAGCAAAAGGACCAAAATATAAAATATATGTAACATAAATGCTTTTGTATATTCTCTCTCACCTTGGGAATACAGCTTTGTGTGTGTGACTCTGCATCCCCACCAAGGTTTTGTTCCAGCTTTCACAGGGCTTAGAAACACCCAGAGTGTGTCAGAAGCAGAATGTTTAGTTTGAGCCTTGATGAGATTCTCTGCACCATTCTGTGTCTGACTTTCTTCCCTCCTGATCTGCTCTGTGCTTCTTGATGGGGGTGTAGCCAAAAAAAAAAAAAAGGACCTTGTGCTTGAGTGAGCAGAGGGAATAGACGAACCTTCTAAAAAGTGCTGTGGCACATTTGGTGAAATTGCAAGCACTGTCTTGAGTAAGTGTGACCAGCTCTGGTGGCCGCATTTGAGTCCACCATGCACCCGCTTTATTCCCAGTGGCATTTTGGAAAAGTACTCAAATGATCTGATATTATGTATTCTCAAAAGCATATACAATCTTTTTCAAGCTGCTTTTTAATTAATGCTTCTAATACTGTAGGCATTATTAGTCTTTTTAGATACATTTGGAATAAGTGATTTTTTAACAGAGCGCCTAACAAAGTGTTTATTGGAACCAGTTCTGGTTTTCCTTGGGTCCAACCCTTTTTTTCTGAAAATGACTAGAGGATAGAAAAATGAGTAGGGTCTGTTCTCTTCTCCTCAATCCATGTCTCCCCAAACTCCCACTTGATGTTAAAAGGTGAAAAATGATATACAAAGAACAGAGTTGCCTCTCCCTCCATCTGTCTGTCTATCTATAGCTCTTTCTCACTCTGGCCTCTGAGGAGAATAAGTGCAATATTCTTACCTTTGAACTGCTCTTTTTCTCACATCAAACCACTATTGCCTGGAGCATGGTGTTCTTCCAGCACTGAAAGTGTTGGACAAGTGGAATGATCAATGTTTACAGTCAGTAAAACTGCTAGTGTTAGACCTTAGCGTTTTACTTAAATTATCAGTTGCCTGTCTGCAGCCCTTGGGGGGTGATAACATTGCCTTCGACATTAGCTTTTCTCCAGAAAGGTCTAAGACAGCCTCCCTTCAAACCTAGGCTGGCCTTCAGGACTAGAGAAAGACAACAAATACACAGAAATCTATTTAATTTCCTTATCCCTATGTGTCTAGTGAATAGAAAGGGTTGGGAAGCTTAGGGAAGATGCTGGTTAAGTCAGGGAAGATGTTGGAAAAGGCAATGCATTTCATCAAAAACAAAACAAAACAAAAAAGAGAAGAAAAGAAAAAACACCTCCATGTGAGATGAATGTGTGCAATATGTAGGTCCATATGGTGGAATCCCATTAGCCTCTGCAGCCTTGCATGTTGAGGTTTGTCACGAGCAGACAGCGTGTAATAAACATTTAGGGAGGGAACAAGGCTTCTGTTTGTTCTTCTGTTTCCTGAAGTGTGGCAAAAGCTCCTACTGATACAGATTCTGCAAAGCTGAGACTGATATTTATTAGATTCCTTACAATATATGAGTCATGTAAATGGATTGCAGTGATACTTAAATAGCTCTTTTCTACTCTAATTCTACAGTCAAAGCACCTTTTATAGCATTCACACACTCACTCACATGGATGCATCAGCTAGGGGTTCAGTATTTTGCCCAAGGATATTTCAACACCCAGACTGGTGTAACCAGGGACTGAACCACTGACGTTCCAATTGGTAGACGACCTGCTCTATCTACTGAGCCACACTGTAAAAAAAAAAAAAGATAAAGGTATCAAATGAAATGAAGAAGACATAGAAAATAGATAAAAGTTCAGCGAAGCAAATACTGTTTTTAAACACTTTGCTCAACAATGTGCCTGGAATAGTACTGGTAAAAAGCTATAGAGGTATAGACTAACAAGACAATGTTTTTGCAGGGCTTGTGTCTTTAACACAAACCATAACCCTACCCCTAACCTTGGCACTAAGATGTTAGGAGCAGGTCATGTAAGTATATAACTAGAAGTTATCCTGCAAAGAGTTATCCAGGCAGAGAGACAGAACAATGCAACCGAAACCATAACCTCCCTCCACCGATCAGTGAGTGAGGTAATTAATTCATGCAGATTAATCATTTAATAAACATACTTTCAAATTAGCTGTGTGACATTCATTGTATCAGAGATAGATGACACCATATACAGTGCTGTAAAAAAAGTATTTGCTCCCATGCAGATTTCTTAGTTATTTGCACATTTGTCATATTTAAATGTTCCAGATCATGAAACAACATTTAATATTGGACAAAGACAAGAGAGGGATTAGCACCAGTATAAATACAAAATGCAATTATTAAATGATACTTTCATTTATTAAGGGAAAAGGGCTATCTAAACCTCCCTGGCCCTGTGCTAAATCATGAATTAGTTATGATTAACCACAGCTGAGTTCAGTTTAAGTAGCAACACCCAGGTCTGATTACTGCCAGATATGTTGAATCAAGAAATCACTTAAATAGAACCTGTCTGATAAAGTGAAGTAGTAGTAAGATCTCAAAAAGCAGCACATCATGGCACGATCCACAGAAACAGTGAGAAACAAAGTCATTGACATCTATCAATATATTATATTCTCTGCTCCCAGTGAGGTAGATTATCTCATCGATAGTTTTACATCCTCACTGTGTACGACTTTGGATACTGTGGCTCCTCTGAAAAGGAAAGCCTCAAATCAGAAGTGCCTGACTCCGTGGTATAATTCACAAACGCGCAGCTTAAAGCAGATAACCCATAAGCTGGAGAGGGAATGGCGTCTCACTAAATTCAGAAATGCTCATTTAGCCTGGAGAAAGTTTGTTGCTTAATAAAAAAGCCCTCCGTAAAGCTAGGACATCTTACTATTCATCATTAATTGAAGAAAATAAGAACAACCCCAGGTTTCTTTTCAGCACTGTAGCCAGACTGACAAAGAGTCAGAGCTCTGTAGAGCCGAGTATTCCTTTCACTTTAACTAGTAATGACTTCATGAATTTCTTTACAAATAAAATTTTAGACATTAGAGGAAAAATTATTCAAAACCATCTCCAAGATTTATCTTCATGTTCGGCTGCTTTCAGCACTGCTGGTATTTGTTTAGACTCTTTGGCTCCAGTTGATCTTTTGGAGTTAACTTCAATAGTTACTTCCTCCAAACCATCAACATGTTTATTAGATCCCATTCCTACTAGACTGTTCAAAGAAGTCTTTCCAATTAGTGATGCTTCAATCTTAAAAATTATAGCTAATTATAACGTAGCTAATTATAGGCCAATCTCCGACCTTCCTTTTCTCTCCAAAATCCTTGAAAGAGTAGTTGTAATACAGCTAACTGATCATCTGCAGAGGAACGGTTTATTTGAAGAGTTTCAGTCAGGTTTCAGAATTCATCACAGTACAGAAACAGCATTAGTGAAGGTTACAAACGATCTTCTTACAGCCTCTGACAGTGGACTCGTCTCTGTGCTTGTTCTGTTGGACCTCAGTGCAGCTTTTGATACTGTTGATCATAACATTTTATTACAGAGATTAGAGCATGCCATAGGTATTAAACGTACTGCACTGAAGTGGTTTAAATAATGTTTATCTAATAGACTCCAATTTGTTCATGTAAATGGGGAGTCTTCTTCACACACCAAAGTTAATTATGGAGTTCCACAGGGTTCTGTGCTAGGTCCAATTTTATTTACATTGTACATGCTTCCCTTAGGCAGTATTATTAGAAAGCATTGCATAAATTTTCATTGTTATGCAGATGAAAAGCCTTCAGCTGATCCAAAATGCTGCAGCTAGACTAATGACAGGGACTAGAAAGAGAGACCATATTTCTCCCATATTGGCTTCTCTTCATTGGCTCCCTGTTAAGTCTGAAAAAGAATTTAAAATCCTTCTCCTAACATACAAGGTCTTGAATAATCAGGCTCCATCTTATCTCAAAGACCTTATAGTTCCATATCATCCCAATAGAGCACTTCACTCTCAGACTGCTGGCTTACTTGTGGTTCCTAAGATACTTAAAAGTAGAATGGGAGGCAGAGCCTTCAGCTTTCAGGCTCCTCTTCCGTGGGAACCAGCTCCTAGCTTGGATTCAGGAGACAGACACCCTCTCTATTTTTAAGATTAGGCTTAAAACTTTCCTTTTTGATCACGCTTATAGTTAGTGCTGGATCAGATGACCCTGAACCACCCCTTAGTTATGCTGCTATAGGCCTAGGCTGATGGGGGGGGGGTCCCATAATCCAGTGTTTCTTCTCATTCATCTTATTTACTTGTTTATACTTCACTCTGTATTTAATCATTATTATTAATCTCTGCCTCTCTTCCACAGCATGTCTTTTGTCCTGTCTCTCTCCCCTCAGCCAAACCGGTTGCAGCAGATGACTGCCCCTCCCTGAGCCTGGTTCTGCTGGAGGTTTCTTCCTGTTAAAAGGAAGTTTTTCCTTCCCACCTCACAAGTGGTCGTTTTGACTGTTGGGTTTTCTCTGTGTTATTGTAGGGTCTTTACCCACAATACAAAGCGCCTTGAGGCGACTGTTTATTGTGATTTAGCGCCATATAAATAAAATTGAATTGAATTGAACTTAGTCTGTCAGTCTGGGAAGTGTTACAAAGCCATTTCTAAGGGCCTAGGACTCCAGCAAACCACAATGAGAGCCATTATCCACAAATGGAGAAAAGTCAGAATAGTGGTGAACCATCCCAGGAGTGGCTGGTCTACCAAAATTACTCCAAGAGCGCATTGACAATTCATCCAGGAGGTCACAAAAAACCCAGAACAACATTTAAAGAACTACTGGCCTCACCTGCCTCAGTACAGGTCAGAGTTCATGATTCAACAATAAGAAAGAGACTGCGCAAAAATGGCATCCATGGGAGATTTCCAAGGAGAAAACCACTGCTGACCAATAAAGAACACAAAGACTTCTTTTTTTCTTTTTTCCACACAGGGCCAGGTAGGTTTGGATAACTTCTGTCACTTGAATGAAAGCATCATTTAAAAACTGCATTTTGTATTTTCTTGAGGTCCCTTTTTCTAATGTTAAAATTTTTGATGACCTGAAACATTAAAATGTGAGAAATATGCAAAAAAGAAAAGAAAAAAAACATCAAGAAGGAAGCAAATACTTTTTCAGAGGACAATACATATGTCAGTTGAATCGGTGCAAAGTAGAGATGGCTGCTTCTGGAAAGCTCCTGTTTATGAAAAAAGGCTTTTTTTCAAAGTGTTGTAGGGGTGGGGTGGGGTTGGGGATTATGTGTAATGATTCTCAGATAGGGGTTCCACCATACAATAAGCTGGGACAGCCTTCCTCCTGTCTGTTTCTGTCTTTCTCCCTGAGACGATGCATGAGACAATGTGAAAGCTTTATTAATGTTGCATCTATCACAAGGAGACAAACTCTGCGCAAGGGTGGTAATGCGATTCTGTCACCCCCTCAACCTATCGTGCACATGCTTTCATATGCCCCAGCTCACAAACAGGCATCCATGTGCTGCTGGATGTTATTTGAAGAGACATCAGTTTCTATGAAAGATAATAGCCTTGCAGCTGGGAAACAGCAGTCATAATGAGCCCTGCAATCATTAGAAGTTGGGGGTGAAGTATCTGTCAGAGGAACCATCCTGTGGTTGGAAGGTCCCAAGACTAATATCAATTAAAGCTATAGAGATATAGACTCAAATAAGTACCACATTTCATCCATTTTGATAAAATGTGGTGCTTATTTGAAAACGGCAAAGTGTAGAATAATTGGAAGTTTTTAAAATCAATTTTATGGAGTAAAGAAAAGAACACTGATGATGTGACTGTAAGACATGTAAAAGATCAGTTCAGAAGACAAAGGTGGGACAGTGATTTCTAATTTGAAGCTGGTGTATGAACCAATGTTCTCAGTTTTGCATATTCTTAATTCACCCATCAGTTCCCACTTTTCAAGACAGACAGACACACACACACACATATATATGTGTGTATATATATATATATACATACATACATACATACATACATATATATATATATATATATACATACATACATACATACATACATTATATATATATATATATATATATATATATATATATATATATATATATATGTAAAACAATGGGCTACTGGAACTGGAAAAATGCGACATAAGTGGACATGAGATGAGAATCAGGAACTATTGGAATGCTACTGCACATGTAATCCCAGTTAAAGGGGTTACATGAAAACAATGTGGGACCTATGGATTCTTTGACACCCAACATCTAAACTAACATCGAAACAACTAGTAGCTCAGTGTTCAAACCTCTGAAGGAAGCAGCTGCTATCACAACTATTAAATGACAAGGTACAACACAAATGCTACAGCAAGGGGGACCCAGGATGACAGGTCGGGGGGAGATATCATCAACCCCACACTCCGAGATTGGATACCAAGCCCCAATAACAACTAGTACGTTGATTTCAAGAGCAGCTGACCTGAAAGGCTGGCTTTAAGCTGTCATTTGGCAAATAAGCGCAAACAACAGTCAGGACCCATTCCCTGGCCCGAAGGCGCAGGGAAACAGCCCTGTTGTCCACCTGTGAAAATTCCAATGAACAGGCAGCAAGCCGAGGGGATACAAGGATACCCTCCCCAGCCTGCCAACTGTGTGTGTGTGTGTGTGTGCGTGTGTTTTCGCTAAGACAGGTGGAAAATGCTGATTGGCTGGTTTGAATAAGTGCCTAAGTTTGGACTGGATGACTGGATGGACAGCAGCCTCTTGTCTTGCAGCTGACAGCCACCTCGCCCCCTCCAAACCCAACAAACAGCCATTAGTGATGCTGAGTTGGTGTGAGAATTCTGAAATTAACATGATTGAGTGAATAGTGTGAGCTAAACTGTAATCCTGGTATTGTAATTGCAAGCCACAAGTTTCTTGTAAATAGTTTATCTGTTATAATAATGTTTATCAGTTAGGGGCTTAGGTTAGAGAAGTGTCTTTTGTTTGCCTTTTGTTTTTGGTTAGGGAACAGTAGGAAGATTAGAACCTTTTGTTTGCTGTGTTGGCACTGCTCACTTCCAAAGCAAATAAACTGCTGCTTAGCATCTTCAGTGGTTTCTATGTTGTGGCCTTTTCTTGGGAGGGGTTGGACTGGGGAGTCACCCCTGATGTCTAGGTTAACCCTAGGCCAAGGACTTACCACCCAATAATATATTAAATTGACCATATATTTATTTAGTAAATACTTTGTAATTATCAGAATATAAAAGGATGGATGATTTTTTATGTGTAATGTCTAATATTCCCATTCATTTTCAAGAATACAGGCCAAGTAAGCAACTCTCTTCTCTCAAAGTTAGAGTTGTTTATCAGATTAAATCAAACCTGGGCTCCCTAAACTTAGCAGCATGCAATAACAACATCATACCTTAGAAGCAGAAGGTTGATTATCCTCTGGGCATTGTGATAATTGTTGTTATTGTGAGTATGAAATAATGTGAGGAAAGACCTTCTGATTGATCCCTCAGTTTCTGAAAACCTGAGAGAAAGCCACCTCATGGACAAAGTGCCCAGAGAGTAAGAGGCAAAGGGGTAAAATGGGTGAATAAAACACAGAGCGAGAGAGAACTACATCAGATGGTGGATTTTGAAATTGCCTAGTGCCTACTCTGCTTATTATGTTTCACATCTCATTATGTGGTGGGGGCTTTTTTGGAGATGG
Source organism: Pterophyllum scalare (assembly GCA_024447675.2). Classification (NCBI taxonomy): domain Eukaryota; kingdom Metazoa; phylum Chordata; class Actinopteri; order Cichliformes; family Cichlidae; genus Pterophyllum; species Pterophyllum scalare. Next base: position 225,242 of record JAMQGT020009794.1, on the reverse strand, counting down.
CTGTTTGTCAGCTGCTGTGACTAGAATAACAATGATGGTGTGTTTGTGTTTCTGCTTCATTTACCGAAAGAGAAGAAACACAGGGAATTGTTCCTGCACTGCCGGTGACACCAACACATGGAGCAGACCTCAGACATACAAACAGCGCTGTGGAGTGTGTTCTGTAGCTTTGTCCCGACACTTTTTAGCAGCTCGGATATCTTGATGTAGAGCTGTAACTGCCTCAAGTGAGTGATGTTCTATCACAGTTAATTAGGAGTGTGATAAAGATGGGGATTAGAGCCTTTTTCAGACATGACAATAACATTGCTGACTTTGTCTGCTGAAGAAATTCCTTTTTCCATCCATCCATTCTCTTCCACTTATCCTGTTCAGGGTTGCGGGGGGAGGGGGGTGCTAGAGCCTATCCCAGCTATCATAGGGCGAGAGGCAGGGTACACCCTGTACAGGTCGCCAGCCCGTCGCAGGGCTAACACAGAGAGACAGAAAACCATTCATACTCACATTCACACCTATGGGCAATTTAGAGTGGCCAACTGGTGCAATGGCTGCGTGGTGTGTGAAGTGGCAATTTAGCAAAAACAAACCAATACAAATAGCCTAAAATGACCTCAGTTATCCTCAGTTCCGTTTTCACTGAAATATCAATAGAATTACAGTCAATAAACTGTGAATTAACATGTCTAATAACATGAAAAAACTAACTGTGAATAGCCATACTTTTCAGTTTTTTTCTCATAACAATACTATAAATATAGAGTTGCAAATTTAACAATTTCATAAAAATGCCATGAGTATTTAATAGATTATATTATTAAGTTCGAGTTCAATACCGTAAATATTTAATGCACTGAGTGAAAATCAACAGTAAAGTGTGCATTCTGTAATTTTACATCAATTTGTTGGTTAATTCACAGATACGCTGTGTGATTATTTTTACCACAAAAATGTTAGGTGATATAAATGATGTTTTGTGACATCTTTAAGCATTAGTAAACTGTCAGGACAAATTTTTGTCTTAACATTTGCTTTATTTATGTTCACATATGTTGTAGCTATAGTAGTTCTGGAGCTTTTCAAATTATTCAACAAAACCAGCAAAATTACAGAAAAACAATAATAACAGATATATATATTGTCCACATACATTTATTCTTAAGGTATTCACACATTATAAGAGTCTGAACAATAAAAAATTTTAAATGCCCATAAAATTACAGATTTGGATTATGAAAAACACAACTGATATAATTAATATGATTTTACTGATACTTTTCCAACAAAATTAGAATTTTTTTCTAAAATTAGAAACATCCTGGAGGCCTGGACAGTTTCCGGTGGTATATTGAAGAGTTTTTGAGTGAGTCATTATGGAAACCTGAAAACTTTCAGAATACCTCCGGCACCAAAGGCACTCTGTCCACCAAGAAAAATCCGCCCTGAAGACTCTCCAGATGCGGCCTGTACATACACCAGCAACATGGTGGACATTTTGGAGTCCATAAACAAGAAACTGCCCAGTTTCGACGCACGCCTCTCCATACTCGAAATCCTCCACAAAGAGTTTCAGTGGGAGTCTGTGGAGTTCAGCCAGCAGCAGGTGGAAACACTAATGCAGAAAACGCCGTCCTCAGGGAGTCAGTGAAATCCCTCACCAAGGCAATGACTCGGCTCCTGGAAGAAAATAAAAATATCAAAGAAACTGTTATTGAGCTCCAGGCCCGCAGCATGAGAAAAAAACTTGTGCTTTTAGGAAAACTGGAGAAGGCAGAAATAGACCTGGAAACAATTGTGGAAGAGTTTTTACAGACACGCCTGAAACTCCCGGAGGACGCAGTAAAAACCATCAGCTTCCATCGTGTTCACCGCCTTGCAGGGAAGCAGACAGATGCAGACTCTGACCAATCATGGCCAAATCTGAACACTTCAAACAAAAAGAGCTGGTGAAGAGCCACAGCTTAGAGTAATGCAGCATTAACAACCAGTTTTCCAAAGTGATCCTGGAGTGACGTAAGTTCCTGTTTGAGAAGAAGTACATCCGAGGAGAACCCTGTGCTGTCATCATGGTAGACAAACTTTACGCAAAGGGACCAGAACACAACTCCATGGCTGTACTGATCCTCGAGCAGGTGATCTGTGTGCACACAGAGGCCTTTTTCTGATACTTTCTTTTGAATCGTTTTAAGCTGGTTTAATAGACATGTCTACATAGAACAGTTAATGCTGGTTTAATAAGCATTTATTAAGTTGTTTTTTCTTGATGATGACAGACTGGCCCAGATAAGGGAGAACTGCAAGTTTCAGAACACCTCCACGACCCAACTACAGTCAGGTAACATTAGATATTTAGGTATAAAATTTTATGGCAGGCTCTCAGACTTAAAATCAATTATCTGTTCTCACTGATCCCTAAGGAACCCTCTGTTGCTTGAGTTTAAATCACTAGAGCTCAAGGATTTTAAAAAACTTCTATGGAAAAGCAAAGCATCAGTAGAATAAGTTTAAAAATTCTGCAAAAGCCAAAACACAATGGTCATCTAGAACTACCAAACTGTTATCACTACTTCTTAGCCAGTGGATTGCAGTATGTTTCAAAATGGAATAAATCAAGCTTGTGAGCAGTGTTAATTCTGTTTGCCAAATATTTTCGTTAGTTTTTTTCATGACGAAGACAAGACGATAACTAAATAAAAACTACCTAAAAGGATAAAAACGATAGGGAAATTAATTGACACTTTAGTCAACGAATGAAAACGAGATGAAAATGCTTGGCGGGGACGACATCCAATCAGAACTGATTTAATTTTGTGACTGGACGGGACACATTAGGAAAACATCCAATCAAACGCACTGTTGCACAAATTTGCTCTAAACCTGGGAAGGCCAAACTACCCTGTGATTTGGCTTTACTTCCGATAGAACTAAGTTATGTAAACAATGTCAGCAGGGAGAAAGAGAAGAGCCGATGCATGGACACATTTGTCCTTCGACGTCATGACAAATAAAACGATGTGTAAACCATGTGGGGTGACTGTCTCGGGTAAAAACAGGACAAATTTTAAAAGACATCTGCAAACCAGTCAGCCAGATCTCCATGCAAAGGTAAGCTTTTTAATGTTATGCAGGATAAAGTGTTTTTCCCAGTTTAGCGTTTGTGTTAAGAGAAAATCACCACACCGCGGTGGATTCAGCCTTTCCTAATGTTTAGGAATCAGGTGAAGCGCTAATGTTAATATTGTTAATAATATTCCATAACTTTTAATAAATTTTATGTAAGTGTGTATAATGACTAATTCAAGGGAACTGAAGAAAAAGCATTTACATTTTACACCTTTTATATTTTAGTCGACTAAATCGACTGTAGATTTAGTCGACTATATTCTTATGATAATTCCTCGACTAAAACTATATTAAAACTAAAACTATTCAGATGGCTAAATTATGACAAAAGAGAATTACATTTTTGTCAAAAGACTATGACTAAAACTAAATCAAAATTTGCTGTTAAAATTAACACTGCTTGTGAGACAGCCCATGGCTGGACCTAGAAGAAGCACTCTGTGGAAAAGTAAAAATCTCTGATCTGTCTTTCATTAGCTCCAATATCAAACATCGTAACTGCTTTAAAAGCCTTAATAGAACCAGCCCTCTTACAAGCTGGTGGGAATTAAAAGAAATAAATAAGCCTTCACTTATCCCATGTAAACTAACATCCATTCAGAACAATTCAGATATATGTCAGAAAAGAAAGTACTGAAATTTCCATCATTATTATAAGAACATGTGCTTCAGCTAGTAGCAGCAATGCCTGGTAGCTCTGATCTCTTATTTTATCGTTGTTCTATTTTTGTCAGGTTTCTTTTGTTTTTATCAAGCACTGATGGATAATTCTGTGGGGAGAAGTGTTTACCAAGAGATGAGCTTTTTTTCATTGAAACAGAGCAAATCTGGAAGATACCACCCTATTCCAACTGAGATAACGAGGCATTTTTGTGGTGAAGACTTGGAAGTGAAGATCCATCCATGCATCCATCCATCCATCCATCCATCCAATTTCTTCAGCTTATCCGGGGCTGGGTCGTGGGGACAGCAACCTGTGCAGAGAAGCCCAGACCTCCCTCTCCCCAGCGGCCTCCACCAGCTCATTCGAGGGGACCCCAAGGCATTCCCAGGCCAGCTGAGAGATTAATCTCTCCAGCATGTCCTGGGTCTGCCCTGGGTCCTCCTCCCGGTAGGAATTGCCCGGACCACCTCACCCAAGAGGTGCCCAGGAGATATCCTAGACAGATGCCTGAACCACTTCAACTGGCTCCTTTCAATGTGGAGGAATAGCGGCTCTATTATGAGCCTTACCCTGAATGGCTGCATTCCTCATCCTGTCTCTAAGGGAGAGGCAAGCCACCCTTCAGAGGAAGCTCATTTCTGCTGCTTGTATTCATGGTCTCTCTCTCTTTTGGTCAGTACCCAAAGCTCATGACCATAGGCGAGGGTAGGGACGTAGATTGACAGCTTTGCTTTCATGCTCAGCTCCCTCTTTACTACACTAGACCGGTGCAGCATCCACATCACTGCAGACGCAGCCCTGTCTGTCAATCTCCTGCTCCCTTCTCCTATCACTAGTGACCCCGAGATACTTAAACTCCCCCACCTTGGGCAGCAACTCATCCCTGAGCCAGAGTGGGCGCTCCACCCCTTTCTTGCTGAGGACCATAGCCTCAGACTGGAAGTGGAGATATATGCCCTTTTGTTTAACAGTCATCATAGGAAATGTCAACTTTCTGCCCAACAAAAGTGATGAGCTGGAGATGCTGGAGAAGTCTTCAGAAAGTGTACCACACGTGCAGTCTCATAGGTTTTACTGACACATGGTTGAGCCAAAACATCTCAGACTCTGATGTGGATCCTACTGGTTTCACCCTAACACAGTCAGATTGAGATGCTACAGCTAGTGGCAAGAAAAAAGGAGGAGCATCTGACTTTATTTGTGAACCAGAGATTGTGCAATCCTGCACATATCACTGTCAGAGGAGAGGATGTGTTGTCCTGATAATTAAATAATTGGGAGTTGGTATGAGACCATATTAGGTACCAAGACAATTCAGTCATGTCCTAACAATCCTTGTATAATTCCATCCAAGACAGTCACTCTCCATAATTTCAGGAGTCTTCAATCACTTTTCTCTCCTCCCACCTGACTGGATCCACACAATTTGTCGACTGTCCTACCCGAGAAAATAAAACCGTTGATCTGCTGCACGTCAAGACATGTGTCACAGCCCGGCTCAAGGGAAGGACAAACTGGAGAAGGCCACGCATTTATTTAAAGTAATATAAATAACATAACCAAACTCTGTCAGGCAGTCGTGTGTGCTATGTCTGGATGCATGGTATGAAACAATCAAAAGAAAACAAAACCCCAAGGAGAGAGAGTCAACCCTGATGCTGGCAGCATAAATACTAGAGGCCAATCAGCCAGCACAGCTGCAACCCATTCCCCTCATGACCTCTCTCCGACAAGGAAGCAGCCCAGAACTCACAGGGTGTCAGCACCCCCCTCCATAAGACCAAGGATTCAATTCAATTCAATTCAATTTTATTCATATAGCGCCAAATCACAACAAACAGTCGCCTCAAGGCGCTTTGTATTGTGGGTAAAGACCCTACAATAACCCCACATCCCCACAGGATCTGGAAAATATATCAAACAAACATCAATACATGGTAAACCTTTGTTTACATGCTTGGCCACAACTTACCTAGTCAACTATATAATATTTAGCCCACTAACCCTTACAGTACCAAATCACAGTCCACTAAAATGACTTACCTAGGGCTCTTTCTCGATTCTGAAAAAGCTACCTAACAAGCTCTACGTTTCCTACCTAATGCTCCCAAGACCCAGCAACCGTGGTACCTTTGGAAGCACTTCAAGAGTAGTGGAACCCAAGAAAGAAAACCCTGTGTACTAAAATAACTTGCAACTAAACTCACAGTCAGGAAATTTGAATGCACAGATTGGAATGTGCTGCTGAAAACGGCACATTGAAACCTTTTGAATACGTGCACAGGATCTGTCAGTGTGTTGTGGCAGTGCACTAAAATGTGAGCAAATTTATTTGGTCTAAATAACTTGGTCCTTTTTTATTTATATTTTTATTTATATTTTAATATTTTATTTATATATTCTGTGTTTTATTATTTATTGTCAGGAGATTGTAGAAGTGCACTAGGTTTCAAGGTATTCCCTGTTCTTTAAGTGTAATAAATGCAGTGTGTTTGTAAAGTGAATAAGTAATTGTGTTAAATAATTGGGATTTTAATATTGACCAAAATAATCGTGATTATGACTTTTTCATTAATCCAGCAGCCCCAGTCTGCATTGCTTTGAGCACACCTGGGTTGACTTATGATGTGCGTAAAGCCATATACAAAATCTACAAACTGTTGGATTGTACAATGATGACAATTGAAACTGTAGAAGAAATTTATAATGTTGTACCTTGAGAAGATGGACTTGACATGCACTGTCATGCCCTCTGCTCCGGTTGGGGTTATCTTTGGAACTGCAGCCACCACTAATAGATATTTGCTGCCATTTAGGTTTTAGAGATCTGTGGTTACCTTCTCCCATGGTTTTTCTGAACGCTCACTATTCTACTCTAAGGCGATTACATATTCTTTAAGGCATGTTTTGTCATTTCTCACCAGTTCATCCATTTGTCTGCCTATACCCCACCAACAATGCTGCTCCTCTGGCTTGTTCTCTGCATCTTGCCATCCCCTGGTGTCCTCCATGTTATGAGTCTAGGACAAAATTACACATGGCTGTTAGGGCGTACAGAAGTCATGGTTCAGCGAATTTTAGTTTGGTTCATTTGAATACATGAAATATTTATTTCTGGAGCAAATGATAATTTATGTGACTGAATATTCCTTGCAAACAATAACAAAATAACTTTCAATGAGCATAAAACTCACATTTGACTAGAAACCAATAAACAAAATAACTGATGATCAGTTGATCAGTGTCTACTACATATCAACTGAGAGGTCTGTTATTGTTCCACTGCTAAAACACAATGCCACACAACATTCCCGAGAAAATAAAGCTGACAATTCAATCCTCTTTTGATGAGATTCAGGAGAACATAATTAATCAGTGTCTACTTATCACCTAACAGGTATATCTAAGCATCAACTTATTATCACCTCATGCTGTGGCCCTCCCGTTTACAGACAGCTGACAGGAGTCAGCAAATCAAAAACAGCTGCAGCTGCATGGTGATTAGTGCCTGGTGGTGGTGGTGATGGTGGTGGTAAACCAGATGGTGGTCACCGGAAGTGAAGGGAGCCATCAAGCTGAAGAAGGAGTCCTATTGAGCTTAGTTGATGTGTGGGACTCCGGATGCAGCTGATGGGTACCGGCAGGCCAAGCGGAATGTGGCTCCAGCAGTGATTGAAGCAAAAACTCAGGGGTCGGAGGAATTTCGAACCTAATACACGGCACCGCCTTCAGGATACAATGTTTGAACCATTGGATGCACATGGTCCTCCAGAATGGTTCGGTAGTCCTTGGCAGTGACGCGCCCATCTAGCACAAGTATTGGGCCAAGGGAATGCCATGATATGGCAGCCCAAACCATCACTGATCCACCCCCATGCTTCACTCTGGGCATGCAACAGTCTGGGTGGTACGCTTCTTTGGGGCTTCTCCACACCGTAACTCTCCCGGATGAGGGGAAAACAGTAAAGGTGGACTCATCAGAGAACAATACATGTTTCACATTGTCCACAGCCCAAGATTTGTTCTCCTTGCACCATTGAAACCGACGTTTGGCATTGGCACGAGTGACCAAAGGTTTGGCTATAGCAGCCCGGCCGTGTATATTGACCCTGTGGAGCTCCCGACGGACAGTTTTGGTGGAAACAGGAGAGTTGAGGTGCACATTTAATTCTGCCGTGATTTGGGCAGCCGTGGTTTTATGTTTTTTAGATACAATCCGGGTTAGCACCCGAACATCCCTTTTTAGACAGCTTCCTCTTGCGTCCACAGTTAATCCTGTTGGATGTGGTTCGTCCTTCTTGGTGGTATGCTGACATTACCCTGGATACCGTGGCTCTTGATACATCACAAAGACTTGCTGTCTTGGTCACAGATGCGCCAGCAAGACGTGCACCAACAATTTGTCCTCTTTTGAACTCTGGTATGCCACCCATAATGTTGTGTGCATTGCAATATTTTGAGCAAAACTGTGCTCTTACCCTGCTAATTGAACCTTCACACTCTGCTCTTACTGGTGCAATGTGCAATTAATGAAGATTGGCCACCAGGCTGGTCCAATTTAGCCATGAAACCTCCCACACTAAAATGACAGGTGTTTCAGTTTCATTGTCCAACCCCTGTATATCTCTCGGCTGGCCTTAGAACGCCTTGGGGTCCCCCTGGATGAGCTGGAGGAGGTGACTGGGGAAAGGGAGGTCTGGGTTTTTTTGCCTAGGCTGCTGTCCCCGCGTCCAGGCCACAGATCAATGAAAGAAAATTGATGGATGGATGGATGAATGGACGTATAACGTTGGCTGCATTTTTTCCCCTTTTATGCCATTTTGAGGCTCTAAGCCTTAATGAACTCCTTTGGGCTTTCTGTGTAATTACTGTAGGGTCTTTATTTTACAATATGAAGTGCCTTGAGGTGACTGTTGTGATTTGGCGCTATATAAATAAAACTGAATTGAAATTGAATTGAATTGAATGATGATCATGATCCCATGTACATGAAATTTTTGGATCCATGATTCCACACATGATATACATGAACATGACATATAATTAGTTGGCATTGTCCATTGCAACCTAGTGGACATAGGAAATGTTCAGTAAATAAATTACTCAACACTTAATTAGCATTCCAGGCTTAAAACATCCACATGATTGCATGACACTCCTCAACTGTAGCATGGCAGAGCTGCAGCACATCTCAACTGTAGTATACCTGGAAGTGTGCCAAGGTGTGGGGGCCCTCTTCATGCTGTTTGCAGCTTAAATTATTATTCTTTTTATTATTATCATCAAAGGTTTGGTGGATTGATTCTGGGTTCCTACAGTTTATTTGTCAAAGAATCCTTGGACAATTTACTGAACCCCCATTTGCCCTGGTGCATCCATCAGGGTGTGTGTGTGTGTGTGTGTGTGCGTGCGTGTGTTAGATAAACATGCTTAGGTATAGATTAAAAAAAAACACTGGAAGAATGTGTGTGTGTGATTGGATGAATAAGACTTGTAATAGAACACACTTTGAATGCTCAAAATTGAGTAGAAAGGCACTGTATAACTACCGGTTCATTTACTATCATTTACTCAACCAAAGCCCATAAATGTCTCTTACATTAAAAAAAAAACGTAAATTGCAGCATTTAAGTAAATTATTTTATATAATATAAACTATAAGTAATCTTTATATTGTAACCTGAAATACACATTAAACAATGCATACCTGTTGTAAAGTCTGTATGCCATATTAATAGAGTTAAACATAATTCAGTAATATCTATCACAATTCAATTCAGTCCATTTGCACCCACTCAATCAACAATAACCAACACTGCATGAAAAGTTGGTTTTACGGCAGTTTCTGGCATGTAATATTGCCGAGCGCCTAGAGATTTAGGGCTCCCAGCAGGAGGCTTTGGTAAGAGCAGTTCAACCGTAGGAAACTGCCGGGAGTTGCCGTGGACTTTCTGTGGCAGTGTTCCCCCAGCTCCCCCTCTCCTCAGGTCTAGGGCAGGCTTTCATATGTAAAGGAGGTTTCTGTGAGTCATACAAATGCAAATCAGGTGCTCACCAGTGGTCACCAGTACTAATCAGGGGTCTACCCTCCCAACAGTTGTAACCACCATATTTTTATTTTGAGATATATATAACATCAAATTTACATTATCATCTTTTAAGCCTCTTTCCATTACAATGTGACTACACATAAATTATTATACAGCTTAACATTCAAACAAGACTAAATTCACAAGAAATCATTCTGATGTATAAATTTGAATTATCTAGTTGGAAATATATTTTTGGAAGTTTTCAGCTTTTGTCTCTTTTTCCAATCAGGCTGTGAGCTTCTGTCCTGTGAGCCTTTGTCATGGAGCTATTTGTGAACCCTGAGCTTTAGTGGACTGAGGGGATAAACAAAGGCTATAACTTGATTTTGGTGACACCACAAGCATTATTTTCATTGAAAAGCATACTCAGTGTTCAGTCCAGTTCACTGTAACAAAAAGTCTGTCACACCATCATCCTCTTCTGTGCCATAAAGTTCAGTGAATGTTTGCAGACAACATTCACATGCATTAATGACATTAAAGACTACCAAGGCAAAAGTAATAAGAAAACTTTTATTTTGCTATACATGGAAGCACATAAGAGATATCAGCAAAACCTTCATGAGAAAAATGTACAAATATTAATGCAACAGGTTTTGGAATAAGACTTTTACTATAAAACAACAATTCACAGAAAATCTTTAATATTTGAAATTATGCCTGACAAAAAGCATGAAGTCATTTATAAAGTTTGATATTTTAAAGACTTAAATGAAGACTGCCCTCATTTCAAGGGGCACTGCCCCCATACTAAATCTGGATCTCAGCCACTGTGCAGAGTGGCAGTACAACAGTCACTTTACAACGGACAGTGGATGTGTGTACAACACATCTTCCAGCAAAGTGCTCAACAGGTAGAAATGATGCTGGGAATGAGGTGTCTGTTCCCTGCAAGCACCAAACATCTACTGGCCTGCCATAAAATGTCTGTCTGGGTGGGGACTGAGCCAAGAAACTTGTGCAACAACATGTTTAAATGTACAGCATTTTGACACAACATTGACAACTATGAACTCTATTATAATGGCTGGCAATTATTCTGCTAAAGGGTCAATGGCTGGTTCCTCAAAACTGTTAGTGTTTCCTCGACCACTTTCTGCTCTGGATCCATCTATGGAGGAAGTCACATTCTGATATGTTACCCTGTTGCATGTCATGGCAAAGCAGTCAACATCAGTGATACCATTTTCAGGGAACATCTGATGATACATGTTCAACAATGCATGCCTGTCAGCCTCATTTAAGATTGTGTGGTGGAATGGAGACAGAGGCACCGCTGTACACTCTTCCAAGAGAATGTTTTTCTGCTGACACCAAAGCACTGTGCTTTACATAAAGCATATCAGATGTGTCATCAAGTAACAAAGTTCCAGTTATTTGTGAATGCAAAATATTAGCAATTTCACCACCATATTCGCATGTCCATCTTCTTTTCATAATTCCATCTGTACATATTTATTTTGGTTCAATTCTGTGTGGCAGCTTCCTCACCTGTGATTGGACAATACAGATCACATGCAGGATCACACTGAAAGTCTCGCAAGACCACAGAAAATAAGTATCGACATTCTCTTCTGTCTCCTCATTTTTCAAAATGCATGGCGTTCTGTGTCCACGCTGCTTTCCTGGTGCGACAATGGAGGACGTCGTCTGTTTTTCAACACCCCAGAAGCTCCTCGTGAAAGCGGGCCTCTCTACCGGCCAGCTTCAACCAGTCCCGCTGCAGACGAGAAGACACTGCTGGCTGCAAGGAGCGGGTTATCTCGTTAGTTACTCAAGTTTCTGCTAGCACAGCTGAAAGACAAGATGGCGTCTATTGTGGAGCGGCTCGGTGTCTGGAGTCCAACAAAGACTCACCTACAGATGGACTCAAGAGGAAAAGACAGCAGCACAAATAAAATAGAGTCGCAGAATGGTTTTCCTTTTTTTTTTTGTCATTCAGGGTCTTATCTGCTATTTGTGCATTCAAAGTCAAGAGACTCAAACTTTCAGTGTAGTTTCATGATTTTTCACAGTTTTTCATATAGTTTCATAATGATTTAATGTGTGCTCTGTGTCAACAGCTGCTGGAGGCGAGGAGGTTGCCTTTTGGGACGGTGTCACCATTGACCTCATGTTGGATGAGGAGGATGGCATCTCAGATGGCGTATCGGGCTGGATTAAGACCCCCAAGCTTCCTCATCCAGGAGCTCAGTGACCTCTGCGCCATAAGAGTTTGTATGCTGGACCATGCTCTGAGTGAAAGCCACCACACCACGGCCCAGAAGTAGCAAAGCATTATGTCATAATGTTGTTCATATATGTATATATATATATATATATATATATATATATATATATATATATATATATATATATATACATATTGCATATTGCATATTGCTTTATGAAAAAAAATTTTTTCAAACTTGTGCCTCACAATTTCTCATTGAATTCCCTTTAGTTGAGGCTATTTGCATGGCATGAATACAACATAACATACAAGGTATATCACAGAAATAGTAATAATATAAAAAAAAAAAAAAAATTTATTACTGGTTTATTATTTATTAGAGATGGGCTTACCCACGTTGGTCTGTTGCCGTGCTGCTATTCTTTTGTAAAGTAGAGTCATTAACACCTCCCGCCGGCCGGCTCTCCCGCACCTTTACCCCCTGCTGCTTCTAGTGGTACGTAAACAACAATCGACTCTGGCGAACGCAAACGCGCTACCCCGTAAGCTGTCAAAAGCTGTCATGTACTAGCGGCGCCTGCGTCAGTATGCGGGGTTGAAAATCCCTCTTTTCGTGCAGTGCAACCACTGCTAACAAGTAGCATTTAGACAAGGTTGCCATGTTAGCATGCTAGTGCTAGTAGTCCATTTAAAGCACTACTTGTGGACAGAACTACAAACTTCTTTTGTCCACTTCAGACAACTGTTCTAGAAATGGTGCAGGTCTACTTGTGTTTGACCTATGAGACATGAGACAGCTAGTACCATGTTTCTCACTTTTACCAGACATTTCACTTATCGCTTAACATAGACATAAAATGGTAAACAGAACAATTTCCAACAAACATGTTATTATGACTCCTTTGAAATTCAATCTGGTCTTTATAGTGTACAGAAAACACATTTACAGTGGGCTGTGTTCTTAATAAACTGTTAGGGGAAAAGAAGACCCATTTTAAGACCTCATCAAGAATATATAGGAAACCCATGACACTATATAGTACCCTTAAAATTGTAGACTACATGTTGTATAGCACTAACAAGTTTCCAAGCAATCAGTATTATGGAACACACACACACAAAAAGCATCACAGATGTTTCACTTCTTAAAGTTTACTCAGCACTTTTCTTCTTTCATTGAATTTTAAACAGCCCTCCTGACTGAGGTAAATGCCAGTTCCCACCTGCATACTGCAATTTCTGCTATTCCAAAGACATAACAATAACAGCTCTGCTATTTAGAAGTGGCTTGGTACGCTCTCATCCCATAATAGCGAAGGTGTGGAAATGGTGATAGATCTGCTCTGGCACATTTTTGAGAGAAAGGAGGGGTTGTTATCTGAGAGAGCTTAACTAAAGAGTTCCAGTTAGCTAGAGGCAAGTTCCAGTCACTACAGAATGCCTTCATTAATCATGACTAAAGTGTTCTGCTACAACAATGGAAAGAAGTGGGGTGTTTGTGTTTAAAAAAACACAATGGTGTGTGACTGAGCTGGGACACTATTTTCTTAATGAAAAGGGAGGAATAGACGTGTTTAAGTATTATTCCCACATAATGTCTAATGCTATCTAGGATTTATTTTTCTCAAACCCCCAAATGGCTCTCTGGGTGCTGAGTACACCCAGCAGAAAACCAATAATTCCGGCTGGGCTGTGGAGCTCAATTAGATTTACTGTCAAGCTCCTTCATCAGTTTAATAAAGTCCCTCTCTCCATCTTTCCAGCCCAAATCCTTGTGGTCTGTGTACCTACAAGACCACCAACATTAGTCATTAAGGTAACTAAAAGAACCAGTTTATACTGTCATTAATTATATATAATTAAAAGTCTGAGTACATTTATTAAAAATTGTGTGAATTTAGCAACTCAGCTGGAATTACAATTCTACACTTGCAGATATACGACATAGAAAGGCCTGATTCCACCACTCAGAGGATCTTAAAGTGGTTTATGTGTTTCTCTGTGTGTGTATATATAGTACTTTAAAATCACAGGTAAACTCACATTAATATTTAAATAGAAAATATCTAATGAAATTTTGAGTATCTCAATGAACCTGCTGCCATTTGAGATGTCAGCAGACAATAAAGTTCTATAAAGAACTATCAGAAGCTAAAGCTAAAGCTAATGTTACAAGAAGTAGTGGGAGATAATATAATACTAAGGGGATTTTATTTTGAAAATCCAAAACTGGTAGAGGCATCCTATTAACACAATAGCAGTCCTAAATTAATCAAGTATGGCTTGTAAGGTCTGTAGATGCTTCTCACATGACAGAAAAGAACTGTGCCAGTTTGGTGTGAAGCTACAGTTTAAATGGTCCTGATTAAAAAATAAAAAAAAGGAGGACACGCTGACCAGCACACACACACACACACACACACACACACACACACACAGGATTAGCCATGATGAGTTTTAGACTGTGAGAGAAAGTGTCACCACGCAGCTGTGGGGACCAGTTGCCATGGTGACTAAAGCCATTGAGGGGGAGGTGTGTTACATTAATCCTTCACAACATGGAGTCCAGTGGCAAAATGGTCAGGAGTGCTTCTTGCTGGAGCTATATGCAGTTCCACAAAAGACCAGAAAGTCATTCAGGTGTTGGAAACCTGGAACACACAGAGAGCGCCTCTCTTTCACGAAGAAGGTAATAGGTCAGTGTATGTAACGCAACATCTTTTCCAGCCCTGGATAAGTAGATTTATATTTTGGGAGCTTTTAATTTGTAAGTCTAATACACTTGCTATAACACCCGTGGATGATTAAAACATTTAATGACATTTGTAGAATTGAGTGTTGCAGTGTCTAAAGCACCAAAACAGAGATTCGGTGCTTTTTTTGACCTTTAATTTTAAAGGTCAACTTCAATTTGTTTACTTTTTTCTAAAGGTGAAACAAATTGCAGACTAAAATGTGTTTAAACATCATTTTGTTTTGAAAAGGATTTCATTTTGAAAGTCTAGCAAACATCCTATAACACCTATCGGTAATCAAAATTTTGAATGACAAAAATGCCGTTTAAGGCTAAGAATAATTATTTGTTCATTTTTATACTATAATAACATGAACAACAAAGTAAGCCACAGAATAGTTAATTATATCCAGAAAAGTCACAAACTTTTATAAGGCCAGGTGAGGTAATTTAAATATTTATGAGCTTTTATTTTGAAGGATGCACTTTATTTAGATTCTTGTAGACATTCATCTATCACCAAGTCTCTACATGAAAAACACAGCTAAAACTTATTACAGTAGAAATCGCCTAAGTCAAAGTCGCACAAATCGGATTTTTGCTCTAGTCGGATATCTTCTGCGGGTCCTGATTTTTCCTAACATTAATTCCAATGAAAATCATCACCTAAATCGGATCATACAAGTTGGATTTTCGCCTTCCAATTAAATGTGATCGCATAAGTCAGCTGCGTTAAGCGCTAAAGCCCTCCTCAGCTCCTGCCACGCCTACACACACTAACAACACCTGGAGATCACTTGGTGTATATAACCTGCTGTATGTGTCACAGACAAGCACAGTGACAGGGAGGCAGACGAGGATTTGTGTCACAAACAAGAGCTTATCCAGTAAAAATTACAAGAGGCCAAATTACAATTGCTTTCTGGACGTTGGAAGAAGTATTGGGTACATAATGTAATTAGCTTGAAAAAAGCTTGATAAAGAGACAGCTAACAACAGGTGCTGAATGGTCTTTTGACGTCAAAAGGTATTTTATTTTGACAGGCCAAAACATTCACAGGCATCCTATTTGCACAGTGGCAGGAAAACTATGTCAGGTAGCAAATACTATTTTTTCATGTTTTTGGTGTGTATTGTAAGGATGTGGTCACAGTAATAGAGACGACCTGCACTTCTGATTTTTAGACAAATTTTGGAGCCTTTTTATAGTTGGCTCTAAATGAAGAGGTGGTTGGAGGAGCCTCTGCTTTGTCGGGATTTATGAAAGAAAAGTAAATCGAGTCACAATGAGCCTAACACTCCACGGTATCATCGTGAAACTCTGAACCAGCTCTTTATCCTCTTGGATATTCGAGGGTGTGTGGGAGTTTACCCCCTGCCATGGCTGCATTTTTGATAGTTTACACATCTAAAAATGTGCTCATATTTTTATATTCCCCATTACTGGGATGGAGAAGTTGGTGAAATAACATGCTTTGGTTTGTCAAATAGAAACATGAGATAATTGGCAGAATTTGGCGACACTGGATTTTAACCATGGCTAGAAGAAATAAGATGAGTGCTTTGTTGTATACTTTCTTCATTCCTAAACTGCTGCACAGATTGTGATTGAGGATAGACCTTACACCTGGGGCCTATTCCAGGAAGCAGGTTCAACAAACTCTGAGTTCAAAAACAGACTCTGAGTTGACCAACTCTGAGTTCCCCGTTCCAGAACAGCTGATCAGAGTTAGTTCAATCAACTCTGAGTATGTTCACCCTGAGTTAGCGCGTGCGTGAGAAAGGAAAGAAAGCCATCATCAATGGAGCACCACCAGGATTCACCATGGCAACGGGTAAATATAGAGCGGCACCTCCATTTTAATCCGATGGATGGAGGATCGCACGTGTCGGTGTGGAGCATGAAGAGTCACTTTAAGCAGCCTGGCCCACTCTGTCATCATCACAGACAGAATAAAAGTTTGTTATAAAATATATAATTTCTTTTATAATATCTGCTGTCATCATTTACACAACTTGAATCTCCATCAGATGAAGCTGAATCCTAATTTCACATTTGATTTATAAAACCTAATTATTCAGCTGCAGCCTGACGGAGACAGAAAGGGAAGATAAAAATGTGGAGAAACAGCTCAGACTGAGTTTACTGTAGTTATGTGCCGTTCGCAAAAGAGCCGGCTCTAAGAGCCGATGCTTGGTAGTGAATCAGAAGATACGACTCCCCTTGAATGAGAGCCAGCTCCCCAATTTCTCATTAGCTCTGCTCACAGGACAGGGGCAGAACCGATGGGCACAACATGCTGCCAGTCACACAGGGAGACATGGGATTATACCATTATAATAAAGCAGAGGGGGAGACAGATGTTCCAATGTGGGCGGGCATGATCGAGGTACAGACAACAAGACAGCTGTGCAAAAACACGTGAATATGTGCGATACCCGTAAAAGAATCAGCATTTGGCTGCAATTCATGGAAATTGGAAATAGCAGAGCAGAATGTCGTCATTGCAAATTAGAAATTGCAGTTAGAGCAGGTTCCACCACAAACCTGCACCGGCATATAAGGACTGTCCATCCTATGGTGCAGTTGGAGCAAAGAGGGTAAGCTAGGTCTCGTCTACTGACCCTGCAACTATAACCCGGCCTATAACTGGCAAAAGAGCTTCTCAGCACACAAACCTTTCATTTTTGAGGCTGCAAATGATAACAAGTAAAGAGTCGTTTAGGAGCCAAAAAAGCTGGCTCTCTTAAAAGAGACAAACTTCCCATCACTAGATTACTGACCGACCTCTGCATTAGTTCCTCAGCAGACCCCGGGGGCGGAGCTGCCCTCAGGTACGTTTATTAATAAAAACTGTTTTTGCTCAGTTTATGGCCATTTAATTTTTTTAATAATTATTCAGTAAAAATGGAATCTGTTGATGGAATAGGAACCTCCCTGTATTCATTTTTCAATTGAGAATTTCATCATTTCTACCATTACTGAATAAAAATGAGTAATGAGATTTACAGAAAATCTACTTTAATATATCTGGTTTAAGCATTTCTAATCTGATCTGAGATCAGCTTCACTGATAGATGGCGGCTCTCTGACAGCCACAGCAGAGCTGTTTCACTGAGTTACTGTTAAAGGTCAAAGGTCAGTCATAGTTTCATATTTAGCTTAAAACATTCAGAGCAGCTTTCCAAGTCTGTAATGAATGTAAAGCTTCAGCAATAAAGGCAAAGGCTTTATAATGAATGTCTCAGCTTTATAGGTTTTACATATTTCAGTGCAGTTTTGGGAGGATGAGACATTTTAATTAAAGAATGCAGATCGTGTAGGGAAAATGAATCCATTATTAATGGATCTGGACTGGATGAGCTGGGAAATGAATGGAGCCTGAACTGGATCTGGACCTTATCCGGTCTGAATCCGTGATCCGTTTGGATCCTCCTGCTGTGTAGGTGGACTCGGACACAGTTTGCTGATCTGTTATAGAGCCTGTGATCATCGATTTAGGTGAAAATATGTTGAGATTCATACTCTGAATTTTAGACACCATAACTTTGAAAATGTTGAAGTTTAACTCACTTTAAATACATTTGGTTCAGTTTTGAAGTCTTCAAATCATTTCAGCCTCGTCTTCACTCAAACGTTCCCATCATCTCCAGGATCCAGACATTTTCCCATCAGTGACCTTTTACAGCACGACCAATGATCGATCATTGATCATTGATCAGTGTGTTCTGTGTCTACAGCTTCATACAGATCAGTGTGATGTAACAGTGATGCTGCAGTAACTACAGTAAATGTTTCAGAGGAACTGACTGACAGTCTAACAGCTGCAGCTGCGCTCATTATAAATCTGTGACATCATCGCTGTCTCCGCCCTTACAGCCTGTTGACAAGTGAACGACTGTAAAAGCTTCATGTTACATACAAAAATAACAAACTAACGTCTAACTGGGATTTCAGTGCGTGTAGAAACATAAACGTCTGCAGATGAATTCGCTCCTCTGACGCTCTGACTGCGACTTCATGAATGAGGAAATGAATGAGTAACAGACAGGTGGTTCAGGTGCAGCAGGAGGGGAGGAGTTTGTTGGATAAAACCTGCCAGCGAGCAGGTTAGGTTCACAGAGTCTGTTACCATGGTAACTGACTCAGAGTTGGAGTTAGCTCTCTTCTTGAAACTGAAAACCCGAGTTTCCCTCATTTTAGGGTTAACAAAGCCACAGTTGTTAGTTAAACCTGCTTCCTGGAACAGGCCCCAAGAGATGGAACTGTTTGCTCACAAGTACCTAAGGCCACATCACGATCCATTCCAGATTTTGCTGAACATTTATACAAAAAACCTTTTATATAATTTATACCAACACACCAGGGCAGTTTTTATTCTTGGATTGTTTTGTTTTTTCTCTGTTAACACAGGGCAAACTGCAGTGAGGTGATCAAGTTCATGACAACAATAAACACTTGCCCACCTTGCAGGAGAATTTCGATGATCATGTTTTGTCTTTGTCACGATCTGCTGCGGCAGGCAAGGCAGAGAACCCCAATGCAAGATTCACGAGGCACAAACTGTATCTAACTTAAGCTTTATTAAATAACTCAAAATATAAAACTGGACAGGAGCCAGCTACACAAAAACACAAAACTCGAGATACTAAGCACACAGCAGGTAAGCCGACATTCATGGCTGCACAGACGAAGACACAACAAAGAACTAAACAACACTGAGACCTTAAATACAGACACACTAGGTAATCAGGGAAAGAGAGACAGCTGGGGAGGATGAGAGACAGCTGGGGAGGATGACACACAGGTGAACCTAATGACACAGGGAAGCAAAACTAAACACAAAGCACAGGACAAAGAACTGTCAAAAAGAAACCAGGAAGTGACTAAACATGACACGAACATAGACCTGACAAATAAGGAGAGTGGCACACAGAGGCTGAGAACACGGGGATGCAACTAAACAGGGAAGACACAGACACCAGCACACAAGAACACGGGGAAACAGATACACAGAGGACACACAGACACGGGCACACAAAGACACGGAAAGACAAGAACGTATGGAAACCAGAGTGAAATACAAACATCTAACTAAAACAGAATACAAAACTACAACAAACCGAGAAGGCAAACTATGAGAAAAACCAGTGAAGCACAACCAGAATGTAACAAAAAACAGAACTTCACTAAAAGAACTCAAAACACTGGGCCCTCGGCCCAGGACCATGACACTATCAGAAGAAACCCAAGCTTTGCAACACGAGCCTTTTTCTTTCAAACAAATAAACAGCAGTGCACCGTCATTGAAGTTTCTCTGAATTTCTCATCTTCCTCTTGACAAGACATTCCTCTCAAACCTGCAGTCATCCTTGTTGTGCATGTTTTCATGCCAAACTTTGCCCTCCCAGTAAACTTTCCATTCCACATCTGCTTTGATAATTAATAACTCAGCTGTATATCTTTACCATGACAGGCATTACTGTGAAGAAGAGTCAATATCAAACCCAATTTGTCCATGTTTTTTTTTCCAAGTCAAAAAAACAAATAAGGAATTAAGACCTTCTAGTCAGCTCTGAACTTCCATCCATCCATCCACCCTCTTCAGCTTATCCAGTTCAGAGTCGTGGAGGAAGAGGGGGAGGAGGCTGGAGAAGGTCTCTGGTAATACTCAAGTGAGAGATGCCCCTAAACCTGACCTTCACTGATCTACATTTCTATTTCCCGCTTTCTCCAAGTAAGCCAGTTTCTGAGAGTGAATAATTGCAGTATGTATCAAGCTAAAATGTTTTTTCTACAGAAAGGAATCACACACCTCCATCACCTCTTTCAAGAGAATAAACAGCCTGGATTAGGTAATGGGATTGTTCTTTATACCAGCAATCAAAGGACACCATTAAGAGCAGATTTCATATGCTTAATAGCCCTTTACAAAAACCTAGATTTCTAAAAGAGATTTTAACTCTTTCTCCAACAAACAAAAAAGTCTCTATATGGTATAGATCAATTTCAGTCACACACTCTATATATTTGCCAATGGGAAAAATACTTTCCACTGTCCTCAGAATTATTGGATACAGATTTGTGGAAATACATTTTCAATGACCAAAAATACCAATTTACAATTCATTCAATACAAAATCCTGCACAGAACTCATATCGCACAGCACATGTTGAATAAAATGTTTTTCGATTGCTCTGTATTCAATGTGCTCAAAACTTATTTTCATGCATTATAGCTCTGCTCACCTGTCCAGCATTTTTGGCTTGAAATCACTCAAAGGCTTTCCTCTGTCTTGGACTGCAGAATGCCATTATCTCCTCATCTGTGCTTCCTTGGTGACCTAACTGCAAACAATTTTCCAATCAAACAAGCAAAACCCACATTTACAGGTCCATCCATCGCCAAGAAAACAATACTGGAAAGATAAACTGCTTAACATTAATTATTATGCAGGACCATACACTTATACTGTTGGTTAATGCTCCTGACTGAGCACATATCAGTGACACACTTTATTGAAGCATGGTCTCCATTCTGATTAAACGTAACTCTAGAATCTTTATTTTGCCTGTCAATGAGTACCACCATGGACACTATTAATTTCCCTTACTAAGTACATTATTATTATTGATTGGCTTTATTTAAGTGTATGACTGGCATTATTATCACTGCTATTATTGATACAAATTGAGTGTTTTGTGTTATTAATGTTTCTAATCTGCGTTGCCGCGCAAGGATCCTGGAACTGCAACTGCAGGCAGTGACTGATTGATCCAGGCGCCCCAGCATGAATGAATTGGCTTTTCTATTCCTTTGGATCCTGTGGGGAACCTTATGTTCCAGTGGAGGTTGTATGTTTGACCGGTTCTGCCTGGACAATGAGGGCACTTGTGGGGTGGGGTGCTGTGTACTGTTGGGTGTCTTAGGGCCTCATTTGGTCCAGGGGTGCTGTCTGGGTGCTCTCCTTGGCCTGAGGTGCCGGTCAGTGGTGGGGTGCTTGGGTTTGTGGGGCGGGATCGGGGCTGTGCTGCTCGAGCCTGAGTATTGTGGGTGAGCTGGCCCTCCGTGGGGTTGAGGGGAAGCAGAGATGTGCTGACTGTGGCTGCCTTCACCACGGTTGTGCAGTTCATATGTCTTGAGCCTGGCCATGTGTCTTGCACAACTACAGTAAGTGGGGCTCACACTCACACTTAAAAACAAAAATATTCCAATCAGACAACTGGAAAATAATAAATAATCATTTATATATGTTCCTCAATTGGGAAATTGTGGGATAGACTTGAATAAAGAATTTATATATACAATATATAACTATTAAAAAATCAAGAAAAGCACAGAGGGTATGAATGATATTCACTTACAGTATCTTGGTTGGGGGTTCTATGGTGGCTAGCAGGTGCTCCATTTTTGTGTCGCATGTGTGTCTCCTGGCTCTGGGTGGGGTGGGGGTAGCGCTGGATGCTGGGGGTGGTGTGACCAGAGGATGGGTCGGAGCTGATGGGTCCTGGCTTTGTGGCTCTCCCTTTCCCCTTCCTTTATCTTTCCCTTGAGCAGCCCTGTTGCACTTTGCTGTCTTAGGTGGCTGTGGCTCAGGTGGAGTGATGCAGCTCATCAACTAATCAGAAGGCTGGTGGTTTGATTCCTGGCTGCTCCAGTCTGCATACCAAAGTATTCTTGGGCTAGATTTGGAACCCCAAGATGTTCTCTGAGTCAGTATGATAGATAGAAAGCACTTTGAAATGGAAACCAGTGCTTGTATGAATGTGTGTGAATCGGTAAATGCAAATGTGTTGTATAAAGTGCTTTGAGTGCTCAGCTAGAGTAGAAAAGCATTATATAAGAATTTAACATTCCCTGTGGGACCTGGCTCTCCTGGGTGAGCACTTTTTGCTGTGGTGGGGTGGGGTGCTCAGGTGAGCATCCTGCGGGTCTGGTCGTCCTGTGACACTGCAGCTGTGCTGGCTGCTGTCCTTTCTTGGCTTTGAGTCTGTTTGCTGTCCCTCAACTCGTTCAGTGTTGTGGGCTCCTCTTTCTGGGTGCCCATTGGTCTGGCCTCTGTTGGATCTTGCCGAAGGCCCCAGGCAGTGGTGGAGACCTTCCTACATGTTTTTGGGTTGGTATGCAAGTATCCACTGCTTTTTGGCCTTTGCTGTGGACGTACATTTTGCTGCCTTTGAAGGGTTTTGGATACAAGGGAAGATCACATGCATGTCTTCACAAATTAACAAATGCACACACACACACAAAAGGGGCTAATGATGTACCACAAACACACCAGGTGACAGATGTCACCAGGACACTTATCAGTATATTCCTGAGTCCCCGAGAATGAATAAAATGTTGTGTCTTTGTTCCTGAAAAGCTCAACTTTTACACTATGAAATTTCTCAGTCAGCAGCAGTAGCAGGCAGGCAGTCAGCAGCAGTTCCTCTCATCACAAGTCGCCATTAATATGTAAAAGTTACAAAATTTGCTTCAAAGCTTTCATTTTTAGCTCAGGAAAACACTTGTGCATTCATGTCTGCACTTGCCTAGGGGCAGCTCATTTATAATCATTCTCGTGCAGCAAGAAAAGCACTTCAGTTATTTGATACAACTGCTGCAACATCTCTCAACGTGCCTGACCAGTACAGAATTTGTGGCTACACACACACACACACACATATATATATATATATATATATATATATATACATATATATGTATGTATGTATGTATGTATATAGCCATTGGAGTGCAATTACTATTCTACAAGGGTTAAATTCCAGGGAGTTAGGAGACAGTCTTGGTTCACTCCTGACAGATTATCTTACCCAAAAATACAGCTAGATCAGTAGGATTTTCTTTACGCATCTGGGAACAGAAAATATCTTTTGTCCAGTCCTTCAGTTTTTTGAAGGAAATCAGATCGTGTCCTCTGATTTTTTAGTGCAATCTCTAAACTTCTCATAGACTGCTTTTGAGTACCCCTGAGCTTTTCAGCCCCTTGAATTATTCTTTATCTCTGTTCATGAGAATGACTAGCATAATAACTGAGTAAAGGTTTGTGACTATTTCCTACTTTATTGTTTGACTCTTATCCCAGCAGCTCCACCTCTCTTTAAAGCACGCTTCTCCCTGACACCTCACTGATCTCAGCTCAACATAATATTTTATGCAGGACCATACACTTATACTGTTGTTGAATTTTCTGTATTGGAGTGCAAATCAATACCTTTCCTTTCCTGTCTCTTGTCTGTTCACCCTCAACTAAGACCTTCCCTCCTATGCCCTCTACTTATCCAAATCACAGACTTATCAATACTTATCTACTAAAGGCTCCAAAATGTCTGCTGGCATGGCTACTTTGGAGGCCAGGCCTGATGGGATATGATTGGCTTCAAATACTTGCATGCCAGCAATAAAGTTATAATTAGGATTCAGCCATTAGCAACAATCATCGTTTTGAACCTTGGAGGTGGTGGGTAAAGGTGGCACTATATCTCTATTTTTTTTTTGTTCATGTTTTTTGCCTTCTCTTTTTTCTGTTTTCAGACTCTGCATGTATCATCATATTGCCGCTGCAGTAAATCATGATGTAATGACTGGAAAATTAAATGGAGGTCAAGGGTTGAGGCTGAGCTTGAGAACATTAAGCGGCTGATCAATAGAGTGCTTGGATTTGCCAAGTCACATTAAGTAGCACATCTAATATACACTGTACTCGTCGATACTCACCCGTATCATTTAATTATGCTGTGGTGTGTTACATGCAACTCAACTAATTCATTAACATTAAGGAGAGGCAGCCTCTGTTTTCTTTCTACTTCTCAACCATGTTGATCACATTGATATATATTTCAATCAAGATGTTCAGTTTAAAAAAAAAAAACGTTTACACTATCGTCCATTTCAAATGATTAACAAGATGAAAGGAAAACATAGACATAAACAAGATATGCCACAAGTTGTCTAATTTTAGAAGGCAGGGTGTAATGTCCGTGAGACTTACTGGGATGCTGTTTTTGTTCCTGGGCTCTGTACTAAAAAGCAAGTTCAGCATACCCAGGGTGTCTTTCACTTATCTGGATTCACTTACCCTAATACTGGCAATCAGGATAAGCAGTCACAAGAAGCTGGTTATCAGCATGCTAAGTTAATCTAGGGTTTCCCCTGGTTCACATGAAAGAGGTGGTGTTGGCATCATTATGGATAAGTGTACTGTCAGAAAAGCAGCTTATTTTCCAAAAGAAGATAAAACTATACCATGAGAACAGAGATTAAACACATCATACATCAGCTGCTGCAGAACAAGCAGTGGTGTGAGTGTGAGAGGAAAACACGGTACATTAGTTTAGTATCAAAAGCTGTATGGATGTGTATATGCGTTTTGCTGAGTAAGACTGGAAAAGATCTATTATATTAATAAAGTTTAACCTATTTGAAACCAGAAAGGAAAGCTGGAAAAATGTAAACTGTGTCAGAGACTTATCCATATTACACCTCCATCATTAAGACACAGGAGCATCTGATGGAGTATAATCAAGTATTTCATTAAGTCAGTGTTTAAAAGTCAGTATTAGCTTTTATTCTTTCAGCTGCAGCCTCAATGGTGTTTTAACATTCTGAGAGCAAGTAAAGAATAAAAACAGAATTCAAAAGTAGGCTTAGACTCGGTTGTGTACAAATAATAAAATATCAAGAATAAATGGCTGTCCTGTTTTGGGATTATATATTAATGCTTATAGAACAGAACAGAAATTGTTTGAAGCCGACAAGAACAAAGTTGTATATGACAATGGACAGACGATAGATAGATAGATAGATAGATAGATAGATAGATAGATAGATAGATAGATAGATAGATAGATAGATAGATAGATAGATAGATAGATAGATAGATAGATAGATAGATAGATAGATAGATAGATAGATAGATAGATAGATAGATAGATAGATGTGGATCATCATTTGCCTCCACCTCACTCTATTCCTAGCATCCCCCTCTGTCACATCAACCCTCTGGATATCACCAGTCAATATATCCATGAATCTTCTTTGTGGTCTTCCTCTTTTGCTCCTTCCTGGCACCTCCATCTTCAACATCCGTTGTCCAGTATATCCACTCTCTCTCCCCTCGCATGTCCAAACCATCTCAGCTTTGCATCTCTAACTTTGTTTCCAAATTGCTCAACCTGAGTTGTCCCTCTGATATGCTCATTTCTAATCTTATCCAATCTGGTCACTCCCAATGAAAATCTTAACATCTTCAGCTCTATCTGCTGTCTTTTTGTCTCCAAACCATACATCATAGCAGGTCTCACTACCTTCTTGTAAATCTTCCCTTTCACTCTATGATCTTTGCAGATGATGGATAGAGGTATGTTCTGGAGAGAAGAGCAGGTTCATGACAGGTGGGACATGAACTAACTGGGAGAAAAGTCACGCGGAACAAATGTTGAACTTGGGATTAATTCTTACAGCAAAACAAGGAAACGTTAGCACCCGGTTAGCAACTAGCAAAACTCTCCACCTTCACCGTCTGCCACCACTTTGTCACCATCAACTGGGATGGGCGGGGTATAACCTAAACAGGATGCCAGTCTGTTCCAGGACTGCAGTATGTTTAATTGTTAATATATAGTTCACTTATCCTGTTAAAAGTCTAACTGAAATTAAAATCTTTTCTTCTTCTTTAATCATCCATGGGCTACTTTCTATTGAAAATGGTCAACAGAATCAAATTGCTTCAACTTCATTGTGGGCACATGAATTACATTTCATTTTTCTTTGAAGAGGTTATTTCTTTTGGAGCCATTCAATAAGTTTAATTTTTTTTCCCCTTAACCAGCTCTCTCAGCTCGCTTGCTAAATCAGGAATATTGCAGGAAAATTTAAATTGAAACAAGTGCTCTGTTAGACAAACCAGTAGGTTACTGTCACTCATATATAACCAATCAGAGCCTAGCACTGTGAAGTTAATTATTAGTCTGAAGTTACCACCAAATGAGACTATATTTAATTATTCCAATAATGTTTTCCTTTATTATTATAAAATATAACCAATAACTCACGTAAGGAAGTCCTTTTTATTTTATTATGTTGTATAAGCTAAAATATGTGACCATGACGTGAGCAGGAGCTTCTCAGAGAAAAAAGAAGAAAAAAATAAAAACTGAACATTCAATTTAATTCAATTTTATTTATATAACAACAAATCACAACAAACAGTGAAGGCACTTTGTATTTTAAGGTAAAGACCCTACAATAATACAGAGAAAACCCAACAATCAAACAACCCCCTTATGAGCATGCACTTGGTGACAGTGGGAAGGAAAAACTTCTCTCTCACTCACTTCCTTATGATTTCCTGTTCCTCCATTTTCAAACAAAACTTGCTTCACCTTTTGGTTATGTGCTGGTGGCACTTGGTGGTAGAGGAAGCTAAATGGTCTCTCATCAGTCTTTTGCCTCACCACAGTCTAGTTTGTGGCTGGAGAAAATATCATTATGCTTTTCAAGCAGTTTGACCAACTTCTTCTTCCCCTCTGGACCAGCATGGCACAAATGAGTGTCAATTTCACTAAGCCCAAGTTGTTTTAGCCTTTGTTTGAGATCTGTGAGCTTGGTATTTAGTCCTGTTCAGATTTTTCAGGCTGACATATACCCTGGAAAACATCAAAATACTCCAAGCAGACTGCAATTTTCTTTGATTGAAGATCTTCTTTCTTCGCCCTACCGAGGTGTGTGAGATATGTGTGTGTGTGCTGACACTTTATCTCGTGCACCCATAGACTACAGCTGTATTGCTTATTGTCCCATGTTGTGCTTGTAGCCATCTCCTATTCTCTTACCAGTGTTGCTGAGTTGGTGGATGATAATGTCCTGGTGTGGCTTGTGACTAATATCTGGATGAAATTATTAATCGGATGGTCAGTGGTTTGATTCCTGGCTGCATGCATGTTAGATAATAAACGCACTTAGTTAATCATGGAAGTGCTTGTGTGAATGGGGTAAATGTAAACATGTTGTGTAAGTGCTTTGAGTGCTCAGACAGGGTAGCACAATATATAAGAACTCTACCATTTACACTGACCATGTCATCCAGACAGCATTTTTCAATCGTCCTGCTGTTTGTGGACTTCTGGCAACAATTACTATAATAACCGTCTGTCGGGTGTGAAGGGCAATCTCTCAACTTTCAGAAATTGTTCGCATTTTTCCGACAGGACAAACTGTTGTGTAATTACGGCAATGCAGAGTGTGCTTGCAGAGGTTTCGGTGATGATACGCTCAGTGTTAAATGCTGTTAAAGGCTGGTAACAGGTGTATCGGCAGCGATGGCTTGTTGTTAAAGGGTTAAGTACACCTAAGTCCTTTTTCTCTCTCCCTAATAGCAATGACACCTCCAGGTTTTGGCTTATTTCTCCTTTTACCTTGCTACCAACATTAGCACATCCATACATCCATGTCATGACTGATACTTCTGATTTCTCCTAACTCATGTTTGTTATTTTCCCTTGTGGGAAATAAAATAATGATTGGCAGCACAACCTGTCTTGTCTCCCCTCTGTTTGCATACAATGCAAACACCAGAGTCAGGCTTTACCCCGTGCTGGCTTATGTTTGGTTGCATTGAGTGACTGTGGTAGAGTGGTTTGAGCCCTGGTTGTTCCAGACTGCATGCCAAAATATCCTTGGGCAAGATACTGGAACCAGAGTTGCTCCCAGTGCTTTCACTGGAGTCTGATTGTGTGTATAAACATTAGTTAGAAAGCACTTAGACATAGAAAGTGCTTGTATGAATGTGTATGTGAATGGGTAAATGAGACTTGTTATATAAAGCACTCATATAGAGTAGAAAAGTGCTACAGAAGAACCAGTCCATTTACCATCCCAAGGCTCCCTGTTGATGTGATGGTCAAACAGGTTGACAAAAGCTATGTGAAATCACTTATGTCACATCATGAGGCAGCTAGGATAGCTCAAGCACATGCTATTAAGTAACAAGACAAACAAGCAAAAGGATATAACAGAAAAGTTGAAGGTACTCACCTGAATATTAAAAAGTGGACAGGAATGTGTATGGTGTAAACGGCATTACACTGAGCTAAGAAGGACTAGAGCTTAGAGCTCGAAAGTTTAACCCCAAGCCAGGTAGCTAGAGATTGTATGATTTTGTCCCTGTGCGCTAGCTGCATTACTCATGTGTGGTCTGGACTTTGGTGAAATCTAGGAGGGGTGGATGCAACAGTGTATTAAAAAGATAGATTTATTTATATTTCACAAAAAATCCATCATCCGATATTTGGTTTTGTCATTATTTTTTACCCATATGTATATATTTATTTTTCGTATTTATATTTCTGGGTGCTTTTATTTTGTTTGCGTAACCTTTGACTTGTGTCATGTGTGACTAATTTTTCACTTCTCTCAGTTGATTGGAGGCCCTACTGGGGCAAAGAAAGTTTACCTCTGGTTAGAGAGGTTAGACGTAGTAAAAGTGGTGCCGGACACAACACACTGACAGCTGACGTTTTAGCTAATATGAACGTTGTTCGTCTCACAAGCGTGTTGCTCTCCAAACATTGAATAACCGAAATAACACTCAGGTTCTGGAACTCGTGGCTACTTTTAATAGATGCATCTATGGTGTGAATTTAACGTCATAGATGACAGCATTCTCGAGTTATTGCATTCACAAGATTTTCAGAAAACTTGACCTTGACCTTGTAGTGTTGCTGTAAAATTGTCAACAATCAAACAGACACAAACATACCAAAAACAATACCCCATTCACCGCTCTAGGGGCAGGGTAATAATGGTTCAAACCTTACTTATTACACTCACAGACATCGTCTTATAGTGCTGTTGGATGTTTTTAGTATTAACTGTTGTTTTTCTCAAGCGCTTTATTTTAGCTCATTTGTCTTCTTAAGCTAGGCTGTGGGATCAGGCAGGTAGTTTCTCATGCAGTCTGCAGTTCTTCCCTTTGTCTTTTCTTAAAGGCCTGCATGTAGAAGGCCCGTCCCATGAAGTTGCTGTACTAAATTTCCTTATTTTAAACGGCTCCCTCTTTGTTTTATGTCATGTATATTTGTTTTATTTTGTTTATTTTTTCTTTTCTTTTTTTAATTTGGAAGATAACAGATTTACATGAAGATATCTATTTATTTTTTCCTGACATCTTCCCAGTTTCCAGTTTTTATCATTAAAGAAGGAACAAAAAAAAAACAGCAAAATAAAAATGAAAACAAAAAAGTAAAAGAGGAACAGAGAGAGATGGGGGAGGGGGCACAGTAATGCAACTTTCACCAGCTGGGAGGGCGAATCAGAGAGATTAGAGAAACCCGGCTCCAATTGGGGTTACATACTTTATCCACTTGTTCCAAATTCGGCAGAATTTATTTCTTTGGAAATTCAGGGTATAGGTTAATTTTTCCATCTTTAATATTTCTAAAGTAATATCTAGCCAATGATTTACTGTAGGAGAGCTTGGGTAATGTTTTTCTTGCTCGCCACTAAAAGGGCCTGCAATAGTTTCCTGTCCATTTTCTGTTTCAGAATAGCAACATCAGCAAAACAGAGCATCAGAAAATTAAATAGCATTTCAGTTCCAAAAACCAAGTTCAAAGTTCTATGGATTTCTCTCCAGTAGATACTCAATCTAGGGGCAATCCCAGAACATGTGGTAATGATCGGTTTTTCCTGTTCCAAACTGTCTCCAACATATCCCTGTCATATTTTTTGTATTTATCCTGGGCTGGAGTCTTGAAGTACCTTATTACATTTTTTCAGCCGCATTCTCTCCAGAATGAGGGACTGGTGGAAGACCACTGGGATCTCCAAATAGCCCCCCAGGTTTCCTCTGAAATAACAACTGCTGCTTCTTCCTCCCGTTTTTCTTTTATATAAAGAACATTTTCTTTCTCTGTTATAAACAGCTCATTATATATTCTGGAAATCAATTTATGTGTCTTTGAGTTATATGCAGTCTCTAAAATCTTGTAAAACTCTGATTCGATTTCCGTAAACCCCGTGATTTTACAGTTTGTAGTGAAGATATGGCGTACCTGAAGATATCTATAAAAGTCCTCTTTCCTTAGGCCATATCTATTCTGCATAAACTGGAAGCTATTAGATGTGATATTTTCTGTTAATGTGAGGGAGGTTGTAATACCTTTCTTTATACAGGATTCGAAGGTGCAGTCACAGTTGGGAGGGAATTCTGTATCAAATGCACACCATCTGAACAAATACAACATTTTTTCAATTTGTGTCAGATTGGCCACATTCTCCCCCAATTGAGCCACTAGACCTCTATCACCAATCAAGGCCTGTAAAGGAAATCCAGCTAACATTTTAGACTCAATTTCCTTCCACTTGGCCTTATAGACCTTGTTACACCAATACAGAAGTGGGGCCATCTGGGATGCATAAAAATAGTACTTGAGGCATGGGAGAGCCATGCCACCCATTTCCTTTCTTAATTGTACGGTTCTATAGCGGACCCTTGGCTTTTTCCCTTGCCAGATAAATCAGGATATCTGCCTATCCCATTCCCTAAATTGTACGGTTGGCACCTCAACTGGGAGAGTTCTAAATGGGTACAGCAATCTTGGTAGCACTATCATCTTAATTGCATTTATTCTGGAGCTCAGGCTTAAATATTGAACAAGACCCCATCTATTTAAATCTGCCTTTATCTTCAAAGATACAGGCTCATAATTAGTCCATAATAGAGCTGACAAGTCTTTAGTCAGCATTACTCCCAAGTATTTTAGCTTTCCATTCAGCTTCAGCTTTCCATTTTAAATTAAATTTGTCGTTCAAGTTTGTCGATGCTGTGTAATTCAAAGTCATAACTTGTGTTTTTTAAAATATTTAACTTATAGCTCGATAGCTTTCCAAATTTTTTTCAGTTTATGAATGATTTCTCTGGCTCCTCCATGCAGACCAGCACGTCATCAGCAAACATTGGGAATAACTGAAATTACCGCATCCCTCCAGGAAGGCAGAATTTCTCCCGTCTGTAGAACCTAATTGAATGTTTGTAATAAAAGTGGTGATAGGCTTGATTTGAGACATTTATACCACTCTCCTGTAAATCCATCATTATCCATCCATTATTTTGTTTATTCATAATTGTTTTTGCGCCTAATGTACAACTGTTATTGTTTATGCTCATTGTTTATTCATTGTTGTTATAAAAATATATAAAATTGCCGCTGGTGGGTGGAAGAAGATTCTCCTCAAGCAAAATTTTGTTAATAAGAAAATTGTTTCTATATGATCATCATACTGTGCAGTTTATGTACATATGTTTATATGTTCTGCTGCTGTCTTATGGATTCTTTGTGTACATATTCTGATTTATAATGTATATATTACATATTATATATAATATAATATAATATAATATATTATATTATATATCAATGCAATTTGCACTGCTTTTGTACAGTGTCAACCTTAATATAACTCTTCCTTACTTATGTTTTTATATTTTATCTATTTTTGTTAATATATGTATAGTTTAGCCTCATTGTTGGCACTCTCACTTTGATGTTTAGTTACTGTAGATTGTATTTTTTTTCTTGCTGCTGTTACACAATAATTTCCTTTGGGATCAATAATCTATCTATCTATCTATCTATCTATCTATCTATCTATCTATCTATCTATCTATCTATCTATCTATCTATCTAATGCAAGATTTGTTGTAATTGCACACTAGTCAGTCAGCCCTGCTGGGGAGAGGTGTGCATGCAGAAGCCCAGTCATATGAAGCTCCTGAACCATTTTTTTTTTTTTAAACAGTTCTGGGAAAATAAACCCGCCTCACCTGGCAAAGAAAGAGTCGACTACTCCCGTTACTCAAATAACACAACGCAAAGATTCCAACCGCATAAAGTGTACAGCCATGCCATCATCTAATGCTCACAGAAAGAAAGTAAAGAAGGACAAGAAAAAGAAGAAAGAGGAGAAAAAAAGAACTTTCTGAAGAGAGATGATTAGAAGAAATATTTTACTGCTGTTCTCGCCAACAAGGGTTTCTCCACCACGGACTAAGTCATGTTTTGCTTGGGAATCAAATACTTATTTCAATCAATGCATGTAAATCAATTTATAAATTTTATTTAAAAAAATTTGAGACTCTTCATTTCTTTGTTAGTGAGCAAACTTACACATTCAGCAGGGATCAAATAGTCATTTCCCCTACTGTGTATAAAGCTTTAATTCATTTGATTACTCCAGTATTTCGAATGTATTATTTTTATTACTTTCAATTTTAGCTGCAAATCCCTAGCAACTTGTGAAAAGATACAAGAGGGTCTTACATGAGTTCAGGCAAGGAAATGCATAAGAACTTCCTACAGCTCTGTCGGAGTGGATGGGAACACTGGCTGGCAGTGGTGCAGCTGCAGAACTCGCCATTGTGTCAAAAAAGAAGTTTGAAGAATTCTTACAGAACTGCTCCAGAAGCTGAAGACATTCTTCATGAAGTGTTCAGCTGTGACCCAGATCTTATGTCAGAGTTTGAAAAAGAATGGAAGCTTCTCCCCATAATGATGAGAAAGAAGATCACATTAACAGAAACAAAGTGTTCAAAGAAATATTTACACATTTCAGGTTTTTAGGGTTTTTTTCTTTATATTTGTTGCCTATCTTAATTTCAAAATATAATGTTGCAATAAATGTTGCTTTTTGATGTCTTGTAGATATTTATGTTGATTTTCCTGCTCAGATGCCCGAACCACATCTACTGGCTCCTTTCAGTGTGAAGGAGTATTAGCTCTACTCCGGGCCCCTCATGAATGACTGACCTCCTGACCCTGTCTGTAAGGGAGAGGGCCAGCCACCCTTCAGAGGAAGCTAATTTCTGCTCGGTCGGTCCATCAGAGGTCATCTCATCCGAACAGAACAAGGCTAAAGCCTCGGCTGAGAGTCTGCCGTTGCCTGTGTCATGTGAGTCTCTGAGCCACACTCAGAAAACTGATGCTACAGTCACCAAATGTTTTTCATCAGTAACAGAACCAGCAAATGAGAAAAAGGTTGTACCACCTGATCCCCTCAAACCTATCTCTGCAGTTGGGGAACCTTTTGAGCATGTGATTGTGGATTGTGTGTGCCCGTTACTGAAATCAAGGTCATCACTTTCTGCTCACCATTATGTGTTCTGCCACTTGTTTCCCAGAGGCAACTCCACTGCATAGAATCACTGCTCCCGTAATAACCAAACATGGTTATTACGGGAGCAGTTTGGTTATTAAATGTTTCGGGAGCATTTGCATCACGCTTGCTCTCTGGTCAGGGACAGCCTTTCCTCTACACAGGGTAACATGAAAAGGCTGTACGACAGAAAAAGCTGTTCAGTGTTCTCTTCATCCTGGCGACAAGATAATAGTGCTGATGCCCACCGCCAGCTCTGCCCTCTCAGTGCAGCTTTTAACCATATGTGGTTAAAAGCAAGGTAAACAACACTGACTATATAATCCACACTCCCGAATGAAGGCGTCAGACACGTGTGTGCCACATCAACATGTTGAAGCTATTTCACTCCCGGGGAGATGCCCCTGGAGACACTCTTCCGAAAGAGAAACCCCTAGCATCCATTGCCCCCCCCCCCTCGCTTCTTCAGCTCTCCCCCACTTACTGGTTTTGCACCGAAGTCCAGCTTTTGTTGTTTGGGTGCTGGGGGGGCCTCGTGCATTAGTCGCAGCTCTGCTTCACACCACCTGGTGGGACTCGCTCTGTCAGTGTGACTCTGCTGTGCTGCAACCCAAATGTTTCTTCAAATTTGACGTGGTGTTTTTGAAGCTAGATAGCACTTTGTCGCCAGCACATAGTGTCCAACTAACCTTGATATTGTCATCTTTAGCTGACACAGACTCACAATAGTTCCTGTATTTCCAGCTAGAAAACACGCATCTCTCTCCTCCCTCCACACACACATACACAGAAACGTGCTCATACAAAATCAAACAAAATTCCCATGCCCCGAAATAGGAAGAAATATGTATGTACGCTTTACTATACTTATTAATCCATATCCCATGCTCAGCACTCTATTAATATACAAAATTCACCTTCACCCTGTATACACTAAACCCACAAAAGTACACAAGAGCAAAATAGAAAAAAAATGTATAAATATAGATATACCTAAATGTGATTAACTTTACCAAGTATCCCAATAAATTCCATTAAAGACTTAATTATCCTTAATCAATTTCATACCCTTCCAAAAGCATGTTTTGAAAGTATCTTTTGAAATGAATAATGCTTGAACATTGCTGTAGGCCGAATGGAAAACTGTTCCCCAATTTGACTCCAGAAATGGAAACACAAAAGGTTTTAATTGTTGTCCGTGCCTTAAGAGTCCTCAAGTTCAACTTTCCCCTCAGGTTGTAACCCCCCTCTCCGTCAAGAAGCATCCTCTGTACATTTCCTGGCAACATATTATATCTGACTTTGTAAATAATTTGTGCAGTTTTATATTTTATGAGGTCCGTGAACTTCAGAGTTTTTGACTTCAAAAACAAAATGTTAGTGTGGTCTCTAAATCCTGCTTCATTAATGATCCTAATTGGGAATAAATAAGCATGCTTATGCATGTATTTGCATGAGCTCTGACTTCAGTTCAGGAGATAAGGCTTTTGAGGTGAGGAGGAAGAGGACGACATTTTTTTTAAACAGCGGCATTTTTCTTTTGTGTTTTTGTGTCTTCGGTGAAGGGGAGATCTTCAGACTCAAGACTCAATGCCTGTGACTTCTCTTCCACCTTTGGTGTACTATGTGTGTGTCCAGTCTCTACCTACATACGTAAAATACAATTAGTCTGAAATGTGATGTCCATCCCAGCCACTGTATTCAAATATGGTGGGAGAAACACAGACCAGTGTCCGCTCCTATTTATTTTTAATGTATTAATCATAAGTTTATGGGAATGTTGGAAGATGTAATTAAACACTAATCTGTCTATATTTATGAGTGATTAAATAACCTCAAGGAACTACTGAACATACTTTTAAGTAGCACATTAGTTTGATTTCTAATATGTAATTGATTTTAAATTATTCAGTTGAATTTTAAGTATATAGCATCCATGAACCATTACAGGGCACTTTGCATTTTTTTCAGTAGCTTAATGTCACTGAGCAGCTTTTTTTGAAATGCTAAAGAGGCTTATTAAAACACTGTTATTGTATCACTAAAAAGGAAAAAGGCTGCATTGTGAAATACAAACATATTCTCTCAGAGATATGGTTTAGCATACTTTTTAAAGCTTTCCCTGTAGTAAATTGCAATTTTTTTCTTTCTTTTAATTCCATGATTAAAACTGCACTTTGCTGTTTACTTTCTCATTTTAAGATGTGCACAGTCGTGAAAAGGAAACCATACCATCTTTCAAGGTTTTACGTAAGAGGATGTAATAAAAAAAATCAAATGGCCGGTTCTAAAATTATTCATATATATCCTCAAATGAACAATCATGTCACTGTTTATTTAAATTGTGTGACAAACTAATTACACCCTCACTGATTCCATAGGAATTGAAAGGTAAACAGCAGCCATTTACTGATAATCACATACATTTGATTAGCTGATCCTCAGCGACCGTGACCACCTCTATAAAACCAGATGTTTTGGCAGTTTGCAGGTCTGGTGAGAGCCCGTATCTGTTGTCTCATTAGGAGCATGCCCCAGCATTGTCAGGCACGCAAACAAGAACGTGGGATCCTTATAAACCACTGAGCACCATTTTGAGTTGGTGCAAAGAAATTTTGGCAAAATAGACTAGGCTTGAAGCCCAGCTCCGTCAGGTGTAATGTGTAGGTGGCAGTGTTTTTAGAGTTATTACAAAATTATAACTGTACTATTGTCCGCACAGTGTATTATTGGAATAACCCTCTACTCCCTGAGGACTTTTGTGGATACTGAATACCATGTTCCAATTTAAATCACAGTACATATTTAAAATGGTGATTTTTCAAATTCATCTTCATTTTAAGATAGATCTATCTTAAAATCTTTGTTTTCTCTGAGATTTCTGTGTAAAAACACCACATAGTACCCGAAGAAGCGGATGTGACTCAGGTTCACTGAACGTGGCGTAAATTCCTCCCACATCATAACTGAAAGATTTATCTGCCAGGTATCTGATATGAACTAGAAATAATAAAAACATATTGACTGGCTGTGGGACTGGAGGATCATTCATCAGATCAGAGCTGGGCCTGAACATCTTTCAGTAAATGCGAGCGTGTACCTGGTGTGGTAGGTTTGATCAGCTGGACCACATAGAACGGTGCTTTGTGAGAACACAAAATAGCCACACTGAGATGCCTGGAAATGATAGTTTCTATCTGCGAGAACTATGGTGTGTTTAAGTGAAAATGTCATCTGAACAAACTAAATTAAATAACATAAAGTCACAGGGGCCCATGGGCAGAAAAAGATGGATGTTTGCATCTGATAGCCAAAAGTCATTTATGCTGGGAAAGTAAGGAAGCACAACGGATGGGAAATGGCAGCGCCCTTGTTGGCTGTGGCTGCATACACCGATAAAAACACAGATAAATATGCTATTTTTTTTTGTGAAAGGAAGTCCTATGACCAACATAACCTGCTGTCACTGTATACAGCAGAGAACATGGACTTAATAGATTCAAACACAAGGGATTTACTGGAAAGTCTCGGACTGCTATGCACACAGGGTGAGGGCCGCTCAACACCGACACCCTGCAACACATCCAGCTGCTTCTGAAGGCGGGAACTGAAGCAGGGAACTGGCAGCGGGGCTAGCGCACGGACTAAAGCTAACTACCACAGAACACTAATGCCATCGATTCTGCTGGCAAACATCTACTCTTTGGAAAATAAATTGGAGTGCATCAGGCTGAACATCGCATCAAAACAGGAGGTAAGAGACTGCTGTGCTTTTGTGTTTAGTGAGACCTGGCTGAATGACAGTGATAGACAATGATATTAGGTGGGCCAACAACATACTGGGCTGATAGGAACAGCACTGTCAGGGGTAAAACATGGGAAGGAGCTTTATGCAATTACATCAGCAAAAGATGAAATACAGACTCAAAAGGGACCCTTTCTCCCTGCTCACCAGACATTGAGTTCTTGTCAGTCAAATGCCAGCCTTTCTATCTTCCACGGGAACATCGGTCATATTCATCATCAATGTTTCACCTGATGCTGTCACCAATATGGTCCTGGATGTCCTCTGTCACTGCAGCAGTGATCTGCAAGATACACATTCTGATTCATTGTTGCCGGGGACTTTAACTAGGCAAACATGGAAAAAGTTCTTTCACACTTTTATCAAAATGTGGACTTTGCAACCAGGGGAGACAACATACTGGATCATGCATATACCAATGTCAAAGCAGCATTTAAAACAGTCCCCACGCCCCCACTTAGGATCATTAGAACACATCTCTGTGATGCTGACTTTGGCGTACAGACCTTTGCTCACCAGCAAAAAGCCATCTTCAAAGTTGGTGAGAGTGTGGCCAGAGGGGGCCATGACAACACTGCAAGGATGCTTTGAATGCACTGACTGGTCTGTGTTCAAAGAGGCTGACACCAAGGACCAGGAAATTGACATTGGGGAATATGCGATATATATGAGACTGTATCAGCCTACATCTATGAGTGTATAGAGGATGTTTGAACAGCAAAACACATGACAACCAGGACAAAACGAGAAACTGTGGATGACTTATGAGGCCCGAACCCTGCTGAAAGCGAGAGACCCCGCCTTTAGATCGGGTGATACAGCTGCCCTCAGAACAGCAATAGCCAGACTGAACAAATCAATCAGACTGGCTAAAAAGGACCATTCACAGAAAATATGTAAGCATTTTCAGGACCACAGAGACACCAGGAAACTGTGGCAGGGGATAAAAACTGTTATAGACTATAAGACCAGAACAACACACCTGCCGAGAAGACCATCCCACACCCTAAGGAATAGGTGCTGTGTCTAGACCCGGCAGACCCCCATAACATCCTAAGAAGGATAAATCCAGGAAAAGCTGCCAGCCCCGACCCGATACCAGGCTGTGTACTCAAAGGGCCTGCACAACAACCGGCACATGTCCTGACAGACATATTTAACATCCCTCTGTGTCAAACCGTAGTTCCATCCTGCTGCAAGCCTCACATGTAGAACCGCAAGGTTCCACAACAGTTTTTATCCAACCACCATCAGACTGTTGAACACTACAAAATCTTAACACAATCTGTTGTACAATATCTACCACTTAAACAACACAATATAACTCCAAGTAAATCAAACTTCTGTGAAATCAAACTGCCCACTTAGGAAGCAACACTGATTGACAATCAATTTCACATGCTGTTGTGCAAATGGAATAGACAACAGGTGGAAATTATTGGCAATTAGCAAGACACACTCAATAAAGGAGTGGTTCTGCAGGTGGAGACCACAGACCTCTTCTCAGTACCTATGCTTTCTGGCTGATGTTTTGGTCACTTTTGAATGTTGGTGGTGCTTTCACACTCGTGGTAGCATGAGACGGACTCTACAACCCACACAAGTGGGAGCATCAGGAGCATGCCCAGACGTTGTAGGGAGGTCATACAGGCACGTGGAGGCCACACACAATACTGAGCCTCATTTTGACTTGTTTTAAGGACATTACATCAAAGTTGGATCAGCCTGTAGTGTGTTTTTCCACTTTAATTTTGTGTGTGACTCCAAATCCATTGGTTAATAAATTTGATTTCCATTGATGATTTTTGTGTGATTTTGTTGTCAGCACATTCAACTTTGTACAGAACAAAGTATTCAGTGAGATTATTTCATTCATTCAGATCTAGGATGTGTTATTTGAGTGTTCCATTTATTTTTTTGAGCAGTGTATTCAACTACAGTGCAATGCAGTGCAACCTACAGTGCAATATAGTGTAATGCAACAGATCATGGTGTTGCTATTTATTTATTTAGTCTTTTGGTGTTCTTATTTATCTGATGTTATTTGCTGCTTCTTGTTGTGGTGTCTGAATGACCATACAGTGAATATGAATCTGAAATTAAAATAAGGCCATGCAGAAAACTGGACTGATGCTCAGAGTGGCTTCCAGAGAAGCTGAGGTACTTCGTTTACATCTTTTGTCCAGTATAGCCACAATGGCCTGTTCTCTGTTAAATTAGTTTGGTATGAAGAACTGCCTCAGGAACTCGAGACTAGTAATGCAGGACCTTCCATTAGTTATATTGTATTTTAGTATTTACACTGGCAAACTAGACTTTAAGCTCAAATTACCAGGTAAATGACCACAGTTATATATTTTGAGTGCTGGGTGGTTCAGGCCCATCCAAGGGGTCACTGTGCCCCCTCAGTTTATATTCTGAAAATGTGCAAATATAAGTGAAATTAAGTCATACAGTTTCATAATGAAAACATTAAACACCCATATCACCTTTAACTTATTCTAGTTCAAGCTCAAGTTCATTGTTTGTCTGGCAGTAGCTGCAGCAATCACGGTAACTGACATTAATGAGCAGAACACTTTTTGGAGAAGCTGGGCGAAGTCAGACTTTGGGAAGTACCCCTCTTTGGAACTAAATTTAACTTTTATGATTTATGTTTTGTTTTTGTAATGATTAATCCACCAGTGTGTGCATGCTCTTTAACTGAAATATTTTAATGCTAAATTATAATTATTGTTGTTATCTATGAATTTCCAAATTTACTGTTTTACAAAACACTTGGGAAAATAGTAATGCACACTTTTATTTATTTTTTGATTTAGATGTATTACTGAACAGAAAAAGCACTTGGCGACAGTGGGAAGGAGAAAATCCCTTTTAACAGGAGGGGCGAGGGAAGGGATACAGGACAGAAGACACACTGTGGAAGAGAGCCAGAGATTTATAATAACTAATGATTAAATACAGAGTGGGGTATAAACAGATTTAAAAGAGGTGAGTGAAGAAGAAACACTCAGCGCATCATAGGAACCCTCTAGCAGCCTAGGCCTATAGCAGCGTAACTAACAGATGGTTCAA
This sequence comes from Pterophyllum scalare, assembly GCA_024447675.2. NCBI lineage: Eukaryota > Metazoa > Chordata > Actinopteri > Cichliformes > Cichlidae > Pterophyllum > Pterophyllum scalare. Next base: position 184,419 of record JAMQGT020009794.1, on the reverse strand, counting down.
GGTCACCTGATCCAGCCCGAACTATAAGCTTGATCATAAAGGAAAGTTTCAAGCCTAATCTTAAAAATAGAGAGGGTGTCTGTCTCCCGAATCCAAACTGGGAGCTGGTTCCACAGAAGAGGGGCCTGAAAGCTGAAGGGGAACCCACTTGTTCCCTATTCTCCTAATTAGCCCTGGTACAAATAGTTCCAGTCTCCTTTTGTCCTTTGTCATGGTGTCTGCATTTATTCCCTTCCTGGTTATGTTCCTGTCTGTCACTCATGTATGCTTCCTGAGGTGAGGGAGTGAGAGTTCTGAATCTGAGATCAAAATTATAAACATGCAGATATTGTGTTACGTTTCCATCTTCTCATACAGTGTTACCTATATGGAGACAGCCTGGTTTAAGTATGCTAGTCTAGTGAAAGGTATAAGGCCATTTAGGTAACAAGTGCATGATACAGCAATGATAATCTGATTAAGCCAGACCAAGAAAAAAAAAAAAAAGCAATGAATTGAAACTGAATTGTTAGCAGGATATGACTTTTCTTAATTAGATGAGCCATATAAAAGATGATGTGAATACATGCAGGTTAATGACAGGGGTTATGTGTGAAGATCAGAGAAGGAATAGTTTGATGTAATCATTAGGCTTTCGCACAGGTGCCCAGTGTAGTGCAGGACTCTGGGGTTCCAGGCAGTCTTTTGGTTGCCGATCCAGAGCTCCTTTTTGCCAGTGTGGATATGCTCAGTAGGTATGCTGTAAGTTGCAGTTGTAAATGGGATTCTGGAAGTATATCCCTCAGTTAATGGTTTAGTGAAGTGAAGCAGTGGTCTAGTGTAAAAGTGGGGATATTTATTTTGGCTTTTGCACACACAGACTTCATTCTACATTCTTTCCCCGGATTGCTGATGTGAACTGTGTATTAGCGACGGTCATTCTGCACAGCCTTGTAATTCATCAAAGAAATCACCCTTCATGCAAGATTAATTTCCCTATGAAGATCCACACTATGAAAGGTTATAAATTTACTTTAATATTAACTAGCCTTGCCTTAAGGATGTGAAGCACATTCTGGCTGCGACACTTTCCCATTTTTCCCCTCCTTCTCTGTCTTAGTCTACCTTTTTCCTCCGTGTCTCACCCTGCCTTCTCTGAGCATGCATCATACGCATGCAGGCATTCATGTAATAGAATGTGATAACAAATTCAAATTATGAAGGAGAAAAAGTACTTTCATTTGTCTAACAGTCGGTGAGTGGGAGCTCTGCTAAAAGTAAAGAGGTTTTTTTTTCCCCCTCCTGCCGAGTGTGTATATGCGTGTATGAAAAATAGGTCATTATGAAAATCCATGTGTAGCATTTTCCCTTTGAGTAGATTTATAATTTTGTGTCCCTTCTGTCAGCCATTATTGCCTCAAACAAAGACAAAGGAGGGATGCATAAGAATGAGGAGGGGATTTTTTTTCCCCCCGCTTTGTCAGTCTTAAAAAACATTTCTCTGCTCCGTTCGTCCCTACGTGCAGTGAAAGTCTATCGCTGCCTCTCTAATGTACTGAATGGCTTTTGCTTGGAGTAAATACTGAAGTCCTTTTTTGAAGTCCTTTTATGTGTCTCCCTTGATGGAGCACATCAGCCGGCTGGAACTCCAAATTCATCCCCATGTGAGAAAAATGATTAGAGAAAATGAACTTACAGCGCATTTCATCACTTTCATGCTCACTCTGTCTACTTGGCTGGAGTTCCTGAGTCAAAGCAAGCAGAGCACCTGCAGTTTCTCCTGGAGCAGGGACACCGAACACACAGACAAATGCAAATAGTGACAAGCGTGATAAAGTGAGAGCAAACTTACTGGGGTTCGTGCAAATGAGTGCATTAAAGCAGAAGATTTGAAGGTGTGGAGTTTAGCCCTCTTTCATATGGAGGATAATGCACAAACATGTACACTTGGACTATATTTATAACCCATCAGATATTAAAAATATTGTTAAATAGCTTATTGGAGTGGTATAGTATTCCTAGTATTCCCTGCTCTCATTTGTGAGACCTATGGAAACATGGTGGAGGCATTGCTGCAATTCATCCATTGCCACTGTTCATTTGACTAAAGCCTCTTTTCACTGGCCCATCAGCATGAAAGTACCCAGACTCATGGCTGCATCGCACTGCTGCCTGATAGAGCGCTGCAGTGATACTTGCCCTTTCTCACTAAATTCTTTCAGTCGCTTGGAAGACAGAGACACAAACTTAACCCTTTAATGGTTTGCTCAATCACGTTTGGAAACGATACCAGTGAATGTTGTGCTTGGCTAAATTCTTTATTACTGTGAGTGCTGATTATAGCTTCAGCATTCACAGTACTGAGATCCACATCTTAATTAGTAATATGGATGATTCAGTATTCATATTATTGAATCCAAATCTTTATTATTATAACTGAGAAAAAGCAGAAACAGACTCTTTTTTTATCTTGTTCCTGTGATCCCATTTTCAAGACTAGGAAGACACACACATTTGTAGGACAACTTTTTGGGACTCTCGTGTTATTCGAAACACGACCTGTTCCGGGTGAAATTTTATACCAGATTCTCTGGCATTTACTGAGAATGCCATCACCATGGTAACTTTAACTACTGCTCCACTTAGACAGGTGTAAACATTTGAGAGATGATGAGCAGAATCATCTGAATATTATCATTTGATTGGTTCATTTGAATTTCCTCTCTGTGATTCTTTGATAACTTTTCATTTGTGTTCAAATTAAATGCTTTTCTCTTCTCCCACACAAATTGTTAAATATTATAGAGGCCTGCTTGAAACAGATTTACACACTTCTGTAATCTATTTAAAGCTCTTTGTCATCCGTCTGTCAGTGACCCTGACTGTGATTTTGAGGTCTGTGGTCACAGAGTAAATGGTATATGGTGTATGATATTTGAGAAGTGAAATGAAGTTTATAGGATTTACAGAAAGTGTGCAATAACAAAATTAGGCAGGTGCATAAGTTTGGGCACCCCAACAGAAAAATGACATCAATATTTAGTAGATCCTCCTTTTGCAGAAATTACAGCCTCTAAATGCTTCCTATAGCTTCCAATGAGAGTCTGGATTCTGGTTGAAGGTATTTTGGACCGTTTTTCTTTCCAAAACATCTCCAGTTCAGTCAGGTTTGATGGTTTCTGAGCATGGACAGCCCGCTTTAAATCACACCACAGAGTTTCAATAATATTCAGGTCTGGGGACTGAGATGGCCGTTCCAGAATGTTGTACTTGTTCCTCTGCATGACGGCCTTAGTAGATTTTGACCAGGGTTTAGGGTCGTTGTCTTGTTGAGGTATCCAGCCCAGGCGCAACTTCAACTTTGTCACCGATTCTTGCACATTGTTCTCAAGAATCTGCTGATATTGACTGGAATCCATGCGACCCTCAACTTTAACAAGATTCCCAGTACCTGCACTGGCCCCACAGCCCCACAGCATGATGGAACCGCCACCAGATTTTACTGTGGGTAACAAGTGTTTGTCTTGGAATGCTGTGTTCTTTTTCCGCCATGCATACCGCCCCTTGTTATGTCCAAATAACTCACTTTTAGTTTCATCACTTTCATACACAAGTGCACAAATTCATTCTGAACTGAAAATAGATAAGCATCAAGGACCATATGTCCAGTTTTATTTTTTACATGACAGCTGTCTTCATTAATGCAATTTGTAAATTAATATATGACAGGCTTCTTCAAGAGCATGTTGGATCTAAGCAAGAAACATCCAGTTTATTGTACTGAATAGCATTTAGGCATTCACCTACAGTAGCTACACGTGGTCCTCTATTATGCCGCTTCTCTTTGCTTAAGACTGCCATTTGAATTCTCAGTCCTGATCATTTGACAGGACCGTCCGTGCCTCCCCTTCAACCTGCTTGGATTGAGGGCACCAGGTGGCAAGTTTTCATGTTCATTAACATACAAATCTGCAGCAGTTTTAATGAAAATGTTTGCAATTACCCCCACTGCAGCTTCCTCTACATATGGACCACTTTCAGCAAGGCATATCCAAAAATCCATTTGCACACAAATTCCATCCAAGCCTGTGCTCTGAAGTGGAATCAGCTAATACCAAAAAAAAAGAAAAAAAAAAAAAAAAAGTCAGTTTTCTCTCCTGTCAAGAAACTGGCACATCACCCTGTCTTGGTGTTTCTCAATCAGCTAATATGATGTTTAATACATTTCTCATTGGCCTTCATTAATGAGCCACATTTGTTCAGCCAGCTCCAGAAAAGAACAAGAAGAAGTGCTTTCATGACTCCTTTTCCAGTTATCTGCGCCAGGCCAAAATGTCTTTGTAAACTGTAATGCCCAGACTAAAATGAAAAAAAAAAACCTCCATATGCTTTAGTCCATACCTCAGGTTGATAAAGTTAACTGACCACAACACATATGTAGCTATTAAATCGATACTAATGACACATTCACTCGTCTTTGTGGCATCTCGTTTATTATCAAAAAAATTCCCTTTGAGTAGATTTTCTCTTTTGCAATCATATTTGTGTTCAATAGAAATCAATCAGCTCAGCCACGTGCAGTTTTTGTAGACACTGCTCATAAAATATATCTTGTGATTTTTATTTGAAATATATAAATCAGACTCAATAAATAAATAAACAGTAAATAAATAAAATAAATTGAAATTTTAAATAAATAAAGTAATAAATAAATGCAGAGCTCTCTTGATGCCTTCTTCTTTTAATGTCAATCGCCACCCCGCTTGGCCATCTGAATCTCATTCATGTCGAACCCCAAGGCTGTGCCTCTTCTCTGGATTATTTGAGCTAACCTCTTCAGAGCTGAATCTACTCTTCTCAGTCTAATTGGATAAAGGTTTCTGTTCTAGCTGCTCAATATCTGATACCAAATGTATTTTTCAATAATTTGACTGCCTTCAATTCTATATGAATATAGCTCAACTACAGCTGAGTGGGGTACTATCAGGGCAAATGGTCTGTGGGTAGTTGACCACTGAAATTGTCCCCAGCCTGCTCTCAGAAATATTCAGTCATGGCCTGATATATATGGGGTCAGAATTGGCAACGCAAATGCATCCCCATCTTGCATGACAAATATAGTTGAATACTGGCTCATTCAATACTTATTCAAGAGCTTTGCAAGTGTGATCCAAGCTCTCAACTGTATTCATTTGTCGCTTTAACAGCCATCCACAGCATTTCCACCTTCTCTATACGACAAAAGGACTGCTGGTGAGTAGCAGTCTGTTCTTCACACCTCTGATTCACTTCCATCACCATCCTCTCAGTTCAAACCCCTTAAGCCTTAAAGTTCTTGTAGGTCGACATATAGTGGTGGTATGTGATTTTTCAGATCATCCGTTTTTTTCCCCCTTTGGTTTCTGGTTTCTGGTTTCCTGTTCCAAAGTTCATAGTTCTGTGGTGCTCAGTAGCCCTCATGTCTTTATTGTGGAGTTTCTCTTCTCTCTCCTGGCCTCTAATGGCCCTCAAGCCTTTATTGCAGGCTCCTTTCTCTGTTCAGCTTCTGTCACTTTCACTCTCAAATGGTGACAGAAGGATTCCTTTTGCTGTATGTTAATGTGTGCTTTTAATGTTATGCTGCAGCTAACCTGCCATGTCATTTGTTTTCCCTAGAGGTGAACTTCCCTGCCGTGGTAAGACTGCTATTATATCTTTTTTGGGATGTCTTGTCCAACTTCTCACCATCGTTGGACTCTGCTCTGTGATGTGCCACTCCAAAAAAACAGTTCCTTTCCACCACAGACAGAGGGCGCCATCACAGGCCTGATACTTCCAGGTGTTTCACTCCTCCTGTTGTACACCTGTAGACAGCGTCTACATGTGAGTCTGCATTTGGTGGCTTTTTGGCACCATCTGCCTCATCCATGACTACACAACACACTACACACTAACAATACACTCCAAACATGCCAAAATCTCTCACACCTCTTGCTATCAATGTTGCTATCTCTCTTTTGCCCAGTATCTCTTAAAAATTTTACCTGTTGTTCAGAAACCAAACGCCAGATGTTGCCATATAATTTTTTGATTGGTTGCTGTCATGATTATTTGTTTTTGCTTGCAAGCACTTCCTGCTAGCAAAAATCTAAAAGAAAATTTCCTGCACCAAATGCACATTACATGTGAGGATAATACACAGAAAAAAGTGTTGATTATTGATCATAACTCTGGCTTTACTTGGTCTATGAACACAATTTAAAAACTGGAACGTAGTTTTTAGTCCACATCAGCTGAAACACAGACTCAGCGAGGCTGCGTCCTGCTGCTTCATTATCTTAAATCAATTATGTCATCTGGATGTGTCAACCCCAGGGGGGTTAACATATTAGGATGCTATTACCATATTTTAATGCTAGAGTTAATCTTACTTTATGTCTGCAGAATTCTTCTGTGTTTGAAATTAATAATCAAAATCCTAGATGTTATTACCTGGAAACGTGGTAGTTTATGTGTAATAATTAAGAATCTACAATTTATATTTCCTACAACTGAAAACCAAGGACCAAATGAACATGTTTGTATCTGTTAAATGTAAATATTCTAATCAGTAATCAAACATGGGTGCCATAGCAATTTTATATTACACCACTGTGAAGTAAATTGAAATTTACATTTAAAATGCAAAAATATAAATTTATATATAACTATATAGGCTGAATGATGGTCTAAGAGATCAAAAAGTAGTTTACAAAAGATTTATTTTAAGTTCAAAAACACACTGATCACACCATAAGACTTATGAAGTGAAACAAACAAAAAAAGCCATCATTTAACATCCTGGCCATTCATATTTTTTATAACTTTAGTTTAGCTCCCTAAACCTTGAGGGCATCACCACCTGAACAACCATGTCCACCTGCACCCCATTTATGATACGAGCCCATTTTCTTAGAAGCAACCCATCCTGTAGAAAATAGAAACTAGGATCACCACCTTCAGACCGAACCTGATCAAACAACCATTTTAGTGTGAGATCTGCTGTCTGCTTCTTTATAAATCCCTCTCTAGACAATGTGGAGAGTGGCAAAGGAAACAGAAGGCCAGCATCTTCCACAGAAAGGGCTAATGTAGGAGTATCTTGTGTTTCAAAAGCTTAAATTTCATAAGACTCACCTTTACACTTTGCATGTGTCACAGCAGAAAAAGAAAGCACTTTGGGATGTTTTCTTGCACATTCATCTGGTTCCTCAAACTCCGGCAAGGGCCAAACAACGGACACAACCGGTGGGCTACCCTTCCAAACCCTCACACCAGCTTAATCATTCCCCAGAATGATATCCATCCTCACAACAGGGAGGTGGGGACGAACACCCATCACCACCTCACTGCATACCAGATTGGAACAAAGATGAAAACTGTCCAAAGGCACCCACAGAGGAACGAAACCAATGCCAAGTACAGGGGATTTAGTTCCTGTTGCAGTATGGCAGAAAGGTAAAATGCTCTCCACAATAAAGCTCTTAGTAGCCCCTGTATCCCGCAAAATCTGAACGCCCACCTGCTGTTTCCCCATCCAAAGATACAAAACCATGTGACACAAAGGCAGCATACATGTCATCAATAGAAGAGGGGGCAATACATAAAGATCACCAGCTACAGACAAATCAGGCTCATACACTGTCTGTAGCCTACTCTGTCTATGGACAGAGTAGGCTACAGACTTGCCAGGAGATTTATTTACTGACAGTCCCTTTTCCAATGTCCATTGTTTTTACAAGAGTGACAAACTTCAGCAGGATCAAACTTTCATTCGTCCTTGGAACATATCTCACGGCACTCGAGTCACGAGAGACCCCTGAAGATCTAGCAGGCCTAAACCTAAAATTCTCCCTCTGCTGCTCCTCTCTACGAATCTGACCAAGGACACGGCCTCCAGCACGCCTCAAAACATAGTTGTCAGCCATAACAGCAGCTGCAGAAGCTGTCTTAGCCTTCCTCTCATTAACATAGGTGAACAGGCGGAGCATTTTTAAACTATTCCAAGACAATCAGGTCACAAAATCATATTGGCAATCATTCTGACTCAACTTTTGCCTTTTCCCTCCCTAACTGCATGTACTGATCAAACGACAACAGCCCACTTAAGAGTTCCATCCCCAACGGCACTGAACCACATCCAGAAGTTTACCGGACACTGCCAGACCTTCAACAGTACCCCACAATCTAGCCTTTTTTTGGGACCTTCTCAGGTTTAGACCAACCGAAGTGCACTGCCAAATCAATCAAATCAGCTTTTGTAAACTGAGACAAAGTGGCACGCGAGGGCCGCTTAAGAAACTCAGAGACCAACGTATTGCTATGGGCAGCATCCATAGCCACAAGTGAACACATTAGTCAATCAAAAAGAAAAAAAAAAACACACACACACACACACACACGCCACAACAACAAAACCTGGCAATGTAAAGAAAAGAATGCAACATACAAAACTAGAGATAGAGCATAGAGCATCCCCCAGCCACAGAGCTCAAAACTGACTAACTGCACCGTAATCTTCATGCATGCACTGGCAGCAGGTATTTATACACCTGCAAACTGTCTGTATCAGGGAAGACAGAATGTCCCAGCCAACACTCTGGGGTGCCCCCAAGCAAAATGTTTCAACCACACGGACAACACACAAAAACAACAAACGGCCTTGAAAAAAATAGCATAGCAAACCCAGCAATGTCTCCTTATGAAACAAGTGCCGCTACAACCTACCTGGGGGACACAAAACACTCCAGCCTGACAGCAGACAGCAGAAGAACAAGCAAAAAACGTACAACACAAGGTACAACACAAATGCTATGGTAAGGGGGGACAAGGACGTCAGTTCTTGAGGGGAAATGTTATCATCCCCCACACTCCGGTTCAGGGTCACCTGATCCAACCATATTTATAAGCATGATCAAAAATAAAAGTTTTAAGCTTAATCTTAAAAATAAATCCAATCTGGGAGCTGGTTCCACAGAAGAAGGGCCTGAAAGCTGAAGGCTCTGCCTCCCATTCTACTCTTAAATATCCTAGGAACCACAAGTAAGCCAGCAGTCTGAGAGCGAAGTGCTCTGCACACTGTATTATGCACCCTACACCCCCTCCCACAACATACCCTGTATACATATTATATTTTAGTGTAAATATTTGTTACCTTCTAGTGTATAGTGTATAGTATGCATAGTATGTATAGTATGTATAGTAGTAAGTGTACAGTATGTATATTCTAGTGTAGATATTTTGTTACATTTTATTTATTTTATTTTGACTTTATTTTGTTAATCATTCCACTTTGATTTTACCTCAGTGTACGTTTGGATTATATTCTTTAATTCATTCTATTTATATTTTCATCTTGTGCTATAGTTTAAGGGTGGTCTGATTATGGCCTGATTATTCAAGACCTTGTATGTGAGAAGAAGAATTTTAAATTCTACTCTAGATTTAACAGGGAGCCAATGAAGAGAAGCCAGTATGGGAGAAATATGCTCTCTCTTTCTAGTCCCTGCCAGTACTCTAGCTGCAGCATTTTGGATCCGCTGAAGGCTTTTCAGGGAGCTTTTAGGACAGCCTGAAAATAATGGATTACAATAGTCCAGCCTTGAAATAATAATAATTGCATGAATTAGCATTTCAGCATCACTCTGATGTTTCTAATTTTATAAATATTGCACAAATGCAAACAAGCAGTCCTACATATTTGTTTAATATGTGCATTGAAGGACATATCCTGGTCAAAAATGACTCCAAGATTTCTCACAGTGTTACTGGAGGCCAAAGTAATGCCATCCAGAGTAAGTATCTGGTTTGACACCATGCTTCTAAGATTTGTGGGGCCGAGCACAAGAACTTCAGTTTCATCTGAATTTAGAAGCAGGGAATTAGAGGTCATCCAGGCGTTTATGTCTTTTCTGCTGAGTTATGGAGCACAGGATTTGTTCATGTCAGCTGAGCATAGCACATTGGGTAGATTAAGCATTCTGGACTGCCACCAAGTCTGCTGGGTCCATTGTCTGGCCAGATTGTTCTGTTATGATTTCACAAGAAACAGAAGAACCAGAGTGCTGACATAGACGGATATCAAGGAGCAGTTGGCAGGTGAGTCATTTGAAAGTCCAAACAGAGCACAAAGCACAGCAGAGGACGTCCATCCATCAACTGTCTTCTGCTTATCCAATTCAGGTTCACGGGGGGCTGGAGCCTATCCCATCTGCCATAGGGCTAAAGGCAGGGTATACCCCGGACAGGTCGCCAGTCTGTCACAGGGCCAGCAGTGTAGGCACACACTGGGAATTTCCTGAGGGCAGACGAGAACAAATGTAAATGCATGAAATCCAAGAGTGAATGAAGAGCCTTTTTTAGAAAGCCTGATGTTACAAGCTGAATGATAAAGTGAAGACAGAAATGAGAAACAAAGAGGAAAGAAAAGAGCACTGTACTTCAGGGACCATGACACATCCTTTTCTACTTATAATACATAACACTTAAAATTATATATGATCTATATGATTGAAAATGGTGACAATAAGAGTGCCTACTATGTGCATATCTACACTACTGACATTTGATTGGTCACATTGTCCATATTGTCTATATTACCTATACTGTATATAGTGTATACAGTTTTTTTTATTTGTATATTCTGTATTTGTATTTTCTTATTTAGTTTTATCTTTTCATACTTTCTTATTGTGTTTATAGTATCTATTGTGTACAATAGCTTGCCGCGACTACACTGAAATTTCCCCATTGTGGGACAAATAAATGGATTTCTAATAATAAAAATAGTAACAATTCTCATTCACCCACATTCATACAAACACTTCTTTCTACGGCAAACCGCTTTCTGTCTAACATTCGTACTCGTTCTTGTGTCCTTGCCCAAAGACACTTTGGCAGACACATGATTGGCATGCAGACTGGAGCAGCCAGGGATCGAACCACCAACCTCCTGCTCTACCTCCTGAGTCAGCACTGTGCTGAACGTTCAGCCTCCCTCATCATGATCTGCGATGAGTGACTGAGGACTAAAGACGTGAATCAGGGAGTCAAACAAGTGCTTTGATCATGTGTGTCAGCATATGTCTGGATTGGTGCACTTCATGGCTAAGCCAAGAGTCCTGCATTTTACAAAACTCGGCCTGTGTCTCACTGCTGATACTGGCGATAGCTGCTTTTTTGGCAGGGGAAGAAGGGACATTTTGGGGCTTGCCTTAATTTTTCAGTTAGGAAAACAGCATTCAATATTCTTAAATGTTCTCATGGAGACAACATTTGCATGCTTGCTGCCTCCTCTACACTTCGTTGTCTACACTCTGTGTATCATAGTTCTTTACGTTTCATATCAGATTAGCTGTCCAGTACACGTCACTGTGTATGTATAATCTGGTTTCTTGGCTTTCATTACACACTGGTATATTTTGATGTACTGTGTAAACTCGCTTCTTATCTGTGCAAACTCACAAGACCTTCAGACAGCTGCTATGATTTGTGCTTGCCAAGTTGGCTCCTTTTTAGGGTACCCAGGATTTTTTCTGAGTTTGGTAGATCAGCGTTCTCTTACTTTGCACCTTGGTCATGGAATGACCTTCAGCTCATGCTAAGCAAAAACTTCAGAGCAAAACCTGAATGTGTTTGTCTCCCTGAGCGAGTTCAGAGCTCTTATAAAGACATCTGCTATTGATGAGTGCAACTGCTACTCTCTGTTTTGTCTTATGTTATATTGACTCTGACTTGTGTTATTTTTTCTTATGTCTATTCATCTTATGTTTGATTTTATAATTTGTAACCCTGTTTTTTCAGACAGTTGATTATAGTGTATATTACTGCCACAAATTCATTGACCGTGAACTCCTTTCAGATCTGCAACACTTCTTGTTTGGCAGCAAATCTGCAGTACGTAATCTTTATCAGCATTTGATAGTCGGGTTAAAAATCTTTCACAGTCTCAACTTTGTTTCTGTGAGTTTCCTGTGATTACAGAGGATTTCAGCTGCTGTGGAGAGAGATTGAGTGATGAGAGAGCTGACATTTATCAAATATTTGCAGATGCTTTAACTGCTGAAGCCACAAGCTGAACTTAATTGATTTCGCCGTCTGGCTCACTGCACTGTGGAGCTCAAATGAGTATCCTGTTTGTGTGTGTGTGTGTGTGTGTGTGTGTGTACTTTTGTTTTAGCCTTTGGTTTTTAACTGCTGTTTGATTTGATTTAGGCACCAGAGCATCCTGGTTAAGATAGTTTGGGTTCAAATACCCCATTTCACAGTCCTAATTACATGCTATAGGTTTTTCCCATTATATGATTATTTACCTGAAAGGAACAACAAGGAAAGCGAATGAATAAATGAACAGGTGAAAATTTTCTAATTCTGTTTTTGAAAGTGTTTCATTCTTCATAAATCCACATGGGTAACAATGTAAATAAAGACACTGTGTAATAAACAGACTGATTTGCATCTCAAATGCTAACTGGTAACAATGTAGCATATTTTTGTTTGGCAGCGTTTCTGTGGAACAGGTGAAGCGCAGACAAACCATCAGTTACGTTTCAGATCCTTTTTCTTGGTATCTTATCGAGCTGAAACGGAGACTTAAAGTTTGATTAAAGTCAATCAAATAATTGATTAAATTAGCATTTTCATCACAGCTTAAAGGACTGAGGACTGAGCTTATGAGGACTTTCTGTTCAACTTGGGTCTTTGTACCGTTTGTCAGAGCAGTCCAAAAACATGCCCCGCTACACCCTGTGAGTCATTATAGATGATAACTCCATGTTTTGGACAAAAATACTTTTTTATTTTTGAAAATAAAAAAAAAACATGTGTTACAATGATTTAGGTTCTTTGCTATGTTAGCATGCTGTCCCACAGATGCCTGTAGAGAGCTAGTGTCGTATTAGCAGCAGTGGAACGTTGTTTCTGGCCCAGGAGCAGTTTGCTTCACATCACATTCTTATCATTTTTTGCAATAAAAATTAAATACTCATGCTGCCGTTTTTCTCCTCACTGCACATGAAGCAGAATTGACTGCTTGTAGCAAAAGTACACCAGAAATGCATTACACCCAACAGTGTTCCTTTGAGACAGCCGAAAAGCATTTATCACATTCTGGCAGGTTTCAGAATACATTAAGCATCAGTGCGGTATTTGGCACCTATTCGCACAACAAGAAGGATCTGGGATTCAAGCCTTCCTGAGCCCTGTGCATGCTGGGTCTTCTCATGTTGCTCCAGATTCCTCCCATAGTCCCAAGACTCATGGCTGTTTGGTTAATTAGTGGTTCTAAGTATACACTAACATCACAAGTGCCAATTTTTACACCTTTTTTAAACAGTTGATTCCATTAAGCTAAAAAGCTGTCAGAGGTTTACACTGATCTCTGTAGGGTTCACACCCCAAGGGTACTCCCTCTTCAGGGTTGAACAGAGTAGCATCTGAGTGATAAGCTATTGTACTTCTAAAGGTGCAGAAAGGTACTTTATTTTTTGAGTATATGTTCTGGCTCCTTCTTGGTATTCTGCACAGGCCTGGGATTGAGCTTCACAGGCCCTTGTAATTTTGAAAAGATAGTATATTTATTGTATAATTTGGGATTTGGGAGGTCTTCACCAAATATAAGGCAACACAGAAACTTTGTGTTTCTGCAGCTGTGCGCAGGTGTAAAAGTGGCGTGTTCACATGTGCATCGGTGCATGCATTCCATCATATGTCAGCTTTAATCAGCAACATCCTGGAGTAATTAGAAGCAATCAGCTCCACTTGAGTTGATCACACACGGCTGAGAAGATCGTGGATTTACAACTGGAAGGAAGGATTGAGAGGTGGAACAGAGGAGGAGAGACAAGCAAAGCAGAATGGAAGAGGAAGAAATGGAGCTTATGAGAGAAAGTGAGAGCCCTAATTGCTGCTGTAAAACAGTTTATATTTAGATCATTACCAATATGTGTGTTTGAAGTTTCTGTTATCCCTAAATTGGGGGACAGTGTTAACTCCAGTAATCCGGTCAGATCTGGAGGACGGTTATGTACTAAAATATAATCATCCAGCAAGAGAAAAAGATATTTTCGGATAAACACAGGTGATTTCTCTCTGAGTCTGGAGCTAATTTTGTGTGGTGTGTGTAAATATCACTGACTGTGTTTGCAATCCCCAAAAAGTTGGACTGCTGTATAAAATGGAAATAAAAAGAGAATGGAATGATTTGCAAATCTCATAAAGCCAGATTTTATTCACGACAGTACAGAGCAATCCTAAATGTTCAGACTGAGAAAATGTTTAGTTCTTTTTGAATTTGATGGCAGCAACACATTTCAAATAAGGTGTTACAGGGCCATGTTTCCCACTGTGCAGAATTCCCTCTGCTTCTACCAACAGTCTGTAAACCTCTGGGAACTGAGGAGAGCAGCTGCTGGACTTTTGGGAGAGGAATGCTGTCCCATTCTTGTCTGATAGAGGATTCCAGCTGCCCAGCAGTCCTGGGGCTGCTCTGTCCTGTTTTTGGTCTCATGACATTCCAAATGTTCTCAGCTGCTCACCATCACCCCACATACCAACACATGCTAACACATACTAACACATGCTAACACATGCCAACACATGCCAACACATACCAACACATGCTAACACATACTAACACATGCTAACACATCCCAACACATGCTAACACATGCTAAAACATACCAACACATGCCAACACATGCCAACACATACTAACACATGCTAACACATGCTAACACATACCAACACATACTAACACATACTAACACATGCTAACACATGCTAACACATACCAACACATGCTAACACATACTAACACATGCTAACACATCCCAACACATGCTAACACATGCTAAAACATACCAACACATGCCAACACATGCCAACACATACTAACACATGCTAACACATGCTAACACATACCAACACATACTAACACATGCTAACACATACCAACACATGCTAACACATACTAACACATGCTAACACATACCAACACATGCTAACACATTCTAACACATGCTAACACATTCTAACACATGTTAACACTTGCCAACACATACTAACACATGCTAACACATACTAACACATGCTAACACATACCAACACATACTAACACATGCTAACACATACTAACACATGCTAACACATGCTAACACATGCTAAAGTTATGGTCCTCCTGTGAATTATTAGATATAAAAACTCAAATATAAATAATAACTATGATATCATAAATGTTTGAATTATGAGGGGCAATCAATCACTTTTTGACAGGTGGTGTCTATTATCCCTCTCTCTCTGGGCACATGGTCAGAACATTCCAGCTTGCAAAGCAAAGAACTTCCGGTCTTTCTTTCTGGGCAGGGGATTTGGGACCACCCATGTTAAGAGCATTGCTGATATGGTCAAGAAGAGTACAAAAACCAGTAAGTTTGGTATCGGTGTGGCTGCAGAAGTTACTGGAACATAATCCATTATACCATCCAACCGTCATAGGGCCGCACTCCTGATTTTTCTGTTGGGTTTACATGCTTAGCCTTTATTTTCCCAGGAGAACTCACAAGACAGTATGGCAGCTCACCAATAGCTGGAGCCTTAGCAGGTGTTAATCTGGATGAATTCTTGGAGACCAGCCGTAGGGTGAATAGGAATTTTTTTTTCAGTAAGGTTAAGACCACACAGTAGTATAAAAAAATGATCAAATCCTCCCCTTTAAGCAGTTACTTGGCACTATTGGGAAGAATGAATTCTCCAATAACAGGAAGAGCTCTCCACTAGAAAGAGGCTCAGGGATGCACAGCTGTCTGGGAGAGAGGAAAACACAGAGAAGGGCCACAATCAATAAGCAGGATAAACATAAATTATGACTGAACAAATCTAAATTAATAAGGAAAAAAAATCATATAGAAAGATGTCATAGTGCCATATAAATCCATCCAGAATGAAGAGAGAGGAGAGGAGAGAGGTGTCATGAAACACTTCCTCAAACCTCTTGTGAAAATTAAAATAAAATAAAAATCAGACTTTTGACAGAGGCTTTTTCTAACTGGGCAGCAAATACCACTATGGGTATACTCTATGGATATACTATGCTTACTATGGACTCCATATCAGGGACTTGCAGATTTTAGCTATGTGGCAATTTCATCACGGACAATTTTAGTGAGTGCTGAAATCATATCTCAACATCATAACAGCTGTTTATGATTTGGCAGGACCTGTGTTGATTTAAATCTTAGGTTTGTTGTTTAATACTTTCTGTATATGTGATGAAGCTGTTTTTCTGTCTCTTGGTGAATACAACTTGATGTGCTGAATGTCACCTCTTCTCTTAACATAGCTTCAACAACTCTTTCCCACAGCTTCATGCTATGTCTCAACAGTTTCAGTCCTCCGTAGTTACTACAGCTCTGCACATCACTCTTGTTCTTGAAAATCAGCACCAGTACACTTCTTCTCCATTCCTGAGGCATCCTCTCACTCTCCAAGATTGTGTTAAACAGTCTGGTCAAAAAGTCCACTGCCCTCTCGCCATACCTCCACAGGTATGTCATCTGGACAAACCGCCGTTCCAGTCTTCATCCTCTCTGTAGCTGCCCTCACTTCCTCCATACTAATCCTCTCAACTTCCTGACTCACTAACTGTCCTGCATCTGTCCCCCTGTCTCTCTTATTTTCTTCATTCATCAGCTAATCCTTCCGTCTTTTCAACACTTTCACTTCACTTATTAATACATTAGCGTCTCTATCCATAACTACTCTAATCTGCTACACATCCTTTTCAGCTTCATCTCTTTGCCTAGCCAATCTATACAAGTCCTTTTCTCCTTCCTTAGTGTCCAGCCTTATGGATAATGCACTACAAGCCTTTTCCCTTGCCACCTCTCTCTTACCATAAGCCTGGCCTCTCAGTGCTCCTGTCTACTTTCTTCATCTCCCTGACTATCCACCTTTTTTCTTTGCTAACCTCTTCCTTTGAATATGTTCCTCATCATTAGAAATTAAGTTTTCTTATGTGCATAATGCCAATCTTCTGTTCCAGCACATCTCAAAGGAGTTCTTTTTGATTACAATCCTGTGACTGTGGAGGCAATTTGCATACAGTGAGCTAATTCACTGTCCTATACAAGAAACCAGTGTGAGATGATTTCAGCTTTGTATCCCACTAGAAGCAGCCAACAGAAGATGGTACACCATGGTCACAAAGGGATAGGCATGGTCAGTAACAGGTAGGCTGTGACGTTTAAATGATGCTAATGCCAATTTTGATGAGCTTGTGAAAACTGTAGTATCAGTTTCCTGTTAGCTGATGGGGCAGCCACCCGACATTTGAACTTCATGCATTTTCATTACGTCTGTGAAGAAAACACAAAATTAAAAGGTCAATTAATCTGAACAAGCCAAAAATGACACATTTTGGGCACAAATATGTGTGTGTCTGCAGTATTTATACTGTTGATATTTATTGTGTGCTTCTGATCCGGGGAATAAGACTATTAGTTTCTTTCTTAGATTTAATTCTTTCTTCTAATAAACTGCACCAGCAGTGACATTATCTAAGGCAGCATGGTTTTTAGGGTTTTGGAAGACTGCGCACTGATATGAATGACAGTTAACCCACTGAAGTCATGCATTTATTATCTGATCTTGCTTTAGAAAATAGAACTCCTCACATGGTGGGCATGTGAGGAGTTAATTTTGAGGATTTTGTGCTATGCCTTAATTTTGAGCTTTTCACAGCTTACTGCTCCTGACCCTTTTTATAAATCTTAATAGTCCTCCTTCCTGGATCAGTGACCTTTTAATTTTCACTCTTAGGCCTAATAAAAATGCACGACGTTCATACTTTCACACCTGTATTTCTCCATATTTGTGCAAGGTTATGCAAACTTTGAAATCTTTAGGCTCGCAAACATTTCTGGGTCTACAACATACCTTTTAAGAGAAACTAGCAGATATTATGACATTTTGTTCAAGTGAGGCTATTTGCTCCATATTTAGCAAAATGTATTCTGTTAGGTCTACAGTTCACAGTTCTAGCAATAAAATCTGGGTTGATATGCATTGCTGCCATTTACCCGTGTACATTTTGTACATTACACACTACATACAAGCTTCTGTCAGCAGTGAAAATATTGTGTGGAAAAAGGTTCAGTTTAGCCATTTCTTATGGAATGCCCATACATCTTTAGATAGAAACTGAAATAGGACATACTGATGTATCTTTATATGGTTTAAGTAGACTTGAGTGGGTGTGGCCTGAATTTCAGTGACCACACCCTCTGATTCTACAGTACTTTGAGGGCCATTATTTTTGTAATCTGCTGAGGGTACTCATGATTCTTTTTGATGACTCGTAATACCCATCCAGTATTGATTAAATGACAAGAAAGAAATCGATGGGACCTGTAAGACGACATTAGATACTGACGTCTCATAGGACCAAAATCAATGAATGGAGTGAATCCAGGTGGCGCTGCTGTAGATCTGCAGGAAGGTCCCACATTTTTTTTTTTGCCAGTTGCATAGATAACCTATGTAGGTCTGTTATCTGCAATTACAAAACCATGGGATCTTCAATCAGACTGTAGATAATCAGGGGTACTTCAGGCCTGTGGCCTGAGGCCTGAGCACTAGAGCCTGTGGGGCGATGCCCACTTTTTAGTGGTGTTGCCCACTCAACACAGAAGAGTTATGAAGCATGAGATTTTCTTTTCCTATTACCTAACACCATTATCATGTATTATAATCAGATTTGGAGGTGATGATTTCTCAACTTGTGCTGATTTCATGCTGTTCTTATCAGGAGCTACTCTTAATTAACCTGCTGAATAATTTGGATTTAGTCGTAGGCACAGTAAATCTGTGCTACAAGACAGCTCAAACAGCTGAGCTGTCAGAGTGAGAATGGTTTACAGTTTATTAAGTGTCTGATCTGTTTCCAAAAGTGCATATGGTTGCATTGTAACAAACAGAACAAGTGAGGTCGTATCTAGGTCTGATCTCACTCGCCTCATGTCAAATATAAGCTTCTTTCTGCTGCTCCCTTATGCACAAACAGAGATGGAGTCACATATTCATGTGGAAGATTTTTACCCCAGATGCCCCTAATGACATAAGCCTTGCAGGGATTTGTCTCTCCTCCTGGTCTCAAACCACTACAATATGGAGCCTCTGTATGAAATAGCGCACACTCTCTAAGCCCTAAGAGGATATATAATTAATTTTAATTCCCCAGCTTCATTTGTAGTTTTGTGGGGTGTGACGCCGAAATCACTGTATTCTGCTACTCTAGTAAATCAGTCATTTCAACTGTGAGCTGACTGGGCTGCACTATGGAACATGGTGTCTCTATCAAGGCAACTACAGCTGTTGTAGTCACTAGCAAATTCCTGTGGTCGCCTGTAGTTTGCATGGATGAAAAGGACTTCTCTGCACTCGCCATTTGCTCCACTGATTCGTTGAGTAATCAGATAAGAAATACTTTTCTTGTCAATGACCAATAATAAATATTAAATATAGAAAAACACAGGCCTTTTAAAATGAACTGCTCACTGGTTTCCATTTTAGGAATTACAGTTGCAGTTTTCAGTAGTTTAACTGAACTGTATGTCAGAAAAAAAATAAATCCTTTCATTTTATATATGTCCCATATTAAAATCATATTAAAAAAACAAAATAAGGTATACACGCAACCTAAACTAAGCATAAAATAAAACAGCCTTTAATCTGTCTTTTTGGAAGGCTTTCTGACATTAAGAGGAAGGAAAAAGAGTTCTGACAGTGCCGTGTGCCCTGGATGAGGTAGATTTATGTGTGCATGTGTGTGCTTGTAAATGAGTATGTGTGCTTTTAAGCCTTTAAAGGAGCATGTGGTGACTGCAATGAAGCAAAGCGAGCATATCAGCATTCTCAGAGCTGAGGTTTGTCCTGTGCTTTGATGCAACGTTTCCTGCTGCAGAAAACAGACGGTGCACATGTTCATAATTAATGTTAATAATTCAGTATCCAACCCAACAGCCCCAGGTCAGAGGCTCAGAGTTTTATTGGACCATCTGTATTTTGACTGGCATTTGGAAAAAAAATTATACACACACACATACATACATATATATATATATATATATATATATATATATATATATATATATATATATATATATATATATATATATATATATATATAAATTGATTTATTTCTATTTAATTATTTTAAATGTGCAAAATAATGTTACTGAAGCCTTGAAATAAATACGGTCTGGTGCCCCCCCCTTTAGACTCATGCCTGCTTGTTGCAGTTATCACTGTGATATAAAGCAGAATGGCTGTCGTCAGCCTTCAGCAGCTGCCTGATTCAAACATTATGTCAGACTAAGTTAACAGTTCATCTGCATATTTTATTTTAACTAAGCAGATTTTCGCTGTGTAAAACAAACAACGGGAATGGAGCAGCTACAAAGTTCTCTTCTTCTTGTTAGAGCTTGTTGCTCAGGTGGTTTGATGAAGGACTCCTCCAGCTTTTCCCCAGTAAAAGTTTAATGGTGATTACAGGAATGGGCACGGCTGTTTTGGACGCTAGAAAATCTTGGAGCTTGTCCCAGCTGCCACAGGACGAGCGGGAGTAAAGTCACTGTCTGCAAAAACTGGTCATCCAAATATCAAGTACATTTGTTTATTTTTTTAGTTTGTCCTTAATTGAGCCTCTATGTATAGAATTATAATGTAATGCTGTAATTCAGTTCATGCAATACCTTTGTTAAACCCCTTGAATTAAAGCTGAAAGCTTAAAACTTATGGACCAAACTGTACCAACCAAAGGAGCGTAAGAAACAAGGCAGATTATTGTGCCTTAGGGCCACATAACAGAGGGATTTGGTTCTCACTGAAAGTTTAGCAGTAATAATAAAAAGCAAACGTGGATCAAACTTAATAGTTGTTTTCACAGCACAGTCTCATTTCAGTTTTTGAGGAAAGCTTCTATTCCTTTTTTTCTTTTTGGAAACTAATTTTCCAATATCACATATTAAAATACCACATGGGGAAATGTCATCCCCAGAAAATTAAATGTTTGAACACTGCAACAGTAAAAGACTTCACAGGTCTGAAAAAACACAGTTGGCAAAAGATAAATACAAACTTTAAAATAAAAATGTTTATTCTTCAATTGCCAAGTCAAATAAAACAATTTAAAAGCTTCAATAAAATAATGTAGGCGGTGCATGTGCAATAGTCTCTAGAGGCCTGAGTGCTGCCTCGGAGGTGAGCGAGTGTAAGGAACCGGTCCAGCAGGGACACACACAGACACACTGCACACTAAACCTGTCACCCAAAGTGCTGGTGGGGTGTCACCACTGGGGAGGTCGCGCTGCTGCCTGCCAACAGCATCCAGCTCTATCTAGCAAACAGGAAATGAAAACATAATAAAAGTCAAATCAGCTGGCAGCTTGGGCTAATATTTATAGTGCTCAGTTATAATGCTGAATAATGCTGAACAGTTGAGCCTCTTGGTGTGAACTAAATATCTATTAATACACAATACGCAAAATAGACTCACTAGTATAAAATACCAAAGCGTAAACGTTCCAGGGTGGTTTCAACAAGTACACCTGCTCTGAGCCACAGAAAGATCTGTGTAAATAATTTAAACAAGAGCACCGGGTGGATGCCAACGCTTGGCTGATTTGGATTTGTAACGGGTGAAGGGGGACGGAAGGGGAGGGGAAGGAGGAGGGATAATTTTGTCTAAACGCATGACAGATTTATGGCCGATGGTCAGCATGTAGCCCTTATAATGTGTGTGAAGTGCGATGGGTGTAGCTTGGATAGTGTGCATCTATGGTGTGAGTTTGAACATCCTAGGTCACATCCTTGGCGAGTTATGGCCAATGTTAAAGTTTCTGTGGAACAGATGCCAACACCAAGGCTCTGACAATAGATCAACTTTTTCTTTGAAACAGCTGAGCTAAAAAAAAAAGACACCCCCCCCTTCCCTCAAGAAAACAAACAAAACCTACTCCCTCACACAAACTAATGCTGACAAAACAACAAGAGGAGAGGTCTTAAGCATAAGCGGACATAGCGCACCACACCTGACGTGTAACCGGGAGGGCAGGTGTAGACCAAAAGATGGAGTTTTGCTTCAGCCACATGAAACAACCTGAGCAAACTAAGCAAAGTGCTGCCAGAATCAGCCTGCCTCAAACTGAAGGTCGCAACCGAAGCTCATAGCCAGGTGTCTGCTCTGTCCACAACAGCTGGAAAACAGCCGGCCACACTGCAACCAACCCTCTGCACTATGTGGCCTACCTCATGTCTGCATTGAAACTCCAACTACGGGTCAGGCAAAGGAGTAAATGAAAGAGGCGGGGGGAGCCCGACGGATTATAACCAAGAGAAGCGCCGCCCAGTAGTTAACCTGCAGGTGAGCTACCTTCCTCCAGCAGAGAGAGAGAGGCGGCACAGACAGGATGACCGTGTGACCTGACTGCTATATCATCAATGATACTTGTGCTTTTCCTGCTATGCCTATCAATATGTCTGCTCTGAAACATCTCTATAATTCCTAGTGAGAGAAACAAAAGTGCTGTGCATGTTTGGATGAGAAAACCATTATATAAGCATTTACAAAAACACATACTTTTTGTTCCTGATGCAACTGTTACACAGTGTTTGAGTGCCGTGCGAGAACAGTTCCTCCTGTCAGTGAACTTGATCTGGAGCAGAGTAGGCATGTAAAGTGTAGCTCACAGTCTGATCTCCTCTTTTCTGCACTGCTGTCAATGTAAAAAGGGAAAATGACAACAGATGTGTACAGCAATCTGTTGAAGCATTTGGTGGGGGAAGAGAAATCCAATTTAAGTGTGTATATCGGAGGTGCATTTTAACACCAGGTGTAAGTGTAATCCAACTAAATCGGAGCAGAAATACTCGCCAGATATGACACACATGCTGGTGCCAGTTGGAAAGGAGGCTAAAGTTGTAGAAAGAGGGGATATGGAGGGATCATATCCATCCTTTTGTTATTCTGCAGCTGATCCATTTTCTGCTTTAGTCAGAGAGCTGGCAGCCACCACCACAGGGAGGGAAGGGAGCAGTGAGTGAGGGAAGGCTCCTAAGGAAAAGGAAGAGCTCCACCTACTGGTGTAAAAAATTTGTGCATGTAGGCACACACACACACACACACACAGTGAGAGACACACAGTGAGAGACAGAAAGAGTGACCACACGCTCCAGTCATACAATGGCTGTAGCACAAGAAAGACACGAAACACAAAGAGTCCTTTTAATGCTGAAATTAATAAGTGGGAGTATTTGTGAAAGTGCATATTAATGAACCTACGTACCTAGGCATGTGCACACTCACACATACATATCAAACATTAAAAAAAACAACAAAACACACACACACGCTACCTTCGTCTAATGACTCTTTTACTTTTAAAATCGAACACTTATTCATCTTTTTCCACACAAACACCTTTCAGGACACACACCCTCATATCGCCCTCACTCACAGCTGTGTAGCAGGTATCAAGCTTCCACCTTGCTTCATGACAGACATGTCTTTAATAATATGCCAGGCAGCATTGTTAAAAGATTAATTCAGCAGCAGCAGTGGCAGTGTTTGTGTCCCTGGCACAGAGAAGTATTTGTTTAGAGATTTATCAGGTGCTGCTGATGCAGCGCTGCGTGTAGAAACATATGCTGCATGGCAGGTTATAAGGTGCCGAGATATAGTTTGCCAAGTCTGCTGGTACTGTAGCTTCTTATGGGGAGGCTACTTGGCAAGCAGTACAATGCTGTGACTCAGGTGGGTGGTGTGTTTGCGTATACACACACACACACACACGCGTGCGCGCACACACGCACACAGAATGTGAAACAGATCAGTCACACTGCTCATGTTGTAGCTGCACAGTGGCCAACAGCAGCAGTGTTACTTTATGCAACACACAGTATTGTGGTAAAAGACTTTTCACATGTACTTGTACTTAGGGATCAATCCACTCCAGTGACAACCAAAAACAGCCTTATTTATCTTTATGGATTAGATTTTAGAATCATTAAGATTTCTGCCACATCCACAATAAAATATTTATCCAGATGTTGTCATTCACAGGGTGTCCAATAATACAGTTTTGTTAAGCCAGTGTCACATTTATGCACAAACCCTCATGTCAGTGCATGAGTCACTGGGTTACAGCATTAATGACACGGGTCTGTCACGCCCACTCCCAGTTTTTTAACATGCAGGGTTGTTGTTGTGAAAGGGCATATTTTAAGCCAGACCATGATGTATGTCTAATGCAACCAAGCTTTGTTTAGTGAATAACCCCAAACAACAAGTGTAAGGCACTTAGATTAAAATGGAGTGTGTGGAAGAAGTGGCTCTGCATTCCCAAAGATAAACAGTTGCTCACAATCTATCTCTCTCAGTGTGATTGGCACAGTTTTCACAGCTTGAGTCTGCAGGACCACACACACACACACACACACAGATGCACACACACCTACACACACACCTACTGTAATGGAAACAAACACAAAATCTGCTTTGACAGTCTGCCAGGCTGGATGTCTCTAGACCAAGACTGTCAAACCAATAGCATTGCAACTGTGCAAGATGCAGTCACTGCAAACTGTAGTCTCAGTTTGCATAAAATTTAAAAGATGGGCAGTGAGCTAAGCTTGTATGTGTGCAAACATATTTTCTAAGATGCATCAGGATCCCAACCTCTGTTTCAGCCTCCAGAGATGGCTGTCAGCCCTGCACAGCACCAGTCACCTGAGGAGACAGCTGTGAGCCCTGTGCAGCCTAAGCACCCTAAGCAACCTGTGCATCTAGTGCTGGAGCTGCGAGAGCCTAACCCATCGGAGGAAATGGCTGTTGATTCACTTTCTTCTGAGTATCCTGAATTGCTGAGCCGGAGCCGCAGGAGCCCCTGCCACCAGAAAAGATAGCTGCAAGCCCTGCACACCACCAGTCTGTACCGCTGGAGTCTGCCAAGCAGCTCCATTTTTTCCTTCCAACCTGTGGCCATCACAATGAAGTCTTAATAACCTTAAAAAACAATCATATTTCCAGCACCCACCCTAGTGCGCATCAGAGCCACAATCTAAAATGAAGCATCCACAAATACATCAGGAAGATGGCCCCACAATTTCAGCTGCTTCAAAACTCCCTCAGACATAGGAAAACAGACAGTGATGAGGAACAGGAGGAGAACTGTCATTGGGAGACCAAGCCGCTGCACGGGACAACTCACCCACAAAGTGGTAGGTCACATAAAATCACAGAGTGGGGTTAGTGGATGCTGAGGCGCATAGTGCACAGACATCACCAACTTGATACAGACCTCCAAATTTCATGTGGCCTTCAGATTAGCTCAAGAACAGTGCGTGAAAAGATTCATGGAATGGGTTTCCATGGCCAAGCAGCTGCATCCAAGCCTTACATCACCGAGCACAATGCAAAGTGTCAGACGCAGTGGTGTAAAGCACGCTGCCTGTGGACTCCAGAGCAGTGGAGACGTGTTCTCTGGAGTGATGAATGACACTTCTCCATCTGACAATCCGATGGATGAGTCTGGGTTTGTCAGTTGCCAGGAGAACGGTACTTGCCTGACTGCATTGTGCCAAGTGTAAAGTTTGTTGGACGGGGGATTATGGTGTGGGGCTGTTTTTCAGGGGTTGGGTTTGACCCCTTAGTTTCAGTGAAAGGAACTCTTAATGCTTCAGCATGCAAAGACGTTTTTGACAATTTCAACTTTGTGGGAACGGTTTGGGAATGTCCTTTTGCTGTTCCAATATGACTGTGCATTAGTTCACAAAGCAAGGTCCATAAAGACATGGATGAGCTAGTTTTATGTGGAAGAACTTGACTGACCTGAACAGAGTCCTGACCTCAGCCTGATAGAACACCTTTGGGATGAATTAGAGCGGAGAATGCGAGCCAGGCCTTCATGACAACATCAGTGTCTGAACTCACAAATGCGCTTCTGGAAGAATGGGCAAAAATTCCCCAAAACACACTCCTAAACCTTGTGGAAAACTTTCCCAGAAGAGTTGAAACTATGATATCTGCAAAGAATGGACTGACATCATATTAAATCCTACGGATTAAGAATGGAATGGCACTGAAGTTCATATGCGTGTGAATACTTTTGGAAATATTGTGTAGCAGCAGGATGGAAGATGCAAGCTGGGACTGCATACACTGAAAGACACAACCAAGTGGCTGTCAAAGCGTACAAGAAGATCTGTGCTGCATATACACTAGAAGTCCTCAAGTCCCAATAGGAGACACCACCAAAAGTGATTGAGAACAACAGGGCCAAGGTCCTGTGGAACTTCAAGTTCCAGACAGACAAGCAACTGCTACCCAATCAACCAGACAGCGTTGGTTGACAGAGAAACAGAAAACCACAGTTGTGATAGATGTGGTAATCCCAGCGGACAGCAACATCAGGAAGAAGGAGCATGAAAAATATCAAGCACCAGAGGCTGAAGGAACAACTGGAGCAAATTTGGAAGGTAGAGTGGTCCCAGTGGTAACAGGAGCGTGTCAGGAGCTGTAACCCCAAACTGGAAGAGTGGCTGCAGCAGATTCCAGGCAGAGCATCAGAGGTCTTTGTCCAGAAGAGACTATCATAAATTACGTAAGGGACAGAGAAGTTCAGACAAAGATGAATGTGAGGAAGATGTGGTGGCTGATGAAGATGGTGAAACAGAATTTAATACATCCATAAAGTGAGTCAACGATTTGATCATGTGATCAGTTATAGCTCACTAATGTATGTGAACTTCCATGCTTACATAGACTTAGAAACAACCAACTCCATCATGTGTATGCATATAAGTAAGTATATGCATATGAGCTCCCAATTTGGATTCGGGAGACAGACACCCTCTTTTTTTTTATTTTTATGCTTAAAACTTTTATCTTTGATAAAGCTTATAGTTAGGACTGGATCAGGTGACCCTGAACCATCCCTTAGTTATGCTGCTTTAGACCTAGGTTGCTGGGGGTTTCTTATGATTCACTGAGCATTTCTTCTTCATTCACCTCTTTTTACTCTGTTTATATCCCACTCTGCATTTAATCACTACTTATTATTAACCTCCAGCTCTCTTCCACAGTGTGTCTTTTGTCCTGTCTCTCTCCCCTCAGCCCCAACCGGTCACAGCAGATGGCTGCTCCTCCCCGAGCCTTTCTTCCTGTTAAAAGGGAGTTTATCCTTCCCACTGTCACCAAGTGCTCGCTCATAAGGGGTCATCTGATTGTTGGGTTTCCTCTGTATTATTGTTGGGTCTTTACTTTACAATATACCGTGCCTTAAGGCATTTGTTTATTGTGATTAGGTGTTGTGTAAATAAAACTGAACTGAACTGAGTGTGTACTGCAGTACTTTACCATAGCATGAAAACTTGGGAGTACTGGCAAACTAACTAGCCGCTGGTCGCAGTAAAGTCTAGATTTATTGTTTATTTCCTCTGACAATGATTTTATTTCCACCTTTAATGGTGAGTGAATGTGATTAAGATCTTGGCAGTGGTTGGTAAGTTCAAAATAATACAGTGGCAAGGAAATTATTTAAAGGGATTTTCTCTCCACTGTTGTAAAGTGCTTGCTCAAGAGAGGATTGTGCCGCGTTTCCCTGTAATGTTATAGTTTTACAGCCTAACTGTTGTTGTGATTGGTGCCATATAAAAAAAAAATTTAACTGAATTGAACACTCATTGTGCACTGATCGAGTCATTGCCTTTCAAATAGTAATAGTGAATTGCAGTGAGGGCAAGCTGACCATGAGTAGCTGCTGGAATCAATCTGAAGGCTGTGAGCGTTGAATGTAACAAATGAAGATTTCTAGTGATTTTATAGTTGACAAACCTTAGAATGCAAATTGATTGAACTTCTCAACCATGCAACACGTTCCTTTGTTTAGTAAATTCAAAAAGCCTTTGTGGTTGGTTGTTTTGTTTAATAAAATTTGCTCATTACTTTTTACAGTCATACAGACAATGGTCAGAAAAGGTGCAAATCAGGAATTGCGACTAGCAAGCGGCAATTCCTGATTTGATATTAACAGATATTTATATATAACAGATTTGATATTAACAGATAATATCTTAGTTTAGTATATCACAAGGTGCTGCACTTCTATGAAAGGGATCCAAATCAGTGCAGGGGAACCAAATATACCGCCTCTTCATTCCATGCTCTGATGTATATTAGTCTACAATATTAGTGAAATGTCCTTTTCAGAAATTTACATTTCTGCAAAGCTTAAATCTTCAATAGCCCACTGCACATTTATCCAATAAACACATTTAGTTTGGGCAGATAAGCCTGATGTGTCCTTCAACAGTCATATCAGAGTAATCTGCTGCAGGCAGCCCCCCTCTGTTCACAGATAGTGGCCAGCAACCCAACAAGGTGTTTACTGCCATATACAGAGAGATTACACTGGCTTATTGAGCCTGAACACACACACACACACACACACACACACACACACACACACACACACACAAACCCCATTTTACTACCTCACTGCTGTTCATTCTTTCTCACACTAACACACACATGCTCTCAAACACTCTGGTGTGTCCAGGCAGATACATACTGGGCAGATACAGACCACAGTTACATACATAGATACACTTATGTGCGTCAGCAGAGTCAAACACGCATTATCACACAAAATGTGTTTCACAAAGTAATCAAGAAATCAAAAGTGCTCAAAATGTAGGACACAAAATGATAAAGACACACATGTACAAGGGGGACAATAAGACGTGCACACAGAGATACACATCCAGTGTGCAGTTATTGTTCAGCTGTAGGTCCATTATCCAACCAGTGCCAGCCATGTGTGTCTGTGTGTGTGTCTGTGTGCACACAGGCGTGTGGACAACACACCTCTCACTGTGGCTATAAGCTTTCCTTCACGTTTCAGCACTGCTACATTTACTCTGCACACAGAGAGAAAAACCTTGCAAACACACACACACACACACACACACATATGCAGTCGCACACAAAACAGCTATTGTTCCAGCCATAATCCAAGTGAAAAACATCTTCCACTGTTGCTGTAATAAAAACAGGAGCATATTGTCTTGACAACAAAAGGCAACCCTGTGAGATGTGGAAAGAAAAGGGAAAACAGAGCAATGAGGTGTATCAACAGTGTATTTTTCTTCAAAAGCATTTACACTATGAAGCCTCTACTAGAACATGCTTATTGCAGTAACTTAGATAAGAGGCACTTCTGTTTTAAGATGTAGTGCCATCCCTCTAATGCTACAGATACAGTGCTTAATATGTAAATATATATATTTGTAAAATATGGCTAAATGAAACCTAAACTAAAAGCAATAAGTGGCCTGCCAGTGACCTGGTGGATAATAAGTGGTCAAGTTATTGGTTAATTTCCTATTTCTCAGCACGTTCCCCCAAACCCTGTCACCAGTTCACTCTATGTCCCTCCTTGGATCACTGTAAATAGCATACCCACTCACCTGCCATAACACTTCGGCCATTGTTGAAGTGATTTATAACACACTTGCACATTTCTCCTGCATCCAGAAAGTTAACAAAAAAGGACTGTTTACTTACCGTCTGATGTATCGCACACTATGACATGAGCATTGATATAACATTAGCACTTGTGAGTGGCCATAATGCGTTGACTCATGGGTTGGTATCTAAGTGAGAAGAAGGTACTGATAGATTTTCACAACCATGCAGTCAAGCAGTTGGTCACAGTTGGCAGTTACTGAAAATATGTAAAACAAGTGTGTGAATTCTTGCAATTACAGCAAACGTGGGAGTGAGAACAGACCTCTAATAAAAAAATTTTAAAAAAACAAGTCAGATAATCATGTTCTAAGTGGGAAGTTTAAAATGTTACATTAAAAAAGTGAAAGCAAAGTACAGTAATGTAGACAGTAAACATAAACGTGCTGATGGTTGGAGTTAACATTATCCCACATAATTACACTTGAGGCTGAACAAAAATCTAAAAATCATTTTCAGTGAGTGGATTTTGATTAGTGCATTTGTCGGTGTCATTGTGTGGGTGATGCTGAGGTGCTGCTCATTAGGGTGCTTAAAAGACTGAGTCACCTACATTTAACATAGATTACCACACTACGTCAACCTGCAAGGCATCAGTGCAACATGTTTATTCATAGATAGAAAATCCCACAATGATTATAGTGTGTTTTGTTTTCCTTTGGAAAACTGCAGACTTTTTGGACAGTATGGGAAGGAGTGCTGGCATCTTCCTCTGTGGAGCTTCGGGTTCAGATCTTCTTTGCATGAAACAATTCTTATGTTAAAATTTCTGCCAAATTGTTCAATTACTTTTGATCCTCTAAAAACTGCTTACCATAAAAAAGGGCTGTGATTTCTAAACATTTAATGGAATAACTTTGTTAAATCCCTTGAATTAAAGCTGAAAGTCAACACTTTAATCACATGTAGACAGTCTGATTTACAATCTAATAGTAATCTACTGATACAGATGCAAAATTACAAAAATAACTGTCAGTGTCCTAAAGTCTATGCACCTAACTGTACACCTTTGAAGTAATTCAGACAGATCTTATAGGACTATGAACACACACACACACACACACACACGCACACGCACACACACCAATACTCTAGAGGTAAGGATAGCAAACGATAAAGGCAGAAGTAATGAAATTTGTGCACATTCCAGAGAAAGGATGCTGCAGGCACAACCTTCTGCTGTTTTAGAGGCAAAGGCTTTGATGTTTCATGGGAGCTGTTTGCACTGCGGGGCTCAAAAAATATTCCTGACAAAATGCTCAACTTGGTAGAGAGTGAGGAGCGGGTTGGGGAGCGGGGCCTGCTGTCAGCCAGTAGCACAGAAGTTTCCAGACTTGAAGATACCTGCCAAATGAACCTAACAATTGCTAACAAATTGCTAAAGGCTACAAGTGCTATTGTCAAAAGTTTTGGTCACGCAAATTCACTGTAAGCTTTACAGATTGGCTATGTGGTTATATAAGACATCCCAATGTGTGTCGAAAATTGAATATTTATGAGACTTTTCTAAATCTTTATGCTTCTTAAATGCTCCAGC
This sequence comes from Pterophyllum scalare, assembly GCA_024447675.2. Taxonomy (NCBI): domain Eukaryota; kingdom Metazoa; phylum Chordata; class Actinopteri; order Cichliformes; family Cichlidae; genus Pterophyllum; species Pterophyllum scalare. The sequence continues at coordinate 153,307 of JAMQGT020009794.1, read as the reverse complement.
ATCCCAATCGATCCAAATACAGCAGAAAACTCTCAGCATAGTTTTTTTAAATTTATTTTGCTTAGTCCACATCCATAAGTTGTATGCGTGCATAATAAACACAAAGACACCTGCAAATTAGTACTACATGATATACTAATACAATGCTGAATTTCAATCACAAAAATTAAATCACAAACATCTTGAATGGGCTGTACTTACAGAAGGCCATATTATTTGACAGATATGTCTATTAAAATGGTTAGTGGTTATTATCACCTCACAGCAAGAATGTTCTGGATTTGAAACTCCTGGACAGCTGTGCCTTGGAATTCATGTGACAGGCCTGTAATATTCCATCTAATGAAAAAAAAAAAAAAACGGTTAGGAGCCACAGTTTAAAGAAAGGATTTGTTGACTCATCTTGACTCAGTCAAGTGATCGTGTTGCTTTGACTGAATTAAGTTTTAACAATGTAACGCTTCAAATTAACTACAATTATTTCCGGATGCAGCTTGTTGACATAAATTCCTGTATAAAATATTAGGAAAATGATTAGTTAGGAGAACTGAAAACATGTAATGTGAACTCAATTTATCAAGTTTTTCCAAATGTGCATCAAAATGCCTCCACATAAAATACAAAGCAATAGTTTAGTTCATAGAAGTGTTTCCAAAACTTATAGAGACATGATAATACCTGCAAAGCTACTATAAGTCAACAAGGAACAAGACCAGCCTAAGCATAAACACAACACACACACACACAAAATACCTGAAAATTGTGTTTCAATCAAGAATTTTGTTGCATTGACATCAGGAGATGGCAATACAAGAGTCAAAACCCACTTCCATAAACAGGCACTGAATTAACTCAGCGGTGTACTTCAAGTCTTTTGGCTCATCAAGGTTCAGAATGCACACCTGTCCCATCAGACTCAACTAAGCACTGGGTCCCTCACACAGGTGATGTATGATGAGCTTTTCCTCAATGACAGTGCCAACAGGAAGCATTCCAATCATCATTCCATTGATGATGTCCTCCTCAGGATCTGAAGGCTTCATCGAATAACAAACAGCTACAACAAATGTGTCTGTGCTTTCATAATCATTTTCCATTCATACATACAAAGGGCACAAGTGTAACCCTGCTCAGTGTGAACTAGTTTGGTTTGTTTTCTGTCTGTTTTTGGATGACATTAAACCCCTTACCTCACATCTTCAGGAATGCCAACATAGAATATAGTAATAATAATAATGCATTTTATTTATAAGCGCCTTTCATGACACCCAAGGACACTTCACAGGGGTGAAAACAAGTCAAACCACAAAAAGCACAAAAAAGAAACTAAAATGACCAAAGGAACTAAAGCAAGTATGCAATTTGGAACAGGTAAGTTTTGGGTCATGATTTCAAAATGACGAGAGTTGATATTGCGAATGTCTGGTGGGAGAGATTTCCATAGCTGGGGAGCAGAGCGGGAGAAAGCTCGGTTTCTCATGGTGCTGAGGTGGGCAGGGTGAACAATAAGGAGGATAGAGGAGGAAGTGCACAGGGTGCGAGATGAGGAGGTGATGTGAAGAAGTTCGACTAGCTAAAGAGGGGCGAGGTTGTGGATGGCCTTGAATGTGAACAGGAGGATTTTGAACTCAATTCTGAACTTAACTGGAAGCCAGTGGAGCTACTGTAGGACTGGGGTGATGTGCTGAAATGAAGGGGTTCTGGTGATAGTGCGACCAACAGAGTTTTAAACTATTTGAAGCTTCTGGAGGGATTTGTGGGGAAGGTCAATTAGAAGGGAATTACAATAGTCAATACGGGAGGTAACGAGACTATGAACAAGGGTGGAGGTGGTATGCGGGGAGAGGGAGGGGCAGAGGCGGTTTATGTTTCAAAGGTGGAAATATGCAGACCGGGTAATACTATTGATATGGGAGTGAAAGGATAGAGTGCTATCAAGAATGACACTAAGACTCTTAACCTGAAGGGAGGGGAAAACTGAAGAGCTGTCAATGGTGAGGGAGAAACTGTCAACTTTGAATAAGGCGGATTTTGTTCCAACAAGGAGGAACTCAGTTTTGTTGCTGTTTATTTTAAGAAAGTTTGAGGTGAACCAGGATTTGATTTCAGATAAGCAGGTGGTGAGGGAGGAGGGTGGGAGAGAAGAGTTAGGCTTGGTGGATAAATAAAGCTGGGTATCATCTGCAAAACAATGGAAATGGATGTTGAATTTATGGAAAATATTGCCAAGGGGAAGGAGGTAAGTGATGAAAAGGAGGGGCCCCAGGAAAGAGCCTTGAGGCACACCTGAGACTACAGGAGAGGGGTGGGATTTGAAAGACTTAAGCTGGATGAACTGAGTGCAGCCTGTGAGATAAGAACAGAACCAGTCAAGAAGGGTGTGGGAGATGCCAATAGAAGATAATCATTAGAGAAGGATGGTGTGGGAGACAGTGGCAAAGGCTGCACTCAGATCAAGGAGGGTGAGGAGAGAGAGTAATCCAGAATCAGCTGCCATGAGAAGGTCATTCGTGATTTTCAGTAGAGCAGTTTCTGTGCTTTGGCGGTGGCGGAAACCAGACTGTTCATAAAGACTGTTCTGAGTTAGATAGGTGTGAAGTTGAATAGCAACAATTTTTTCAAGTATCTTGTAAATGAAGGGTAGGTTAGAGATGGGGCAAAGATTATTGCAGTTGTTTGGATCAGAACCAGACTTTTTCAGAATTGGGGTGACAGCTGCAGTTTTGAAAAGAGCGGGTACAATTTCAGTAGTAAGCAAAGAATGAACAATGGCAGCTATGAAGGGGAGGAGAGGGGAGGCAGGATTTAACCAGAGCTGTAGGAAGAGGATCAAGCAGACATGTGGAAAGCTTGGATTTCTGGATGAGGTCAGTAATTTCAGAGGGAGATGGCAGTCAGGTGGAGAGCAGATGACAGAGGTGGGGAAGCTTCAGATGAGGGAAAGGGAAGTGAAACAAGACATAGGTGTTGGTGGATTTTGTTGATTTTTTTCACTGACAAACAACATAAGGGAGCTGCAGGTTACAATGGATTCAAAATGAGAAGGAATTAAGTCAGGGGGGTGGAGAATATTTATTAAATATTTTTTTAGCAGTGAAAACAGGGTCTTGGTGTTGCCTTCATTGGAGGAAATAAGGCCGGAGTAGTAGGCAGATTTGGTTTGGGTAATTGAGTCCTAGTTGCTGTCAGAATGACAGCCCCATCACTCCATAAGGTATGCTGATGATTTCACAAAGCTGAATGAAAGTATATTATGTAAAGTCTCAGACTCAGTAAACAGTCTTGCTGCTATCCCTCTGTCATAAATCACCACCCACTCCATCCTGTCTGCACCCTCGTCTTCACCTCCCTTGTGCACTGTCTGTTGCTTTGGATGGCTGACCACAGGTATTTAAACTCATCTACCTTCACTACCTCTGCTCGTAGCATCTTAACTGTTACACCCGTCTCCCTCTCTTTCACACACGTAATCTTGCTTCTACAGACTTTCTACTGTAGCTTCTCCTTTTCTCCTTCAAGCAATACTGCTGCTTACCGATAGTTACCTCTCTTCTCAGCCTACCTTCAACAACTTTTTACCATAGCTTCATTAATTTTATTCCCCTGTAGCCTGTCCCCTGAAACCCCAACAATAAATGGCCCCTAGGAGCAAGCACTTGGTGATAGTAGGAAGACAAAACTGCCTTTTAACAGGAAAAAACCTGCGACAGAACCAGGAGAGGGAGACAGGATAAAAGACATGCTGAGATTAATAAGAACTATTGATTTGATTTAATGATGATTTAAGATTGAAACATTAATTAATGTAGGAATTCTTTGAGCAGTCTTGTAGGAATGGGGTCTAATAGTCTAATAGACACGTTGGCTTGGAGGAAGTAACTAATTTGAAGTTAACTCAGAAAATTAAATCCAAGAAAAAGAGTCTAAATAAATATCAGTAGTATTAAAAGTAGCTGTACATAAAGATACATCTGTGAGATGGTTATGAAGAATTTTTTCTCTAATTGTTAAAATTTTATATGAGGAGAAATCCATGAAGTGATTACTAGTTAAAGTGAAAGGAATACTCGGCTCTACAGAGCTCTGACTCTTTGTCAGCCTGGCTACAGTGCTGAAAAGAAACCTGGGGTTGTTCTTATTTTCTTCAATTAATGATGAATAGTAAGATGTCCTAGCTTTATGGAGGGCTCTTTTATAGAGCAACAAACTCTTTTTCCAGGCTAAATGAGTATCTTCTACTTTAGTGAGAAGCCATTCCCTCTCCAGCTTACGGGTTATCTGCTTTAAGCTGCGTGTTTGTGAATTATACCACAGAGTCAGGCACTTCTGATTTGAGGCTTTCCTTTTCAGAGGAGCCACAGTATCCAAAGTCGTACGCAGTGAGGATGTAAAACTATCGATGAGATAATCTACCTCACTGGGAGCAGAGTTTAGGTAGCTGCTCTGCACTGTGTTGGCACATGGCACTGAAGAGCATAATAATGAAGGAATTAGATCCTTAAACTTAGTTACAGCACTTTCAGAAAGACTTCTACTGTAATAAAACTTATTCCCCACTGCTGTGTAATCCATTAAAGTAAATGTAAATGTTACTAAGAAATGATCAGACAGGAGGGGGCTTTCAGGGAATACTGTTAGGTCTTCAGTTTCTATGCCATATGTCAGGACAAGATCCAGAGTATGATTAATGATCATAAGTATGATGGGTGGGCTCCTTTACATTTTGACAGAAGCCAATTGAATCTAATAATAGATTAAATGGCAAGGTGGATCAAAATCTGATGGTATGTTTCTGTGTTCATATTCCAGCAATTTTGACAAGATCCCAGTGCCACTGGCTGAGATTTATCCCTAAACCATGACAGAGCCTCCAGACAGCTGAAGACACTCACTGTTGCTTCTCTCTTCTGGCTTCCTCCATAAATATTGAATCAGAGATTTCAAATTTGGATTCATTGCTCCATTAGGACTATGGCCAATGACTTTCAGTCCAGTTTCTTGTGTACTTTGGCCTTTTCTCTCTCTGTTTCCCTTCCTTAAGAAAGGCTTCTTCACATGCATGCCTCCATTTAGACCATTTCTGATGAAGCTTTGGTGAACAGTCGATGAATCATCTGAAGGACCAGGTGCATCTCTTAGGTCCTGAGTCAGATCTTTGCCAGATTTTCTTCCTATTTTTAAGAACATGGCTTTCTTACTGTTTATCTGCTGTAGATTTTTTTTTTTTTTTAGGCCTGTCACTACTTCTTATCCCCTTCACTTGCCTAGTTTCCTCAGATTTTTTTTAACGACATACTGCACGCCGTGCCAAGATATGCCAAATTTTTGCTAATTGTTCGCTGGGAGACACCTGGTTGGTGGAAAAATACTTTTTTTATGACTGTCAAACATTTTTCATGGATTAAACTCAAGAAATGGGAAGAAATTATGTGTTTTTGTGACAAGCTGCTGGTAAAAAAGTACCTGATGATAAACATTTAAAACTGGCTCTTTGCTAAGTTTTCTGTTATGTGAAGACACAACACGGGTTATTCTCTTGATCTAAGTGCCTTTTTTATACTTGAATGATTGAAAATATGTGAAAAAGCAGCCAGGGCAGGGCTAACACAGAGAGACAACCATTCACACTCACATTCACACATATAGCCAATTTAGAATCACCAATTAACCTAACATGCATGTCTTTGTACTGTGGGAGGAATGAAACATAACTTGGGGCTCCCTGTAGTTCATATAAACCTTTGCTCATTTATCAGATTATCACTAATGATATGTGATGTGTTAACTATTTTTACTTTTTTTCATGTTATCTATTGATGCTGTGTTGGAGTGCAATATGGTTTTCCTTGCAGATGATTCCACTGAAAGCTGCAGTGAGACAATTTCTCCTCCAGGGGGCTCTATCTGGTTGTCTTCTCCTTCTGTCTCCTCTGGTTCCATGTCAGGGCTCGATTACTGCTGTGGGTAGTGATAGTAATGTGGTGGTAAGAGCTGGAAGCTGGAGTCATTGGTTTACAGTGCACATGGTGAACCTCTAGGTGTCACCCATTATCTAGCTGTCAAGGCACCAGTGGAGGGAGGTGTCTCTATCAAATCTAAAGCCCTCTATGAAAATCCCACCATTATTTTGGGGTTCTCCGCAGCACCTATGTCCATCTGCCTCTACAGCAAATTTATCCCACCTGCCACCACATCTAAGCTTGATCTCTTTTTGGTCTTTGTGAACACAAGTTGCCGTGAGATTGATGGCAGAATGCTGGGCTTCTGTCTTTCTCAGTTGAGACAAAAATCCTAAATGCTTTGAGTTATTCTGCTAGTGAAAATGCTTCACAACTTTCTCATATGAGCAGGACTGAGTTAAACAAAATATAGACAAATTAAAGACTGTTTTCTGATGTGAAGATGGACACTTAAGATGTATTTAGTGAAGGGTCATCAGTCACAGAGAATTTAGAGCCTTTTTAATTCTTTAACCAAATCTGATTAGAAGAGCAGAGATGCAGCTAATTATTTAAGTTATAGCTTAATTAGTCAATAAAGTGAACAAATGGCTGTCACAAAGAGTGTTACATGAAACGAGGAACAGCATAAGTTCCTAATATCTGAGCAGACAGAATAAATTAACAGTGTCAGCTGATTGGTCAGCATTTATTTTATTTTTTGCTCTTTGGTTATCATTTGTATCATGCATCTCTTCAAGTTTCTTAGCTACAGTCTGGTGGACCTTAGGTTTCTGAATAATGTGTGCAGCTGTAGTCACAGGAACATCAAGCTGCTTGGAGATGGTCTTGTAGCCTTTATGTTTAACATGCTTGTCAGTAATTGTCTTTCTCCTCTCCTGAGACAGCTCTCTCTCTCTCTCTCTCTATGTTCAGTGTGGCACACACCATGAGATCAAACAGCACAGTGACTAGTTTACATCCTTTGAATAGGCAGACTGACTGATTACAGGTTACAAGACACCTGTGATGCTAATTATAGGACACACCTCAGTTTAACACGTCCCTGTGGTCAATGTATTTTCAGTCTTTTCTAGGGGTATCATCATTTTTGTCCAGGCTAGTTTCATTAGTTTGTTTTTCAAAATAATTCTGCTGAGCCACAATTCAAAAGCAGTGCCTGATTTTCATTAGTTACTTTTCAGTACATTTTTATTGATTATTATTTTTGTCAGTTTTGAGTTATTTTAGTGGCCATTGTGGGGTTTTCTTTCTTTAAAACAAGAGTGCCAACAGTTTTGCCCTATATGTATATCTCTGTGTGTGATATGTAGTGTGTTATTTGACTAATTACTTAACTAAGGCAGCAGTTTATTCCTGATATTGGCTCAAAGGCTCTGTTTCACAGCTTTTCTGGAGCTGCTGCCAGCAGAAATGCTCTTTAGATGCTCATGAGGATGCTGTGGTGCACCATGTCTGATGGTTATATGCGTATACTTTTGTTTTTGTAATCCCTTATGTGTAACAAAATTAATTGCCTGTATAAAACCTAACACAGCAATCTGGATAAAGCTTAGGAGCCAAAATGTTGATCCCAATTTGCTCATGTGTCATATGACAAGTAGTGTGATTAAAAACTCGAGTTACACTGATCGTCATGCTACTGTACACAGCTTATGTTTATGACATCTTATTTGCAAAAAAAACAATTCCTGACTAGTGCTTCAAATCACCAGACAAGCAATACTAATAAAATGATAATATATTACTGTGTGCACTTCAGTATGTGTCAGTATGTCCCCTTTTTTTAGGATTACATCTAATCTGGCTCCTGCGCCAGTGTTAAAGTCCTACCATCTAATGCTGTACCCCCATGAAGACTGCTTAGGTTAAGCTAACATTTTTGAGGTAGCATGAAGCCCTACCTTGGGTGAGGAGTAGAGAGAAGTAGATTAGTTACAAAATAAGAAGCTGCCTTTTCAATGGGTCAAAGTGAACTTACTTTTTTTCACTCAAACAAGCCAAAATTATACAAAAGCAGGATAAGGAAGCATAAAAATTCAGAGATAATAACTACTTCTGAAGGCTGCCAGCAAATCTGCTGAAAACAGTTCTGTCTAAAAACAGAAGTTTTCAAATCTAATTTAAATCTAAAAGTTCTGGGTTCAAAAATGAGGTCAACTGAACAAAAGCAAACTCAAGACAACCAAACCTGTCCTAAGACACAGTGCACAAATAGGATTTTATATGCTTGTCAAGGCAGCAGTGTGGTAGGCAGGATGTAGACCCAAATGCAGGACTCAGGAGACTGACATAAATTTTAAGCAGCTTTAATGCTGAGCTCTTTCACAATATACAAAAATACACTAAGTTGCTGAACAGGAGCAAATAATCCAGAAACTAGGAATCTCCAGGAAACATGGAACAGGGAAACACACGACCATAAGGGAGAATGCCACAAAGGATGAGGGGAGACACACACAAGATGGTGACGGAACAGGCCACAGGTGGGAGAGCAGCTGAAGCTAATCACAAAAAAAGAGACAAGGGAAGTAGAACTAAACCCAAAGCACACGAGACAAGAAACTATCAAAATAAGACAGGATGAGAGCCACAACTGAACAGGGAGACAAGATTAACTCGACAAAGCACAAAAGACAAACACAGAGACAAAGACTAAGCCAGACATGGAAGCACAAGGGAGACAGGAATAAACAGGAATACAAGGAATAGTGGACAAACCAACCTGACACAAAGACAGAACTAGATATGAAACAAAAACCTGAAAATGTAAAGAAAACAGAAACATAATCAGACAATACAAAACTAGAAAAAGATCTAAATGTCTTGTAAAAAAAAATTGTAAAAAGAAAACCTCAAATCAGAGGTGCTTGAACTTAGTATAACTCAAAAATGCATCTTAAAGCAGATAATTCGCAAGCTGGAGCAGAAACCTGAAGAGGAAACCTGTTAGAGAACACGGTCGTGTTTTCGTGTAACTTGATTAATTGTAAATCTCTAGATAACGACTTATTAATTTACAAAGCACACTCTCTATTGAATCACTTGTAAATTATATTCACAGCATTCATTTAGTGTGTCTTTAGGGATTTGTTAGCTTAGTGTAGCTATTAGCTTACTTCTCAGGTGATTCACTAACAGAATGGCTTCTTCTCTTCTCCCTCCTGAACGTTCCTGCTCAGTGTGTCAAGATTTTTAGTTACTCCTCAGCCTCCTTTAGCAGTATAGGTAATTGTTATAAATGTAGCCTGTTTGTAGCCCAGGCTCCGTGAATTGGAAACCTGGCTCCACACTTTGGAAAATCCTGTAGCTCGCCAGGCCCCTGCAGTCGGTGCAGACCAAGGTAGCTTAGCATGTCAAAGCCACTGAATGGAAAGGACTCAATTGCAGGACTCTGAAAAAGTTTAAGAGATTTATTGACAGTTCAAAAAGGTAATCTGTACATTACCTGTTCAAACAGGTAATGTAAAGATTCTCCAATAAAGAATTCTTGTTTCAGTCCAAGCAGGTTAATCCAACTCTTCAGAAAATCTACACGACAAGAAAAACAGCAAGGTAAGTAGAGCAAGGACAAGAGCAGGACATAAGTAATCACAACAAGGAGGTGGCAAAACTGACTGTGGTTTAATCAACAACACAGAAAAGACTGACAGGAAAACCACAGCTTAAGTAGTGTCCCAGACAAAGTCATTAGGAACAGGTGAGTAAAATAACTATCAGGTGTGTGGAGCCAAAGGGTGGAGACCCACCCTGGGTCCTGCCCCTGAAACACAAGGCTGGGGTTACAACAACAAAAACAGATAGGAGAGAGAAGAGGGAGAGACAAAAGAGAGAGATAGAGAGAAAATGGCAGGAGCACACAGGAGGACAAAGGATGATATAGCCACCATTGGCTCTCCCCCAGCAGATCCTGAGCAGCCGGGAAATCAGGCTGGCTGGTTGACTGTGAGGAGGAAGCATGGCCCTAAGCAGAAAGACCATAGAGACTGTGTCTGGTCCCAGAACACCAAAAAACAAACCAAAAACCAGAAAAATACAATTTAAGCATAACAATTCACCAAGAAAGAACAACATAGCATCCTCAACTGCACCAATGAGAAAAACTGTTAAATGTGGGTTATTAAACATTAGGTTTCTCTCTTCTGAGTCCCTGTTAGTAAATGATTTGATAATTTATCAACATATTGATTTATTATAACTCACAGAACCTGGATGAATATGTTAATTTCAATTGATTGACCCCGAGTCACACTAACTGTAAGACTGCTTGAAGCACAGGTCGAGGAGGAGGAGCAGCAGCAATTTTCCACTCCAGTTTATTAATTAACCATCGACTCAGACAAAGCCCTAATTCATTTAAAAGCCTGACTCCACCTGGTCCTTACTCAGAGATTCTCTCTCATTTCTCAGACTTTTTTTTATCTGATTTAGTGCTCAGTTCAGATAAAATAATTATAGTGGGTGATTTTAACATCTATGTAGATGCTGAAAATGACAGCCTCAACACTGCATTTAATCTATTATTAGATTCAATTGGGTTCTCTCAAAATGCACCCATGCTGACAGAGTCAGAGCTCTATTGAGCTAAGAATTATTTGAACCTTTACTAGTAATCACTTCAGGAATTTCTTCACAAATAACAATTTTAACCATTAGAGAAAAACAATATTCATTATATTCATAAAGACATAGCTTTATGTCCAGCTACTTTCAATACTAGTGATTTATTTAGATACTCTCCAATTGGTCTTTCTGAGTTAACTTCAAAATACTTACTTCCTCCAAACAATCAGCATGTCTCTTAGACCCCATGCCCACAAAACTGCTCAAAGAAGTCCTACCATTAATTAATGCTTCGATCTTAAATATGATCAATCTCTCTTTACTGGGCTATGTACCACAGGCTGGAAGTTGAAAGTAACTAAACAAGTACTTAAAAAGCCATCACCTGACCCACGGTTGTCTTAGCTATAGGCTATAGGCCAATCTCCAGCCTTCATTTTATCTCAAAAACTCTTGAAAGAGTAGTTGGAAAACAGCTAACTGATCGTCTGCAGAAGAACGGTTTATTTAAAGAATTTCGCTCAGGATTCCGAATTCATCACAGTACAGAAACAGAATTAGTGAAGGTTAAAAATGATATTATGGCCTCTGACAGTGGACTCATCTCTTTGCTTTTCCTGTGGGGGGGGCTATCCCAGCTGACACAAGGCAAGGGGCAGGGTACACCCTGTACAGGTTGCCAGCCTGTTGCAGTGCCAACACAGAGAGACAGACAACCATTCACACCTATGGGCAATTTAGAGTAACCAATTAACCTAACCCCAGTAACTGCATGTCTTTGGACTGTGGGAGGAAACCAGAGTATCCAGAAGGAAACCTACACAGACACAGGGAGAACATGCAAACTCCACACAGCGAGAGGTCTGAGCCAAGGTGGAATCGAACCCTTCGAGATGTTATTCTATCTGTGAGGCAGCAGTGCTAGCCACCGCTCTTCCCCCACGCCACTGTGTTCAGTACTGTCGGCCATAATCTTTTATTACTGTAGGTATTAAAGGTACTGTGCTGCAGTTTGAATCATATTTATCTAATAAACTCCAAATTGTTCATGTCAGTGAGGGGTCTTCTTCACACAGTAAGGTTAATTATGGAGTTCCATAGGGTTATGCGCTAGGAACAATTCTATTTACATTGTTTATGCCTCCCTGCAGTATTATTAGAAAGCACTGCATACATTTCGTTGTTATGAAGATGATATGCAGTTTTATCTATCCAAGAAGCCAGATGACACACACCAATTAGTTAAACTGCATGAATGTCTTAAAGACATAAAAACCTGGATGACCTCTAATTTCCTGCCTCTAAATTCAGATAAAACTGAGGTTCTTGTGCTCAGTCCTACAAATCTTAGAAACTCAGTAGCTGTGTCCAAATTCAGGGGTTGTATCCTTTGAAGGCCACATTTGTAGGACAATCACATCACAGCGAGGCAACAAACACTGTCCAAATTTGAAGACTCCTCCAAATGTGACCGACGAATGCATCCTTCTTTCTCCCAGATTTGAAAAACTCAAACATGACAATGGCAGAGGAGAGTGGCCAAAAAGTTTTAAATATGACTGTTTCTGTGACACAAAATTTTAAGATGTTTTCTGTCAAGAATGTAGATACACAAACCTCAAACATCTGAATGAAAAGAAATATGTGTTTATACACCACTCATCAGTCTAGTATTTCCTCATCTGCCTTCATACACATATGAACTTCAGTGATTCCATTATTTATCCATTTTTTATCCATTCAGTGTGATGTTGTTCCAACCTTTGCATCTACAACAGGTTCAACTCTTCTAGGAAGGCTTTCCACAAAATTTATGAGTGTGTTTATCAGAATTTTTGATGATTCTTGCAGAATAGCATTCGTGAGGTCAGACACTGATGTTGGATGAGAAGGCCTGGCTCACAGTCTCCACTCTAATTCATCTCAAAGATGTTCTCTTGTGTTGAGCTCAGGGCTCTGTGCAGGTCAGTCAAGTTCTTCCACACCAAACTCACTGATCCATGTCTTTATGGACCTTGCTTTGTTCACTAGTGTGCAGTCATGGTTGAACAGGAAGGGGCCATCCCCAAACTGTTCCCACAAAGTTGGAGGCATAAAATTGTCAAAAATGTCTTGGTATACTGAAGCATTAACTGTTCATTTCACTGGAACTGAGGGGCCGAGCCCAACTTCTGAAGAACAACCCCAAACCATAATCCCCCCTGTACCAGACTTTACATCTGGCACAACGCAGTGTGACAAATACCCAAACTCATTCATCAGATTGCCACATGAAGAAGCATGATTCATCACTCCAGAGAACATGTCTCCACTGCTCCAGGTGGTGTGCTCAAAAAATTTAAAGAACACTTTTTAGTCAGAGTATAGCATCAAGTCAGTTAAACTTCTGAGATATTGATCTCATCAGTTAAGTAGCAGAGGGGGTTGTTAATCAGTTTCAGCTGCTTTGTTGTTAATGAAATTAACAATAGATGCACTAAAGGGACAACAATGAGAGAACCCCCAAAACAGGAACGGTTTTTACAAGTAGAGGCCACTGACATTTCTTTTCCCCTCATCTTTTCTGACTGTTTCTTTCACTAGTTTTACATTTGGCTATGGTCAAAATGTCACTACTGGTAGCATGAGGCAATACCTGGACCCTATAGAGGTTGCACAGGTAGTCCAACTCCTCCAGGATTGCACATCAATTCGTGCCATAAGCAGAAGGTAAATGGTAATGGTAAATGGACTAGTCTAGTTGAGCACGCAAAGTGCTTTATGCAACATGTTATACAACAGAAGGTTTACTGTGTCTCCCAGCACAGTCTCAAGAGCATGGAGGAGATTCCAGGAGACAGACAGTTACTCTAGGAGTGCTGGACAGGGCTGCAGAAGTTCCTTAATCCATCAGAAGGATTTTCTGATTATTTGTGCAAAGAGAAACAGGATAAGCATTGCCAGAGCCCTACAAAATGACCTCCAGCAGGCCACTGCTGTGGATGTCTCTGACCACACAATCAGAAACAGACTTCAGGGTGGCAGGAAGGCCCAACTTCCTCTAGTGGGCCCTGTGCTCACTGCCTGGCCTCATGTGGTGAGAGTATTCAGGCAGTTCCTTGAGGATGAAGGAATTGATACCATTTACTGGCCCCCACACTTGTCTGACCTAAATCCAATATGGACATTATGTTTCGGTCCATCAGACCAGGTTGCCCTGGTCCCAATCTAGGAGGAGATCCTCCAGGACATCATCTATCATCTCATTAGGAGCCCCGATGTTGTCAGACATGCATGCCAGCATGTGGGGGCCTTAAAAACTACTGCATGCCAGAATTCAGCCCTCTTTTTTGAGCAGTGTATAATTCAGCACAAGATTAAGTAATTACACAGTGCTGAATATATAATAGCTAACTAAATATTCACATCACAAATGTAACTGTGGTGTGAACATTTAACTATTGTATTTTCATCATTAAAGACTATGTGTTGTCATGCATGGCATGTTTTGTGTTTGTGCAATGTGTATCAAAAATTAAAGTATGTCATACAAAGTGTTGATGCAAGGGGTTACCTAAAATGCGTGGCTAAGTGCAAAAGGATTGTTTGGAAAGTAACCAGGGAGTTTATATATACTAATAAATAGCCCTAACCTGTGTTTTGGAAAAAACTAAAAGCTCTTTTTGTGGAAAAACTATGTAATAAAGATAAAATTTCACAGAAATCGATGACAGTAAAGTGCATGTCCTAATCTCATCTGTTTTCTAGCAGCGTGGTTAATTGTTCGACCAGTCAACCCCATCAAGGCCCCATCTTTCTGTGACGAAAGGCCGGGATGCACTGTTGAGAGTTCCTGCTATGCAACAGCAAATACAACCCACAGACACCTAAGGTTTGTGCATTATTTTATTTGTTTACCATTCCCCTTTGCCACAATAATCCACAAAGACAAGTGTCTATTAATTCATTATTATATTTATGAATACATATAATAGTGACAAATAAAAAATAATCACAATACAAAAGACCATTTAAATATGTAGAATGTCAATCGCATGTCAAAGTCTTGATTCAACGTGTTTGTACTCAACATGCATTTAAAATATAAAAATAGACTTCTGATTACAATTATATACACTTTTATATAAATATAAGCATACAAATGTATTTTTAAAATACAAAGATAAATACAGTCACATAGTGTACATTGTGTACCAATTTTTTTTTTTGGATATTTAGCATTCACAAAACACAAATATTATTACATTTGAAATGCAACTTTAATGACTCTTGCAGGTCTTGTTTTCTTGTCTTTGTTATTTCAGTTTCTAGTCTGTCCTCTTGCCACCCACAAGCCCTCACTTTTATTCCGTGCTGAGGGGGTGGTGATTAAAAGAGGATAATAAACAGGGAGTCTAGCTCTGCCGAACATCCTGTAAGAGTTTGTTGATTTCAGCCACCAACTCGCTGGCGTCCACCAATTCATGTCGGCTGTCGCTACGTTTGCCCTGAAGGTGGCTGAGTACCGAGTCAAAATCGTCCTCCTCGTAGTTCTCTGGGATCTCCTCCATTGCTGGTAGCCACTTGGAGGAAGGCCCGGGGAGTGGCGCTGACACTGCCACTGGGGCCGGGGAAGGATGCACCAGTGTGGGGCTGACCAGTGCCGTGAGCAGGGGGCTGTTATGGGGTTTGGGGGTGTGACCAGTGTTCTGGGGGCTGTTTTTGGGTGCCTGTGAGCCCTTGAGGCTGCTGCTCTGTGAGCTCAGCTTGGTGCTGGGTTTCAGGGTGTGGTAACTGCCCCCCTGGTGCTGGCCAGATGGCCCTATGCTGCTTCCAGGGTTCTGGAAGTGGGTGTTAGCGGCCCAGGCTGCCACTCCCTGTTGGTGGACAGAGGGGCTCGGCTTGCCAGGCAAATGACCCCTTCTTCGATCCAAAGATCCAGTCATCGGTACACCCATCCCACTCAGCGTAGTTCCCCTCTGGTTGTCATTGACCTGGACATACGAGTCCAGGCCCTGAGGTATTAACCTCTGAAACACACTGCTCATCTCTGAAAGTAAAGCTGTGGTCCCACACAGGTCTTCATCTCTGACCTCATTGTTGCCAGTACCTTCTCCCCCTTCCTCTTCTCCACCATCCTCCCCACCCAGGTCCTTGCCAAAGGTGGAGAAGCTCTGATTACGAGTGGAGCCAGCATCAGTGCAGGGCTGTGGGGTCTTTTCTTGAGAAACGTCAGTGGTTTGCCGAGCTTCTTCCCCAGGGATGTAGAGGTTGCTGCGGTAGTCAGAGGAGGATGAGGCCGGGGAGGCCAGCGGTGGCATCCAGCACTGATCTGAGTGACCCAGAACACGACACTCATCTGTGCAAAGCCTCATAGCTGGACAGAAGACAGAAACATGAGTAATCATGAGTAATCAGGCATAGTGAGCTATAGATATATGGTCACTCTATACAAAAATATACAGATGTAAAAGCTCAGTCTTTTGTTGGAATGTCAAGTTTGCTTGTCTTTAGAACAAATCAATACTAGTATCAAACATAAAATTCTTACTGAAATGAGAAGAAGTTGAAATGAAAAAGGGAGCACCAAAGTAAAAGTGAGAGAAATCTTCACATTTAAGACACTTAAAACCAGAGAAAGTTTCTGATTTTTGGTTGATTAAATAACCGTGACCACCAATCCTTCACACTG
The DNA here is from genome assembly GCA_024447675.2 of Pterophyllum scalare. NCBI lineage: Eukaryota > Metazoa > Chordata > Actinopteri > Cichliformes > Cichlidae > Pterophyllum > Pterophyllum scalare. Next base: position 137,113 of record JAMQGT020009794.1, on the reverse strand, counting down.
TTGTCAGACTAAACAGTTATAACTTGATCCAGCTATTCGAAGTGTACTGAATACACTATGACAATATATACAATCATGTAAAAAGTTAGAAGGAAATCTGAAATGGTTGGCTAACGCTAAACGTAGAGTTCGTAAAATAATAATTCACGTCAGCAGTAACAGCACCCAGTTATGCCAATCGGAGATCATCAAAGTTAATATTGAATTGGTGTATAACTTTGCCAATAAAATGTCAGACTCTATAGTTTTCTCTAGGCCCCTCCCCAATCAGACCAGGAGTGACATGCTTAGTCATGTGTTCTCCTTGGATCCCCGGCTGTCTGAGTGGTGTCCATAAGAAATAACTTGGGCTTTATAGATAGGGTTGAGATCAGGAAGCAGAGTTGCAGTCTTACACGCCTCTCTGCACCTTCTCTCTCGAAGCACAGGTTGAGAAGGAGTAGCAGCAACAGCAATCTTCCACTCTAGCTTATTAATTAACTATACACCCAGACAGAGTTTATATTCATTTGAAACTCTTAGTCTTGTCCACCCTAACCAGAAAATTCAAAAACCTGTTTAATTTGTTATTATCTATCGTCCACCTGCCGCTTACTCAGAGTTTCTGTCTGATTTCTCAGACTTTTTATCTCATGTAGTTCTCAGTTCAGATAAAATAATTATAGTGGGTGATTTTAACAGAAAATATTATTTATAACCATCTTACAGATTTATCATTATGTAAAGTTACTTTTAGTACTACGGATATTTATTTAGACAGTCTCCGAATGGTCTTTCTGAGTTAAGCCTGGTGGTGCAGAGTTGATGATCTGTTTGGTTTGCAGCCACAGGACCTGGGGAGTCAGTCACTGAGTTGACCATGAAATCCTCTGTATGCCAAAGTATTCTGGAATCAAATGTGATGGAATCAAATCTGTCCCACAGCTAAAATCTGGCTGAAATTAAGTCATGCAACAGGACAATGCTCCAAGACTGGGACCATGCAACACCTTGATTCTAGTCTTTTAAATGCAGACTTCAACCTGATGGAACTGTCGTGGCAGGACCTTTAGAAAGCTGTGCATAAATGAATGACGGCAAATCTCAATGGAATGAAGCAACGATGGGCCGAAATTACTTCACAATGATGTGAGACTGATAAAAGTTGTACAAAAAAATTATTACTTCAAGTTATTCCTACCGAAGGTGGCTCTACAAGCTACTGAATTATGGGGTGTACTTTTCAAAGGACTGCATAGAGTCCTGTGAAAACGTTTGTTTTCACAACTGTATGAGTAGACAATGCACAAGAAAATGAAGTGAATACTTATGGGACTGTATTGTATTTGACTGTATTTGATTTTTAGGTTTTCAAACATACTAAGAAAAAAATTCTCTCTATAGCTAAAAAAAAACTAAAAAACCTTACAAGTTTCTAAAAGGTGTTTGATACACCTTTAAACAAGACTGACACAATACGATCACACACAGTAGTGACATAAAGGGAAGTGTGCCTAAAGAAATCCCATTATGTGTTGTGTGTATACCAATTTTTTTCCGGTAAACGACCAGAAATGTAATGATAGAATCAGAACGATGAAGATTCGTGTAAGCCGAGTCTCCATCCAGCTAATATTGCCCTGCCTGTCCTCAGGTCTTTCTTTGTTTTTTGTTGGGTTTTTTTTTTTTGCTTCATGGTCTCTGGAAAGCACAGTGGAAATCTGCCCTAATTAGTCTGAAAGGCTCTCTCCAGGAGTTCTGCCTTCTACCTTCCAATGAATTTACCACGGAGAGACAATTCAGCCAGGCCGATCAATGCCTATTACCCATTCAAAATAACTCCTCCTCTAAAAGCCCTGCATTTTTCCCTTTCAAGTCACTCTTTTCAATATTAAATCTTCAAATAGAAAATCTCTGAAGAATAAATTAGACAAATCAAATATGCCAACTTAAAGCCTTCATTAAAGGACTGCGGCGCTTTTCAGTCGCGCTATTGAGGGACTTCATTATCCCCTCATTAACATGAAAGGAACATTTATAATACATCTTAGAGCAGATGAAAAGTGCATTTGGGTGCACTGGAAGGATAAAAACAGCGTGGGGGTAGAAGCAGATTGGCTACCTCGCTGATGAAAGGGTAAAAATGAAAGATTTAACCCAACTGACTGGTGTATGAAAATAGAAAAAGAAAAAAAAACATGTCAAGCAAGGATTAACTGAAAGCCTGACTGACTTACTGAGTGATTTACTTGCCAAACAATGATCTGAGTACTTTGTTCAGGATTGTGGACGACTTGGTTCACTGCTGATAATGTGTTTGTTTACTTCAGAGACTGCAGTTTATCAGTAAACTAGCTCAACTTCTATTCCTGATAAGATGGGGCAAGAAGATCCAGATATCCAGTGAGCACAGAGAAACACCATGAGCTCCTGATCAGACTAAGGTCTACAATGTGAAGACATTTTTAAAGGGGCATTGCAACCATTTAGTGCTGTTCTTCTGTAAAGCAAAAGAACAGTCACATTGGAAAGGAGATATCCAGACATTTCATTTCTGCTGAGGAGTCCAATTAAAAAAAAAAAAAAAACCTGCATTGGACCATACCCAGAATCCTACTTGATATTTTCTGTCTGATAGAAGCATTTAAGATTTGATCTGATAAAATTACTGTCATCACAGGCTGAGGAACAGTCCTCAGCAACAAGAAGGATAAAGACATCAGCCTGAGTGCAGGCTGAAGTCTAAAATTGGTCATCTACTAATTTTACAGCAGTCTAAGCAGCAGATATTGAGTATCGCATTCACTCCTGCCTGTATGTGAAAATATGATTTACTCCTTATTCATTCTAATGATAAAAAAGGGATCTGGGCTTTTGCACCTCAGTGTTTTCTTGTATCTGTAACATAGACCAAACCCTTGTGCTTTTCACTGCCTTAAAATGGGCTTTAATATCCAAAACATCTTGTACTTGATCAGTGAGACATTCAGTGACTATCACGTGACCTAATTATGGTAGGTGATTAGGTGGCTCTTGATTCTATCCAGGACTTTTCTTTAGGATGAATAATGCATCTCGTAGTATACAGCAGTATTTCTCAGGTTAGCCTTGCTTATCAGGAGAAAAATATCACTATACTGTTGTTTTCTTCTTGATAGGAGGTATTTCTTTGTACTCGTTTGGTTTATGGCTTACCGAGAACAATCCCTGGCCAAATTGAACAGTACAAAAGTTCAGGAAAAGAAACGAATACAGACACACCCATGACTTTATCAGCAAGACTAAAAAAGCTCTACACTTATGGCTAACTTTCTTACCAAGAGTTCAGGAAGTTTTAACCACAGAACCTCCTTACTGTGAGGTATAACCTGGTATAATTCACAAACGTGCAGCTTAAAGCAGATAACCCGTAAGCTGGAGAGGAAATGGCATCTCACTGATTTATAAGATCTTCATTTAGCCTGGAAAAAGAGTTTGTTGCTCTATAAAAAAAAAAAGCTAGGACAGCTTACTATTCATCACTGATTGAAGAAAATAAGAACAACCCTTTCTCACATACAAGGTCTTGAATAATCAGGCCCCACCTTATCTTAAAGACCTCATAGTCCCATATCACCCCAATAGAGCAGGTCGCTCTCAGACTGCTGGCTTACTTGTGGTTCCTAGGATACTTAAAAGTAGAATGGGAGGCAGAGCCTTCAGCTTTCAGGCTCCTCTGTGGAACCAGGTCCCAGTTTCTCCTCCCCACTGTCACCAAGTACTTGCTCATAGGTGGTCGTTTTGATTGCTGGCTTTTCTCTGTAATTATTGTAGGGTCTTTACCTTCCAATATAAAGTGCCTTGAGGCGACTGTTTGCTGTGATTTTGAGCTATATAAACTGAGGCAGCAGTCCTAACAGTGCTACTGATATACAAGAGCTTAAAGGCTGTACAAGAGTAACAGTAAAACAAATATTAAATAAATGGTGCACATATCACTTTACTGAGGGGAACACATATACACCTGTTTGACTCTGTTTGTTATTGTAATTCCAGTAATTAGCCCTAGGGGGTACATTTGTGGTGGCAAAGTGGTGAAGGGGTTAGCACAGTCACCTCACAGCAAGAAGGTCCCGTGGTTCTCTGTGGAGTCTGCATCTTCTCCCTGTGCCTGCACAGATTCTCTCAGAGTACTCCGACTTCCCCCACAGTCCAAAACTGTGTTATCCCTATGATAGACTAACGACCTGTCCAGGGTGTACTCCGTCTTTCGCCTTCTGTGGTACGGTAGCTGCATAGTTGTTTGTGCTCAGGTTTGTACGTAACATACAAACCTGAGTACTTCAGTATTAGCTTTGAATAACAGAGAGCCTATCTTCAGGCATGAAATATCACAGTCTTCATCTAGACGAGCAACACACAAAGGCTTTTTGTTACATCAAATGGGGGGGGGTGTGATCGGTTCAAATCATTCAAAATTAACAAAGAACAAACACACCAACACCTTTCTTTGTTTTACTTGCGCAAGGAGGAAAAACTTCGTCCTCTGAGCTCAGCTCCCGAGTCAAGGGAAGTGACCTTTCACTGAACAAAGAGGAAGTGGTCTCCTGCGGATCAGCTTCCTTGTCGCGGTTTTATTGCAGACCTTCGCAGTAAAATCACGTGGGTTACATAAAACTCGGGTTTACAGCATGTAATAAACAGCATTCTTGGCTCTTCGCTTACCATATATGGTAAAAGCATACTGTGAGATGCCTGTATGTTACATGGTGTGCGCGACTTACGTGAGGGTCTGTGTCCTGTATGTGTCTTATCTGTGTGAATGTGTATGTATGTTATATGTGTAAATGTATGAATGTGTTTCCTGCAGACTTCAAAATAATGTAATTTAAAACTTATAAAGACAGAAGATATGATAATTTCAATGTAAACAGAAGAAAGTTTACACAATAATCCTAACAGGAGTCTTCCATATCTAGCTATAATAACAGAGAGCTGACTTAACGTTGCTCGAAATTATCCATGCTGCATTGGGCTGGGGGCGGGAGGTGGCCTAAACATCCATAAGGAGAAACTTGAGCCTGGAGATGTAATTGTGCTCTTCAAGGTTTAATCATGAGTACAGCTCTGAGCTGACTCCATAGCAACTATTTGCCTCATGGCAATTAAATGCCTCCTTTTCATCAGAGGAACATAAGAGCTTTGGTTTGGATGGCTGGAAATGAAGGTTTGAAGGTGGGAAAAGGCAGAGTGACTAACGAGCTGAGCTCCTCTACAAAGCTGTAAAGAAGGAGTGGGTGGGAGGGAGGAGGCGTTAGTGATGAGATTGTCTGCCCGTCTGAGTCGACTTTAATTGGGATGTAGCTCAAACGTGGTATTAAGTGATGGCTGTGTGGGAAGCTGGCCGAGAAGAAGCACGAGCTCTGGGAGGAGAGGGATGGCATGATAAAAGACGCTGCAGAAGCCTGCAACCTGTATGATGCTAGCCAAGACAGGCTGAAAGACACAAGAGTTTTAGAGGATGTGTGTGTACCCTTCCCAGCTACCCTGCGAAACCTGCCAGATGCTAGTGGATAAAATATTTGAAAGTAAGTAGGGCCAGTCAACAAGTGTTTAGAGTTGTTAACTCACACAGCATGACAGCAGGGAGGAGAGACAGGTCGCTGCAAAAGAGGATCAGATGAGCTATCTGGAGAAATATCTCTAAACTTGATGACAGTGAGGTGAACTCAGCTCACTCAGTTACGTATCAGTCTCATTCAAAGTCTTCCAAAGTCAGTGCACATGCGGCTTACTTGCAATGCAGAACAAAACAGGCATGACTGTAATGATGTTTTTTCTAATGGGCAGCAGAGGAATAGAGAGCAATGTGAATTAACCAAAGGGCTCATGACCTGTTGTGAGCCACTTATAGGCTACAACATTCTGCTCATCCCAAAAACAGAGTCGTCACTTGGTCAAGTGGAATGTTCATTTTAGTTTTTAAATAGTGAGTGTTAGTACAGTACAGGTTTGGCCTTATGTACATAGAGTTACTGAAGTGAAGTTGATCCTTTCCTATCTTGACTCCACTGTAGAAGATGGGGGTACAGTCATAAGTCCAACAGTGCAAAATGACTGTGCGGTTTAACTAAAACGAGAGTCATCAAGTTCCAGAGGTTTCCATATGAACCTCCATCTTTGTAATCAACAGGAAAACAATCCCATCTGCCTGACTGAAAGAAGCTAGCTTCTTGGTCCTTTAGAATGCATTTTTTTCACAGAGCAGGGACTATTGCTGCCCCCCCCCCGCCCCCCAATTGCATACAGTGTAGTACAGAGGAGATCAACTGAAGTACCAGGAATCACTGCAAGGAAAAATGACTACAGTGATGTATGAAAAACTTGTTCTTTTAAAATCAACTTGAAAAACCCTTTAATAGCTTTAATATATATACTTCTAAGAAAAAGAATTCAATCATTCATGTTGAAAATATTTATTGACACATGTTGTATCATTTGTTGAGAGCAAAATGATGTAACAGTGCTCAACTGTTGAGGCCTGGAATTCAGAAAAAAGTAAAAATATTGTTCAAGTGATCCTTTCTTTTTTTTTAGAAGTAGGTTAATTTATTTACTCATTAAAGCTGCTATTTGATACTTTTAAAATATGAAAAAAAGGTAGTATAGTATATGGTATATTCATAGTATTGTTAGCATGTTGAATGAAGGTTTTGGACCTGCTCTTCAGATGACCTGTAGGTGGGGTTGCTGACCCAAAGGTTAGGCAACTCAATTGTAGCCCAGTTGCACCAATATAAATTATGAAAATATGAAATAATTCAATAAAGACACTGTTAAGCACTGTTGAATGAGACTTTATGTTTATGACAACGATAACATGGCATAACTAATGACACCAACTAACTAATGAAATACCTGCTGCTTACAGCCTCTCAGGTGTCATAATTTTCTACTTTTCATCATCTCGTGTGAGTAGAAACTGAACGTATTTGGGTTTAGAGCTGTCGGGGATCTAGTAATGTCATCTTGGGCTCCAGGAACCTCTCATGGGCATTTGTCACTATTACTTGATATTCAGCTAAATCAACAGAAATTGCAATAAAACTGCTGGCAGCAGACCTACAAGCCACAAGTTTAGTGGGTACACTATATGAAACAGTTTAAAAGCTGATCAAAATAAAGACTGGAGTTTGGCTTCAGGTCTATTGAGGGGATTCATCAGGGGATATGAGTGGAGGGTAGCAGGGTGTTGTGGACGTGGGGTGTGGTGTACCTGCATGTGGTCTGTGCTGGCCATCAGGGACATATATCTCAGTAAAGCCCTCACCAAGGAGCCGGTCCATGGGCGACTCCCTGCCAGGCTCGTAGTCGCTGTCCCCGGCCTCGCTGTCTCCCCGTCCGCTGTCCTTCAGACTGAACTTATCCATCTCATTCAGGGCATATCTGCACAGAGCCAGACTGAGATTTGAGACATGAATCACTGCCAATAATAGTATCATGCTTAAGAAGACCCCATACTAGTGATGAAATAATAAGGCTCACTGGAGAGGCTCGAGAGTGCTCTGCAGAAGAGTTTTTACATAAAATTATGCAAATGTGAAGTTATTGAGCATAGAGTTTAAGCTCTGACCCAAAAAGCTGCTGGATCTGGAAATAAGGGGCCATGTTTTGCTGTGATATCACAGAAGTGCACAGAGGGCTGTTCCTCATCTCTGTCTAGGTCTGACAGCAAAGGCTTTCAAAGCATCATTTCACATGTGTGTTACCTGTAACTTCTGGTGTATTTGTTGCCTCTGAAGCTTGGCCGTGGCTGGTACTGGCCCTGATGAAGCATGGACAGAAGCTGTGAGACTTGCTACAATCCCAAGAAAAAAAAAGAAAAAAAAGGAAAAAAGGAAAAAAAGACAAAAAATAAAAGGGAAAATGAGGAGGGGAAAATGAATGGAGTCAAACAAGCAAGGCCACAAGACAATGTTGAGAGGTGGGGTGCACTGTGGGGAAGGGGTTGAGGGAGTGACTTGCTCCTGAATGTGATGGTCAACAAAAACATGACACAAACAGCTGAACAGAACATGGGAGCAAGGGATTAACTGAATATATGACAAAAAGAAATGTGCACATTATATGATTTTGGTTTAGCTTTGTTTTTATGTAGACAACATAAGTACTTTACGTAAATAGATTCTATGTAGAACAACTTTAATTTTAAAAAAAAGCTACATGTTTACAGCCACAGCGCCTAGATTTAAAGAACATGAACTAAAACCACGAGCAAATGTCTTACCTCTACAGGAGGAGTGGCGTGGGCGAGCTCCAGAGCAAAGTTCTCTTGCACGTGATTGGAGGAGATGGTGACCAGGCTGTTTAGTGACTGGCGGCTATGATGGCTCTGCCTACTCCCGAGGGTGCCTCTCTCAGGTGTAGGGGAGGGGGAGGGGGAGCGCGGGTGTGCACGGACAGGTAAAGTTCCATTGACGGTCGGGACCAGTGTGATGTCTGCCTTGTGGATCTGCCTGGTGGGCTTCTTAGGGTGGTTCTGGTAGCTGTTTTCTGCCACACGACAGTTGTAGTTGTGTCTGGGGTCTTTCTTCTCACGGCTGCAGCGGGCTGTTGCGAACATCAACATAACAATGAGCAGCAGAACACAAACTGCACCCAGAGAGATGATTACAATGAGGGAGAGATCGAGTGAGGCCTGGGTGGAGCCTGTAGGGTACAGAGGGGGGAGAATGTCCACGTTCTCCTGCAGGGAGAGCCTGAGGAGGGCTCCTGTGGACAGTGGGCTAATGCCCCTGTCCTGCACTTCCACTCTGATCTCCATTACATCCCGTGAAGCCTGTTCCAGACTGGCATTGGTTCTGAGCTCACAGCGCCGGGCATCCATCACAAACAGTCCATCCTCGTTACCACCAATGATGGCACAGCTCACCTCTCCATTGGCACCAGCATCGCGGTCTGTTACTTTCAGGGCAGTGATCAGCTGACCTGGGGAGGCGTACTTCCACACGGGAAGCTCGGTAGTGTGATTCCGAAGTGAGGGGGAGTGAATAATGGGCAAGTTGTCATTTTCATCCAAAACAGTAAGAAGGACGGTAGCATTGGCTGACTGCACGGGGTTTCCCCCGTCACGCGCCTGAACAGTGAAGGCGATCCGACTGACATCTTCGTGGTCAAAGCTGCGCAAGGCATAGATGGCACCGTTAGAGGGGTCAATGGTGACATAGGTGGAAATGGGGCTTCCTTGGACCTGAGTGTCTATGATGGTGTAAGTGACCTGGCCGTTGGTGCCCAGATCTGGATCTGAGGCCACCACTGTCATCAGGTAGGCTCCAGGAGAGTTGTTCTCCGATTTAAAGACCTCGTAGCGGCTCTTTTCAAAACACGGAGGATTGTCATTTTCATCCAGAACCTGAACGGTAAAATGTTTGATGGTGGAGAGGCTGGGGGAGCCCCTGTCCTCAGCTATGACCGTCAAACTATACTCTGACCTCTTCTCCCTGTCCAGTGATACATTCAGTGAGAATCATGTAGTTCTTCTCGTGGGTCTTCTGAAGCCTGAAGTGGCCGTGGCCGTGCAGCCTGCATACCACCTCACCATTGAGTCCCGCATCGCTGTCATCAACACGCACCAGAGCTATGAACGTGTCCACGGGGGCTCCCTCTGAAATGTAGGCCACTTCTTCTTTGCCAGGCGTCATCAGGTTAATGTTTATCTCTGGTTTATTGTCGTTCACATCCACAACTTTCACCACGATTTTGCACAGTCCAGGAATGGAATTTGGGCCCAAGTCCTGCGCCTGAACATCCAGCTCATAGGAAGCAGTGCTTTCATAGTCTACTTTTTTAATGAGAGTAATATGGCCATTTTCTGGATTTATCTTAAAGGTTTCCAAGATCTTTGGTGAGACATGACTGCTAAAAGAGTAAACTATTTTCCCATTAGTGCCCTCGTCTGGATCTGTGGCGTTTAAATCAATGATAAGAGTCCCAAGGGGAGAGGTTTCCAGCAAATTGATGATATAAGCCTGTTCATCGAAGGCTGGGCTGTTGTCGTTGGAATCAGAGATACTTATCTTAAGCAGAGTGGAGCCAGATTTGGGGGGCACGCCATTGTCCGAGGCCGTTAGCTGCAGCTGGTAGCTGGACTGCACCTCCCGGTCCAGTTCTCTCATTACCACCAGCTCTGCGTACTCTGGCCCCATCCGTCCTGGTCCTCACATCAATCTTAAAAAAGTTATTGGGTGTCAGAGAGTAAGTGTGCAGAGAGTTCTCGCCGACATCCGCATCCACTGCGCCATCCAACGGGATCCGCGTCCCCACTGATGCGCTCTCGGAAATTTCAATGGGGAGGATGGCACGAGAGAAGTGCGGGGAGTTGTCGTTAATGTCCAGCACTTCCACCTCCACATGGAACAGCTGCAGATACTCGGTCGGCAGCGTGACCACGTCGAATTCAATTGAGCAGTTTAAGTTTTTCTCACAGAGCTTCTCGCGGTCAATTTTGGTGCCAATGCTGATCTCCCCGTCTTCCTCCCGGACAGACAACAACGGTGTACTCCCCCGCTGCATAAGTCGGAAGCGAAAGGTCAGAGAACTCGGTAATTTGGACAGAATCCCGGCTACGTCCTCCTTTAACCGTGCGATAACCGTACCCACTTTCTGCTCCTCATAAACTTTATATTTCAAAGTCTTACCACTGGCACCGTGCGTAAGCGCGACCAACAGCAGTAGTTTTAGTAGTGCCGAAGAAAATACGCTTCCTTTCTTTTGGATCTTTTTTCGCCCCCATCTTCTGCGCGCACACTGTTGCGATTACTTCCACGGAGGGAAAAAAAATCGCGGGGAAAAGAACCGATGTCTTCTTAGAAGTCTGACATGTTAAATCCTCCGCTGTTGCTGAGCGTCCGCAAAAACTCTGCAAAATAAAAATAAATAAATAAATAAATGCATAAAATAAGAAATGTGTCCCTTGTTTGGAAGAGGAACGCACACACAAGAAAACTGCGTCTCTCTCCTTGCAGATGGATCTGTTGCATATATCCACGGACGCCCGTCGCCTCTTCACTATGTGCCAGAGAGTAAGTGAGAGTGTGTCTGGGCTAAGAAAAGGCGCAGCTTTCTCCCAGTCTGTGTGACTGAGTGAGAGAGGGAGGGGAAAGGGGTCCGTGTGTGTGTGTGCGTGTGTGTGCATGCGTGTGCGCGCGCCTTTCTTTCTTCTTGCGCTCCGCGCTGTCGCCGTTCCCGTCTCTCTCCTCCGCCCGCCCCCGGATCCAAACTGCGTCTCTTTTCCACACAAACTCTCCTCCCCCACCACCTCCTTCAGTCCCCCACCCCAGCGCCACCTAAATCGTCAGAACGGCCTCCTTTAAGGAAGGACCGTGGTGGCCCCGTGTCTCTCCCACTCCCCCACCAACAACGAGTATCAAAAGTGTGTCACAACAATGGGCCGAAGGAGGAATTCATTCCGGGCTCAGCCACTTTTAACTCCGCGGCGGACTTACATTGTTGAGGTTGTATTCACAACGTGTGCCAACTCGGCGTTTTTGTCACGCGTGCTTAAAACGCTAAGTTGTGGCTTTCAGAATCCAAGGAAGGGAACACGGCGAGCAGTGGCTTTATTACAGTGACACGTTATAAAACCAATTTATTTATCATATCCCATTAATCTTATAATCTTATTTTAAAATGTGAAACTGTAAAAGCAAAGTTGGTTAATCAATACTTTTTTTGTTTGTTTTGAGCGCACAGAGTGCGTCTGCGTGAGTCAGTGTGCGGTGTGCCCGTGTCACGGGTGACTCCGGTGCCACAGATGGATCTCATCTATTTCTGACACGTGACGGAGCTTGAAGACCAAAACTCAACTAAAGGTTGAGCGTTTGTTTCCGCAGCATCTCATGAACACAACTTTCTTTCAGCCTAGCGCTATAACACATCTCACAATCACCCACAGGGTTCATGTATGGAAAGCGCGTTGACAGCTGACCCCCACATGTGTCTCTTCACAGATCCCGTCTCCTCTTGTTCTGCGGTGTTTTATGGAAGCCTGCAGACTCCGAGCGTCGCTCAGAGCAAACAACTGGGCGAGCTGAGCTTTATGGGAGAAGCAGCAGACCATCTGGCCCGAGCTTCAGACAGCCCTAACTTACAATTACCATCTATTCAGCCCGCGCCGCTCCCCGGGAGAATTAGCTGCCGCTCATGACAGTCTGGAGGAGACCTTTTCCACAGCTACACGATGTAGATAGGAGATTTTATCTAAGTTCAGTAAGGACAGGCACTTTACATGGACTTTATTTGGATGTCATCGCTGCTGTGTTTCAGTAAAAATAAATAAAAACGTTTCTATAGTACACCCTCATTCCAGTCCCAGACAGCCCGCTGTAAAGCTTCCCCACATCCCATTTGCTCCAAATCATTCACAGAGTGAATAAGCTGCACTGCGCAGACTTACATTCTCAATAAGCTTCATTTGCAGTGGAACCACATCTGACTGAACACAGCAAATGATGTGAGGTCTGAATCTGTGAGGACGCGTCTCTGTGATGGATTTTATCTGAATTTGAAATTCCTGTGTGCGACCCGTGGGAACAGCTCTCTGCACTGCCATCTGTCTCTGAGCACACACACACACGGACCTCGGTTCACACACACACACACACACACACACACACACACACTGACTCAACAAGGGCGAAGGGTCCGTACAGCGCGCAGTCTGAATCCTCATTTTATGTGTGTGATGATCGACATGAGGCAAACACTCGAAAATATCTTTGAAGTTCTTTTTTTTTGGAGCCACAGAAACGGAACTGAGTTTTTCAAAGTTACAGTTTTAGACTCATAAAAGCTCGAGACAAGCACGAGCACTCAGTGTGAACCAATTAGAAACTTTCCCTCAGCTGCACATTTTAAGATAAACCGAATTATGTTGCGATCATAATATAATATAATATAATATAATATAGTATAATATAATATAATATAATATAATATAATATAATATAATATAATAGAGAAAGGCGGAGGGGCTGCTGGATGGTCCAGGCAGCTCATATGGCCAGTTGGAGGAAGCTGAGCGGGTGTGTGATGGGATGGATGCCCTCAGGGACCACAAAATGACTGAAAAGAGTCAGGAGAGGGGTGCAGCGCACAGGGCACAGCAACTTTGTCATTGAAATGAAGCAGGAGATCCCCATGACAAAGGCTGCGTAGCAGGTGGAGAGAGCCCCCACCCCCACCCATTCCAGGAGAATGAGTGCCGCACGGGGGGATTACGGGTGGAAGCTGGGAGACGTGGTGGCTGTGTCGTCTGTGCGCTTTTTTAGAGCATGGGAATACACGAGCGTCCTCTGCTTCTATACAGCTGTCGGAATTTTTATTCCCAGTATAGAGAAGAAAGAGTTGGAGTAAGTGTTTCTGAATGAAGCAGATATTACCAGCACCCCGGATAATCTGCAGAAAAACCAAAAGAACTCTTACATCCACTAACAGCTTAGTTCAAATCGAAACGTGTACATTTACTTAGAGTCCTCTGTGTAGATATTCAGCATCCCTCTCCCAGCAGGCGGAGATGTGGGGGATGGGGTGGGGTCCTGACATGCGTCGGGGGTCAGGAGGACTGTCGGGGCACGCGAGCATCTGCCGCTATTTCATTAGCATGCTGTTAGCTCGCGCGAGAAGGAAGGGGATTTGGGCTTGGAGCCCCCCCCCCAACACACACACACGCACACGCACGCACGCACCCGTCAAACCTCGCCTCAAGTTAAAAGTGACGCAGCATCAGCTGATCACTGCTTTCAGTATTGTTTAAACGTGTCTCGGAAATCAATCGACATGAAAGCTTTTGGATCAAATATCAGCGCTGACACGCAATTAAGGACGGTTCCACCCTCCTGGCAAAAAGTGCCCCGTAAACCTTCAGATCAGTGACGCAGAGCGCGCAGCACTGAGAAAGAATAACTCCAACAGTGTGAACACAGAATGTTGCCCAAAATATAGTTGCATGCTCAAGCACAATGCGTGCACACACACACAAGCACAGACCAAATGTATTTGCAAACACATTTTTGAGCATTTAATGACGACGATCAGTCCTCAGATTTTACAAGAGAAACATCAATGACTCTATGTACAGAATAATGTTTCCCAAATATGTCATTTCAGGGGAATAGCTCTAAATTTGCATTAGTGCTTACATAGACAGATTTTACTTTAGCATTTTTTTTTTATTTTCTACATTTTCTCTCACTGCATTGAATGCCACATATTCCACCAAACCTGATATCTGTGTGTTCTCATTCTTCATGCTAATGTAACCCAAGCTCAGCGAATCACCTGCAGGTTCTGTTCCGTGTTTAATGCACCTCTTCGTACCTTAATGGTGGAAAGAAGCTAAGCGTTTTTCTATAAAAGCTGAATTGCTCCTTCAAAGCAAAGCTTCCTATGCACAGAGCCATGTCACTTCAACGTGTGAGTTTCGCTACATTTCAGAAATTATTTTCCAATGAAAAGTTTGCCTTTCTTGCTGCATCCTCAGCACACACTGTCTGCCTGTACATCAGTTAGTGATTTCCTGTGTATCTCAAGCATTGATCACTCAAGTGCAAAGAGCTTCCTTGTTGAGTTGTGACAGTCTGGAAGAGCTGTTGCAAAATCGCGCACATAAAAAGATGAGTGTGTGGTGACAGCTGTGCAGCCACGCAAAGTGGCAAATTTGAGTCTTTCATTTTCTTTTTTATCCATCACAGATTGCTAAATATTGGGACAATAAGCTGGACTTTGATTAACGAGATGCCATATTGTGGTTAGAAGGTCCAGAACAGAAGCATGCAATCCTCATGAATATGAGTAACACAAACCAACTCAGATTGGGACAAAGCTGTTCCGTTTCATTGAAGTTCACCTCATACAATGATATTGTAGACAACAGTGTACTTGTTTTATGCTTGGCTTTTGCCTTTTACTGTTTCAACATAATTCTCTATAAAGAAATTTTGGCTAGATTCAAATGGAACCCCACTCAGAGAATGGGCCTGACTGTAATTCAGACTACCATACCCTTGACTGGTTCATTCTAGCAGGATGAACCTCATCTAGCCAGTATGGGAGAAATTTGCTTTCTCTTTCTAGTCCTTGTCAGTACTCTCGCTCCAACTTAAAAGTCTGTGGTACATAGTCCATTAATAGAAATAGATTGATCATATTTAAGACTGAAGCATTAATTAATGGCAGGACATTTTTAAGCAGTCTTGTAAGAATGGGGTCTATTAGATTAGGATGAAGCCAGAAAGAGGGATGCAGTAAAAATCTACAGGTGGAATCTATTTGAATGTACCCCTTAAACTTCAATGTACCAATATTGCCTTTTCAAGGGCTGAAAAGATATGTATGTTCTTAAGCATTCAAAGCTTTATATTTGCACAGTTTCTGTGTTCACACAGATATTTAACCATTTAAGCTCTGAGTGGTTAGAGTACTATACAAACTATTTTCATAGTGTACCAAAAACAAAAATGAATTATGCGACCCTTTGCTCCCAAATTTTCACCTTTTTCAAAAACTACATTGCATTAGGGTATGAACCAGAGGTCAGCAGAGGTTTAAGACTGGTCTCTGGAATTTAAAACCCACAAGTACCCAAAAGGTACCTTTGACCCTTGTCAAAGGTATGATGGCAACACCTAGAGGGAACTTTATATTTCTAATTTCTATCTTGCATTTATTATGTCAGCACCTGGAGGTTTCCTCCATTAAAGTTCCATTGTATTGTGCAATGACAATAAAGATATCTTATCTTATCTTATCTTATCTCCCTAAAGGTAGCAAGAAGGTTTCTGGTTCAAATCTCCTGATTGTCTTGGGCCTTTCTGTATGGAGTTTGCATGTTGTCTGCATGGGTTTCCCCCAGGTCTTGAAGCTTCTTCCTGCTGTCCAAAGACATACGCCGTGGTGATTCGACATTGGTCATTGATGTGCGGTAGATTAATGACTCAAAGAGTACAGAATAAAATGCTGGTTAAATGAGGCTTGTATTCTTAAGTGCTTTGAGTGATTAGTAAGACTAGAAAAGTGCTAAATGTGAGTATGAGCACATTATATTCACCTACCAAAACATTACTACTTCCGTTGTCTACAGCCCTATTTACACAAGAACGTTTTCGTTTTTGAAAAGTAACGTGTTCAGATGGAAACGTGTAAAAAAATGATCTCTATTAACACGGAAACGTGAGACATTGAAAACGCTGTAGTCCCCATTTCCGGGCCACAAGTTGGCAGTGAGGATACAGGAGTCGCAACCATAGTGCACATGTGCCAGTGTGCCCGTTTTCAAAAAGCAGCGTTTTCGCCCATTTACACAGAAACGGAGACCAGAGTGTTTCAAAAATCCTCCACTCTGGAACTCGTTTTCATTTTCACGCCGTTCTGGTGTAAACTCAGAATATTTTATTGCTTTTAACTGAAAACGTTCTCATGTAAACAACGCCTGTGACTATCCTCAATCTTCAACTCTGGTTTCTCTGCTGGAATCGCAGGTGTGGGAACCTCAGAAGATCTCTGTCACAGAGGGATGCTCTTTCTGTCAAAGTTCAGATTTTTGGTGACCTTGATGAATTTAAAAGTGCTCTTTCCTGATGATTCTATTTTAAACACCAGAGAGTACTTTAAAGAGCTACTAGAAATGTAACCTTATTTAATATGATATTTTCAACAACTGCCATCAAATATTTGCAGTGGACTTTAAGAGACAGAATAATGTCCTTAGTACAAAGATGCTTTTGCCAAAGACCAATCATGCAACAGTATACTATATGGACAGACTGTATTGCGCTTCTTATAATACAAACAAACAAACAAAAAAACATGAGGATGCTTGTCAAAGTTTGAATTATTAGCCCCGTGTCAACATCATTTCCTTTGTGTTTTTAAATGTCAGTGCACAGAGGATGATGTATCACTAGAGTCAGCGGCGAGTCCCTCTGTTACATGAACAAAGAGAAACAAAGAGAGAGAAGAGAAAGGGATCCTTCATGTAAATTCTGCAGAAGTTGTAATTACAGCATTGTTTACATCACATGTAGTGCTGTTCCTGTAGTGCTGCTCTGATGCTGTAAAGCCTCTTAACCTTTCTCTGCAGCAGAAAAGCTTGTTTGCTCTTCTCTTGTTTCTGATCAGCTCTGATTGTCTTCACTGGGATTGCCAAGCCATCCATAAAGCCTCTACGTCTACCTGTGGTGCAGTCTTGTTAACTGCCCCCCAGGAATCCATTCACATTTGCAGGCTTTGAAGTAGCTCCTTGACTTGGTAATGGGGTCTCCCAGCTGTATACAAAATGCTTGTCTTGTTAGGTATGTGCTGTGCACCGCCACCATTTACCTTCTTGACTTTCTCTGAGCTTTGAAAAGACCCTTTCAGGTTTCCCGTTTTCACCTTGAATAGCAGCTCTCACAAAGAAGCCAAACACTGTTAAATGGTTTCTAGATATGCAGGGATGATTTTCCCTTTGAAGAGGAAAAGAAAATATTCAACATTTATAGACTTGGATTGGAAGTTACAGATTTTAAACTAAGCTCTTCTTGAAGTTGTTCCACACATAAAATATTAATGAGCTTCACAAATCAGGAGCATCTCGTCAATACTCTCTGCAAGCAGCAATTTGTCATCGACCCCACTCTGCAAATTGGAGCCGTGCTTACAAACACCACAAAGGTATCTGTCTACAAAACTCTGCTGGCTGGTTTTGTCTGCCACAAAAGCTAATTGACTTCTCATGTCTGCCTCAAAAGACTCATGGTAGTCTTACATTTCATGCATAAATAGCACAGGCCTGTTCAGGATCATCACAGGCATGCAGGGAGCTTTCCCCGCATTCGTGCTGTGATGGAGCCAAAGGCCTCTTCTCTGATGGAGGCACGTCTGGCATATGTTGCTCTGATACCTGATCACTTGTTTTTTTTAGGCTGCACAATAGCCTCTCCTTGTTTACGCCCTCTTTTCATATATTGGCAGTGGGAGAAGCCAGTTTTCATCACAGTTCTAAACTTCAAACGCTACCTCTTTGTATCATTCATCTAACCACACCCAGCATTTTACCCCTCTTCATCTCCGAAGGGAGTATCTGCCAGATGCTAAGTATACACCTTTTTTTATTTCCTTTTTGTTTGTTTTCAGACCAGCTCTCCCTGAGTATTTGCTTTGGTGGTGATCGCAAAAGTTAAACAGGTTTTTCTCTCCTGAGGGAGCTTCCCCTCTCATGGTTCACATAGTTTGCTCACAACTTGTGAGTGCGTTAACTCATTAGGATCTTTTTTCAGACTACGGGTTTTGGGTGACACGTGCTACAGCAGGACAAAAGAGGGATGTGTGGGGGAGAGAGAGCAAACAAAGGCCTCCTATGTGGCTCAAGTTGAATATTTACCACGTGCAGGGCCAATGGGTGACATATTCTTGGGAATACTCATCCATTAGACTGAAGATTTACTACCCCCAACCACCCGTCAGCCCCCACTTTTTCTTTTCCGTTTGTCTTGGCAGATGTGAAGCAGGCGCTGGCCTTTCAGTCGCTCTTTTTCTTTTCCATTCTGGTGTGGGGGTTGAATCTTTCTTACTAAAGTGCCATGTGTTCTTAATTTTGGGGCCATTTGGATGGAAATTCTTAGAGACCCCTGGATCAGCTTTCGTGGCAGGCTAGATGCTCTGCCTCTGTTGTGATTTGGAAATCACAGTGGTCTGAAGCAGGGCAGGAGGCTCTTTTGCCGCAAGTTTCATCTTTGGTTTAAAAGTCTTGCATTTAGTGGCTGCTTTGTGTACACATCCCCTTCAGTGTTTGCTGAAACAAAGTACCATCAGCATAGGGGTAGGGAAGGGGCAATCACAGGTTATTTAATAAACAAATGAAATTAGCTGGCATCAAATTCATTAGAACAGATCTAATAAGCTGATACAATAACCATTTTCCATTTCAGTGATGTTTAAAGTGCTGTTGTACTGCAGTTAGATACAAGACCAAGTGTAAGGTGGGGGGGGGCATTATTGTATTTGTTTTTCTTTTATAGCTATCATCTTACCAACTTCACAGGCAAACAAATTGCCCAATGAGTACTTGGGTGCACCACAGAGCTTTGTTCATAATTACTACAGTACCCCACGCAGACACTTACATCCTAAATAACATCTCACAGTAACTGGGTGTTCCAGGCAATCCAGTGCTATTAGTTACTATCACTGCAGGATTTTGCTTTACAACCTTTATTAAAGGTCCACACAGTGAAAACAGCTGCTGTGTTTATCATGGTGGCCCAAAGGGAAGGGGATGCTACAAGGTGTACTTATTACACAGTCCAAAACCAGGCCAGAGCTCATGATTCTCAGACCCATGTGCTTTATCTAAACACATTCCAGGTTTGGAGGAAACTGCAAGGACCTCATCAACTAAACCTCAAAGGCCTCAGTATTTAACCAGCTATTGAACTAAGCGTGGCCTGCTGCTCTGTTTGACCTCCATTAGAGGCAGGATTTTAAAGAAAATTCAGCATGAAGTCACATAATCCAAGAGAAATCCAACATCATTAGTGAGTCTGTTTTGGCACAGGCTTACCTATACACACACACACACACGCACACACAAATACACATGCAGTTGTCTGTACAAGACCAACTCTGTCATGTTTTAGGGAAGAAATGGCTCTTGATCAAGTCAGCTCTAAAATCCCCCAGTTGGTTTGAATCACTAAATGAAATAGACAGGGGGGAAGCATGAGTGCAGGCGGTACAAGCTATAAGAAGTGTAGCAGGGATGAGAAAGCCCCCGAAGTAGGGCTGTGGCGCAATGTAAAAATGAAAAGTAAACATCATTTTCTGACAGTTAAGAGTCTCCTGGCATCAACCAAGTTCATGTTCTCCAGACAGACCCACTTTCAGCTACTGAGGGAAATGTGCAGGCAGCCGCAGGGCACAGCAACATGGGCCTGCAATAAGTGTGTGTGAGAGCAGATTTTGTGAGAAATTACATGGCTAAGATGTGAGCCAGAGCCTGTGTTATGCCAAGGGCCAGTACCTGTGTGTTGATGAGGAGGGACACATTAAAAGCAGCCAGCGATTCGCGTTAAGAGCCACAAACACTGAGCAGCATGCTCCTTCCTGAATCATTCATAAGAAACTCAACGCATACATTAAAAAAAAAAAAAGCTCAAAGTCTGGGGTGGAGGAGGAAAGTGATGTGACTCAAATTAGGAAAAGCTTAAAATGTCGGACTACCAAGGAGTGTGTTTCTGGTGAGCTTTCTTTGATACATATTTTTACGCACATCTTTGGGGTGACCAGCAGGTAGAGGTCATCTACTGATGGGAAGGTTGGTGGTTCGATTCTGGGCTGCTCCAGTCTGCATGCCAAAGTATCCTTGGGCAAGATACAGAACCCTGAGTTGCTCCCAGTGTGTTCACTGGAGTGTGAATGTTAGGTCAGAAGCACTTGGGATGTAGAAAGTGCTTGTATGGATGTGTGTGGGAAGCAGACATGCTGTATAAAGTGATTTGATTAGAGTAGAAAAGTGCTATATAAGAACCAGTCCATTTACATACAGGACTGAGCCTGTATGCATGTTAATAGTCAGGCTAATTGACTATTAATTTGAATCAGAGCTTTGCACAGGACAAAAATAACTCTGAGAAAACACCCTAATGAACTGATTTGGTGTGTTCTGCTTGCTTCTCCTCTTCTTTCTGCATTCATCCCAGTGGGTTTATTAATGAAATCTTACGGCTCAAACAAATCCAGTACTCCCAGGAGTGACTCTGCTGGGGTAGGCTGGAGAAAGAGAGAAAGATGCACCAGAAGCATCTCTTTGCCTAGCTGTGTTTAGGTTAATGAAAAAGCTTCCTAATTACTTTGCCAGCGTTGATTTCCATGAGAAAGCCCCAGTAATCAGTACACGACAACTTATTCATTAGTCTTGCCTAAAGGATGGGCCCTCCATCGCTGCTCACCCCCTCCCCGTCTACTGCCTTCATTTCTGATCTACTCATTCTCAATCCCTTGCTTTTTGTCTTATAACAAGCCACAGAGGTTTCAGACTGAGTAAAGGGGAAAGGTGCAGTAAAGAGAATATCAGCACTTCACTGGGACCACCATATTAATTCCACACAGGCTCATGGAGACTCTCATCTGAAGCAACTGTTCAGGTCTTTGATGACAAAATAATTTTTGGCAGCTGTCAGTTTAAACTGAAAAGCTTACAGTGGAACTTGCAATTAAAGTTCATTTTGAGGATGAAGCTTGATGGCTCAGTGCTGGCATGAGCAGATTTTGGACACAAAAAGCAATGGAAGGTGAAGAAAAACATAAAAGCTTCTGCCCCTGATGTTTGTCCACATATAAAGTGTCACTGTGGATTGTTTTGTAGCTGATGGTTTGTCACTAGTCAGTTTTCTAGTGGAGGCTTTTGCTCCATTGTTTGCTGGTTGCTTGAGTCACTTGCCTCAAATTTCAGTAAGTTTAAGACCTGCTAATTTTTAATTTTTGCTTGAATTTTCCGGCTCTCATCCACAGTGTGTGTCTGTGGTCAGCATGTCACTGATAGCGTCTTATTGTGTGTACGTGTTACATGGGATAATAATAGGTGGCAGCCAAGGAGTACGCTCGACCAAGAATCAGTCAAAACATGCAATTTATTTACAATAAAGTGAACACAGGGCAAAGGCAACACAAACTAACACACAAAGATAACTTGCATTCCAGCTACGCATTATGCACACGTTCCAAAATTCTCTCGGGCCATTGCAGCAACCAGTCCTCTCACCCAGGGTCTCCCACCAGAAGCCACACCTGCACCGGGCCCATCTCCACTTTCGATCAAGGCCACAACTCCATGGCTGACTCCGGGCTCCCCCGACACCAAAACCCACCGAGTCCATCGCTGCCTCTCCCCTGGCCATCCGTGTATCCGGTCTGCTGGATCACTGTCAGCTCAGCTCAAATCCCACAGTCCATGTTCTTTCTTTGTTTCTTCTTCCCTGCTGTGTCCATCCTTTAAAAGGTGAGAACGCAGGTGTTACCCATCCCCTGATTATGTGGGAGGAAGTAAAAATCCAGCAGAAATAAAATCCAGCAAGCATAAAACCAAATAAAAACACACACTAAAAGTCCCGCTTTAAGCATTGGCCTTGTTTGGTACAAACCTTAAAAATCCCCTGAAGATTGAAATTTTTAATGAATAAATGTTGACATGTCAATCACCATTTAGAGGGAATTGTTTGCAGTGTCCTGTTCACCCCAAGTTTTTGTTCCAGTGGGTTGTGGGAGTCAAAGGGTCATCTGTGTGTGAGCTTCCTTCGGTGTTGAGGTTTCCATCTTCCTCAGTGAGCACAGCACAATCCAGGAACGGTAACCTATTATCTTTGGCATCCTCCCTGGCCAATCATCAAGACGACATACATCTCATACTTTTCCAACTATGTAACATACATATGTGGTGAAATTACATTTATGGCCACTTAAGAGATTTGGGAAAATCTGACATGTTCTCTTTTTGTCTATATGAGAATCAGAAACTCCCCCTGAGGTCAGCCTTCTTTCATCCAGCTAGACATAACTGGAATGTGTGAAGTGGAAACCTGTCAGTCATCTATTTTTTTAGACATCTGCCACCATCTAATCTAGACATGGATGTGCCAGATACCAATAATCTAAGTCTTCTGCAGTTCCAGCAAAATTCCAGACTATTACATTTTAGATATATTTTTTAACGTCACTCTCTTTAGGTTGACAGATAAGAAATTCAAATTGCACCCTAGTCCTTACTTGTGTTAGTACAATGCCTGTTAGAAACTACAAAAATAAGGCTGTAAATGCATCTAAAGACCTGCAAAATTTCAGCGGTGGTATTAATCTCCTGCAGAGAAAGCATGCTGGCCTACAGCAGAATCTCTTTTTGTTTGTTTTTGTTTTGAAATAGATTAATATTTGTGGCTCAGTGAAAGCAAGAACAGGTTTAATAAAAAACAAAAAAACTGCTCTCTGCGTGACCAGCAATGAGATTTCATTTATTGTTTAAACTACAGCAATTCAACTGTAGCAGCAATTTAAAATGAAACAATAATTGCCCATATTTTCAGTCAATTACCTTATTTCAGGTTTTGTGTTGAAGTGCAGACCCAGCACAGCACAGCATAGACTCTGCTGGTTGCACCTGTTCATTTTGCTTCACTTCTTACTGGACAAGATTTTTTTTGCACTTGAACTCAGTGAATAGCTGCACAGGGATGCAGATGAATGACAGCAGAAATCAGCCGATCTGCTGATGCGTGACAGTAGGGGCTGCTCAGTGCCTCAACATGCTGCTACTTACCTACAGATGTCCACCAATCCTTACCCTCCCTCCCCCAGCGTGTCAGGATGTACAGATGCTGATCTGTCATTGTTAGAGGCCAGACGAGAGGCCACGGTAATAAGCCTTCTCCTCCCTGCCCCTGCTCACAGCCACATGACTTTTGTTGGGACTTCAGGCTCCTTTGTCAGACCACAGGTGACCCTTGACCCTTAAGTCTCCACTAGGGATGCACATAGTTAAAGCCTAGCTCCTGTTTTCTCATAAGTCGTGTGATGCATTACAATGCCCCCACCCCCCACCCCTACCACCACCATCACCCTTGGCAGGCATGCTTTAACACAAAGACACTTGTGTGCTGACACTGATTTCGACCCTCTCCTTCTTTCTCTCCTCCTTTGTGGGAGGCCTCTCGCAGGTCATTAGTGCACAGTGTGCTGAGATTAAGAGAGCCTCCTCCCTTAATTAAGAGCAAAAGAAAGATGAACAGCAAGCGGGATAGACATCAGGCAGGGAAAGAAAGGAGAGGTGCACTGCTAGAATCACTGCACAGCAGAATGCCCCTCTCCTAAGTTTCTCCAAAATGTGCTTGTATCCATTACTGTGTGATTGAGGCTGCCTGAAAGACACACAGCGTTATTGTATTTCCACCCCCATTAGCATTAACATTTTAACAGCTTCCTGAGGGACATCACACATTATCTTAGTCGATAACCAAAGCAAAAGCCTCTCTCTTACATCAGCGTTACCAATGGGGAGCTTCAGCACAGAGTTGTTTAAAGTTTTAAAAGTGAGAAATGAGGTTTCTTCCTTGTTTTTCAGAGGTGACAACATTACCTCACAGTTTAAGGATGCACAGGGAGCGTTGGTTTTTTTGATTCTAAGCCCAACTCATCACTTAGATTTTTTAGACACAGAAGATACAGAAACCAGAAGGAATCCAAAAAATTTTTTTGAAAAAAATTATGAAAAGATGAAAGTGGGCAACTTAGTGGGATGAATATTGATGTGCAGCCTATTTGGAAATTACCCTACTTTCTCTATCAAACCAGGACAAAGAACAACAACAACAAACAACAAAAAGCAAAGAAACAATGCTGACCTTGTTTTTTTTATTTTTTTTTATACCTCCTCTCTTAAAATAAGAGAAAGTGTCAGGAAAATCAAATAGTGCAATCTCTAAATTTGTTTAAGGTATTGCCAAATTTTCTTTCATTTAGTATTCAACCATTACTAATTGGGCTAAATCAGAAATTTAAAGTTAAAGGCAGCAACTGAGGGAGAAACCATAACCGAGCTACAGAATATCATCCGATTTACACGACAGACTGACAGACTTAAAAACATCCTGTCTCAGACTGATGCTGAAAAGTTAATTCATGCATGTATTACTTCTAGGCTGGACTGTTGTAACTCATTATGATCAGGCTGTCCTAAAAGCTCACTGAAAAGCCTTCAGCTGATCTAAAATTCTGGAGCTAGAGTACTGATGGGGACTAAAAAGAGAGAGCAGATTTCTCCCATTAGTTATTATTAATCTCTGGCGCTATTCCACAGCATGTTTTTGTCCTGTCTCCCTCCCCTCATCCCCAACTGGTCACAACAGATGACTGCCCCTCCCTGAGCCTGCTTCTGTCAGAGGTATCTTCCTGTTCAAGGGGAGTTTTTTTCCTTCCCACTGTCGCCAAGTACTTACTCATAGGGGATTGTTTTTCTCTGTATTATTGTAAGGTCTTTACATATTTCTGACAGTGTAAAAAACATGCTCTATGGTTACTTCATCTCAAAAATAGTCACATTTCCCTGCATGGTGTTTCTTTATTATAAATAATGTGCCAGCAAACATAGCCATGTGGGCAGTGAGTAGCTGTGGGTGATCTGTGGGGATGTGTGGGCAGAGCAAACCCTCACTTATCCCATGCAGGGCGCCAGGTGTGTGTGCCTACATAGGGCTAACAGCAGTTTTGCTCTTTATGGACCCTATTTGGGTCTCCTATGTGGAAGTCCACTATGGGTTGCCCCTGAGAAAATCCTCACGGGGACTCAAAAGGGCAAAATTGCTATGGGTCCACATTGGTTTTCTGGGGGCAGCCCACAGTGGGTTACTCACAACATTCCCACTTGGGGCCCCAAAAGGGCAAAATGGTAAATGGGCTGGTACTTAGCACTTTTCTACTTTAACTGAGCTCTCAAAGTGCTTTTTACAACAAGCCTCATTCACCTAATCACACACATATTCATGCAAGGACTTTTTTTCTCTATACCTAAGCTAACATTGTCTAACATTCAAACACACAATAGATGTATCTAGGGTGACTTGAGGTTCAGTATCTTGCTCAAGGATACTTCACCATGCAGACTGGAGTTGCCTGGGACTGAACCATGGACCTTCTGATTGGTAGTCAACTTGCTCACCCTCTTGAGCCACAGCCAGCCCGAAACTGCTATGGTATTCACTTGGGCTAGCCTATTGGCCCCACGTGGATTTTCTATGGGCAGCCCGCACTTGGGTCTCACTGGTGTTGGCTCTCGCTGTGGTATTGTATCACTCTTCCTGTTACAATCCATGGTGGTGTTTTGTGTAGTTTAATCTGTGTAGCTTGATTAATTTTAAACTTTTATTTAAGTACTTCTTTCATACTATAACTACACATGCTTTACCAGAGCACACTTTCTCTTGAATCACCTGCAAATTATATTGTTTTTCTGTCATTTTGTCACTAGCAGTGTGGCTTGTGTTCTCCAGCTGTCTCACAGGCACTTTCCTGCTCAGTGTGTCAAATGTTTCTGACCACCGTTAATCCTGACGTTTGCCCCAGCTTCCTCTGCTGCTCCAGTGCTGCCAGTCAGGGAGGCTTCCTGCAGCTGGGCCCAAAGTGCAGCCTTGTCAGTTGTGGTGGCTTACCCCTATGGATCTGTGCACTTGTTATGTGCCAGGTTAAGATTTAAAGGCTAGGCAGAAAGCCCTAGGGACATAAGTTAGTTTTAAGTGGATTCAGTAGACTAGTGTAACCAAAAGAGCTAGATGTTACAGCTTAACTTGCCTATTATTTTACTATCAGGAGACTAATTGTACCAAAAACTGGGAGAAATAATTGTCAAAAGAGACCACCTGACGTTTTAGGGTCAAATTTTATTTTGCAGGTTCAGCTTAAGCTAGTTGCAATAGCTCAAATCAACACTCAGAATCAATTCAATAAAATCAGAGAATTAATCTTAATCAAAATGGATTACTTATGAGCTGGGTTGATGAATGGGGTTCTGGAAATTATTCAAATTTGTCCAATAATCCCTTTTTGGGATGGAAAGGCTTCGGGTGAGCTGCTTGGCCGAAGCGACCACACCCAACTCCAATCCGTTGAAAACTGCCTCCGTGCAGTGGTGGAAAAGGAGAAGTCCAAAAGGAAGATGTTTCTGTCCTTCTGTCAGCTATCCTTTTTATAATCCTCACGCTGTCATCCAGAAATCCTCTGACTCAGAACAAAGTCGAAAGAATAGAAATCCAACAGAGGTGCAATGTCCAACTTCAACTGCCAGGCAGGGAGAATACTCAACAGAACTGTTCAAGCCGAATTAGTATCCACAGAAGGCTTGGCCCCGTCCTCTCTGCAGTTCAGTCCTTATCTGAGGGAGAAAATGTAACCCAGTGGTAGTTTGAGTTCAATACTGTAAGAGTTTATGTGCAGCAATGTGTGCAAAGTATGTTAAGATCATCTTGAGGGAGGGATGATTCAGTTTTTTGTTTTACGAATGTTTTACGACAGTCAACTTGGAAATTAATTCTGGCGGGAGGGGCTAAGAGCTCACCTGGTCTGTGAGTCGCACAGAGCGAACTTGTGTGAGCCGTCATAGCGTTTTATATGCAACAGCCCTAAAGTTTGTATTCATCATCCTGCTAGTGTGGAGACGTTCGTTTTGGGTTCCCGAGCGGAACAGTCGTCTTGCCCAGCCGGGGCTACGGAGGAGAGGGAGCGGCTACGTTCACGTGAGCCTCTGGATCACCGAGTATTTGGAACCAAGTACTCACAGACATACTTCACACATATAGAGCTCTATTTCCTATTATTGCTGGCCAGCTATTTTATTTCATTCATAGACTATTCCGAGCTTCTACTGGAGTACCTTTGGAGACCTACGCTCTTATTGTGGGTTATATAAACATTGGTGCTTTGAACTGCAGAGACTGAGAAAGAGATATAAAACAAGATGAAACATGTACAAAAGATATGATAAAGTACAGAAAACATGTTAATATACCTAACAGTGGGGAATACGCTACATGTCTCACAGTTTGACACATGCTGTGTTAATGAGAGTGTTGTAATTAAATATACAATCTGTTTTTTTTTCTTTTCTTTTGTTTATTTGTAAGTTGTATACATTTTCATTTCAGGGATACACGCTTAGCTGTGATTTTATGTTATGGTTAGAGTTAAGTTTCCTTTCAAATCATACATGCCTGTGTAAAGGGGATGGTGGCATCCTATAATCATCTATGATGCATGCTCCAGTCCAATACAAGAGATTTAGGTATTGGACAAGAATGGTACATTGCCATCGACCCTAAATAAATTCCATTCTGTTGTTATGGATATGATTTCAGTTTTCATTCTTTAATAAGCTGACATATTGGTTACAAAAACTCCTGAAATTCTCGTCTGATGCATTTGCACATCACCTTTTATAGCATAAATTTAGGACACATCCTAGTTTTCATACATCATCCTGACAGAGTATCACTCCACTGCCCTTGTCCAATTAGGGTTTTAATCTTAACCATTACTTCATTTCTTATTAACATATGGGTCTTTTTGGTTCTTTCCATCCCGGGACATGTCTCAACATGTTTTTAACTTTGCTCTTATTCGTCTCTAGGCAACAGTTTTGAGTTCCTCATTTTACCCTTAGCTCAGTGATTTCATAGCTTCATTAATACATTGGAACTATCATTTCTGTGTTACAGCTACACTCATTGTTTGATCCTAAATCACATAATTCATTCTCTAACAATTCTATAATTTTGATTTATTCTTGTCCATTCAGTGCCGGGCTTAGGCTATCGGGTAATCAGAATCTCAACTCACTTGACACAACCTATAATTAAAGTGTCAGGCAATTCTCAGAACAGGCTAAACCAAATTGTTTCATGTATCAACACTGAAATAAAAAAAAAAGAAGTTCCAAATGGAGTCCATGTATCAGTCTGGATCGCCCTGTGATTTCTATCAAACATTATTTATTCTTTTTCAGTCTGAGCAGCACCTCAGCTAATCAGCCTGCCATGTGTGATCACTGCAGCACTCAGTCCAGTCCATTCCACCTCCCTACTCTTCCATCTCCCTAAACTGTCTTTGCCCATTCTCTTACTCATTTTCCTCTTTTTCCCACTTCCTCAGCATCCTTACTTTAGTGGTGGACCCAACTCATTCCACCAATGGGCTGTTGGATTGGCAGGGCCATGATTAGTTTTTTTGTTGTTGTTGTTTGTGTGTGTGTGTGTGTGTGTGTGTGTGTGAGAGAGAGAGAGAGAGAGAGTAGGATTTCAAAGTAAAACCACCAAGCCTTTATATTAGACACATGCCAACCCAGATGTATGCACAGAGTCAACACACATGGACAAAAGCCCTACATGCTCACACACATAAGAGACCAGTCTCTTGGTTCCACATCAGAGGCATAACAGGGTACCACACACACACACACACACACACACACACACACACACACACACACACACACACACACACACTAGACCACAAACCTCCTCCCTACCCCCCCCACCATTACACACAACAGTGTGCAATGGTGCAATATGAAAACACACTGAAAATATTTGATGCTGCTGTGTTTTTTTAACCTGGCAAATTGCTGCATGCAGAATCTCTCACACTATTTCATTTCCAAACCAACAGCACTGAACTCCCTCCAAGCTGCTGATAGGGAAAATGTACCTGGGAATTTGAATTAACCCTGCAGTAATCTTTCTCAAAGTATAGTAGTGTTTTAGGAGAAAAACATTGGAGATTTATGGTCAAAGGGCTTATTCACAGTGATGAATGTATAGCTAAAAATGAGTTTCAGCTTATTGTTTAGCAATCCTGTTGCAACTTTTCTGTTTAGGCTCAATCAGTCACATTGTGTAGTTGTCAGGATCCTGGGTCCCTTGACCCAGCATTTTGGTTTATGATTTGTTTTTTGAATCATGTTTTCCTTTGAGCTTCTTTTGTTTCTGTTCATAGTTGTGTTTTAGGTTGTGTTTTGATTTCTAGTTTCCCAGTGTTCCCTAGTGTTTAGTGTTCAGTCTGTGTCTTGAATTCTTGCCTTGTGCCTCATGGAAGGTCATGTTTTGGTTCCCTGGGTGCTTACCACCTCTTATGTCAAGTCTGCATTTTTGTCTTGTTTTCACTTCCTGTTTTATTGTGATAGTCTTCTGGTCCCTGTGTGTTATTTTCTGTTTTGCTTCCCCTTGGTCATTAGTGTAATTTGGTTCACCTGTGTTCCCAGCTGTTTCCACTCCCTTCATCAGCCCTCTTGCTTGTTGTTGTTTGATCATGGTGGTGTGGCATGTTTCATGCCTTGCTTCCAAGAGAATTTTAGTGTTCTTGTTTTGTAATTTCACAATAAAGACTTTCAAGTTGACGTATGCCAACGAAGTCCTGCATTTGGGTCCAACTCTGCCCATTCACACCACCCGTTATGGCAATATTTTTCAGAGGAAAACCTCTGAAGACCACTCCCTGTTAGCTGGTGAACAAAGTGCAGATATTAGCAGCTAAGAAGACTGATAATATCATTAAGAGCTAAAGGATATTGAATCCACTTCACATTCGCCATGCATCCACAACAGCACTCCAGATGCATGTCTCCTTATAACTAGTAGATGGAAAAAAATACGATAAACAACTGTTTGTTAACAAATTCACTAAGAACATGAGAGAGAGAGAGGAGGATAGATGGAGGACAGTAAGTTAATCGGGAAGTGCAGAGGATTAGGAAGGAGGACATGAGGGCAGCTATGAAGAGTGGAAGAGTGATTGGTCCAGACTGAGGAGGGCAGTGGACCTTTTAACCCCACTATTTAATACAGTCTTGGAGATCGAGAAGATGTCTGAGGAATGGACAAGTGTAACAATTTATAAGAACATGAGTGCAGAGCTGTAGTAACTACAGAGGGATAAAGCTGATGAGGCACATCATGAAGCTGTATTATTGTATGGTCTTTGCATTACAATATAAAGCACCTTAAGGAGACTGCTGTTGTGATTGGGCTCTTTATAAATAAACTTGAATTGAATTAAGTTGTCCTATGCTGATTAAAAAAAAATTGTAGGTCAAAGTAAGGCTATTCAGAAATAATGAGATTTTCAGGGACAAGTACAGTCATCTCATGGGTCAGTACAGTTTTGTCCAAATGACAGCTCTTCAAGACACGCCTGTAATTAAACTAATTGATTTGTGTCATCTTGTTTCATCAATAAATATAAACGGGTATAATCTGGATAGCAATAGAAATGTATGCAGTGTTCTCTAATAACATTGTGTCGGGGAAAGACAGACAATGTGAAAAATATCAGTCCCAGCACAGAACACTGAAACTCTATAACTAACATTTGTGAGTGAGGAAGACTCCACACTTCAATGAGCAAATCCAATCCAAACCAGCCCACGCATTTATTTTTATACCTGCAGTGTATTCTAGTCTCTGTAGTAAAATGCTGGAATCAGTGATGATATCAAAAGCTGCACTGAGGTCCAACAGGACAAGCACAGAGATGAGTCCACTGTCAGAGGCTGTAAGAAGATCGTTTGTAACCTTCACTAATGCTGTTTCTGTACTGTGATGAATTCTGAAACCTGACTGAAACTCTTCAAATAAACCGTTCCTCTGCAGATGATCAGTTAGCTGTTTTAAACTACTCTTTCAAGAACTGTGAAGATAGAACGAAGGGTGGAGGTTGGCCTATAATTAGCTAAGACAGCTGGGTCAAGTGATGGCTTGTGATGCTTTAATTCCTGCCACCTTAAAGACCTGTGGCATGTAGGCAACACAATGACTGCGACATTAGTCACTGTGACATCAGAAAGGAGGACCTGTGGACTGTGTTTTAGTTTTTTATAATCTGCTGCTTCATAAAATGTGTTTTGTTTTGTTTTTTCAGGTCCTGTGAAAGTTGCAGCCATGCGAAGCACGGCTCATTCCAATCAATCGTTCATGAAAACAGCAAACCTTGACATCAAGCCCCCTTTGTGTGCCGTTATTTAGCAATGGAGTTGTTGTGTGCAGCCTGAGTGTGTGTCGGTGAGTGATGACCAAGTAGGAGGAAGAAGAGGTTTTGACTGGAAATATTTATTTTGGAAATTGTAGGTTGGGAACCACAGTTTGTCTCGCTTTTATTCTCTCTCTGTCTGACTCTGTTTTTTTGCTCCACCCCACTCACCACCTCCTCCTTTACCTCCACCCCCTCGGTGTCCACCCATAATGGACCATTCCACATCACTTGAAACATAACACCTCCTCTGCCCCACCCCCACATCTCTCTCTTTCCCCACTCTCATTTTGAGGGGACTCAGAACAATAAGATCCTTTATACTAAATTTCTCTCGACAGTAGCCAAACTCCCATCATCTTCATATGTCTATCCCTGTGTCCCCTCACTGTGGAAGCAGTAAAAAACCTGAAAAAGACCTCCTTTCAAACTGTTTGAGTACAACATATGCAACATTCGAACCCCCATCGGCTTTATCAAAGAATCGGAGCTTAAATGTTTCCAAAGAAATTATATAATCATATAGTTAAAGCATGTTTAGAAGAATAATTCCCCCTCCACACACAAATTAACACACATAGTTATGAATGGTTTTCTTATATTTCGTTGCAGTTGTGATGAATAATCTGAAAAGAGACAACATTGTCAGAAAAATGATCAGATAGCTCAGAATGTACAGGACAGTCAGAAGCGCCCGTATGTGGATGAGAGGGTGGAGTGCTATCAGCTAACACTAGCAAACATGTTTAGTGAGCGGCATAAAATACACAGGTGCACAGACACAAATGGTAGTTAGTGCTAAGTAGCAGACTGAAAACACACAAACTGTAGAACAGCCTTCTTTGATAATCTGTAACACACAGCAGGCCATGTTATTAGCCAGTGCTGAGCTCACATGTGCCAACACAGCCACAGCAGCCTCTAACTTTAAGCCTTACCAGTATCTGTACAGATGAGCTATAAAATAAATTGAACCCTATACACTTGTTATGGTGGGGGAAATTATCAACAGAGTCCAAAACAGTTTTTTGGCATCAGTTCAATTCAATTCAATTTTATTTATATAGCGCCAAATCACAACAAACAGTCGCCTCAAGGTGCTTTGTATTGTAGGTAAAGACCCTACAATAACACAGAGAAAACCCAACAGTCATAACGACCCCCTATGAGCAAGCACTTGGTGACGGTGGGAAGGAAAAACTCCCTTTTAACAGGAAGAAATCTCCAGCAGAACCAGGCTCAGGGAGGGGCAGTCATCTGCCGCGACCGGTTGGGTCTGAGGGGAGACAGGACAAAAGGCATACTGTGGAAGAGAGCCAGAGATTAATAATAATGATGAAATACAGAGTGAAGTATAAACAAGTAAATAAAGGTGAATGAGAAGAAACAGTGCATTATGGGACCCCCCTCAGCAGCCTAGGCCTATAGCAGCATAACTAAGGGGTAGTTCAGGGTCATCTGATCCAGCCCTAACTATAAGCTTGATCAAAAAAGAAAGTTTTAAGCCTAATCTTAAAAATAGAGAGGGTGTCTGTCTCCTGAATCCAAGCTGGGAGCTGGTTCCACAGAAGAGGGGCCTGAAAGCTGAAGGCTCTGCCTCCCATTCTACTTTTAAGTATCCTAGGAACCACAAGTAAGCCAGCAGTCTGAGAACGAAGTGCTCTATTGGGGTGATACGGTACCATAAGATCTTTGAGATAAGATGGGGCCTGATTATTCAAGACCTTGTATGTGAGGAGAAGGATTTTAAATTCTACTCTAGATTTAACAGGGAGCCAATGAAGAGAAGCCACTATGGGAGAAATATGCTCTCTCTTTCTAGTCCCTGTCAGTACTCTAGCTGCAGCATTTTGTATCAGCTGAAGGCTTTTCAGGGAGCTTTTAGGACAGCCTGATAATAATGAATTACAGTAGTCCAGCCTAGAAGTAATAAATGCATGGATTAACTTCTCAGCATCAGTCTGAGAATCAGCTGCAATCCTGCTTTTCATGCTGTAAAGTTGGGCATTTTAACGTGAGAGTGTATGGGCATCGCTTCACTTTTGGAGACAGCCTGAAGTGGCTATCAGAGGAACTGCAGTTTTTGGCACTTCAGCATGGGCAACCCAGAAGGCTGTCATTTGGGAACTGCAAACAATTTCAATTAGATCTGAGAATCTGAGTAATAGTACAGGACCTGAACCAGTCCTTGGGGTT
This sequence comes from Pterophyllum scalare, assembly GCA_024447675.2. Classification (NCBI taxonomy): domain Eukaryota; kingdom Metazoa; phylum Chordata; class Actinopteri; order Cichliformes; family Cichlidae; genus Pterophyllum; species Pterophyllum scalare. The sequence continues at coordinate 103,369 of JAMQGT020009794.1, read as the reverse complement.
CTCAGAAGTTCTCAGCAGTTGAATTTTCTTAATTGCTGATTTATTTTTTATTTTTTTGGTTCAGTTCAGCTTCTAATTTAATTTTAGCCCTAAAAATACAGTTGAACAGATTTCAGCATTCTCATAGTTGGCTGTGAGCAAACCGCTGATTACATTACACTTCTGCATTCTAATAACTTACACATATAACTTATTCTGCCATTGCCATAGTTGCCAGCATTTATTGCTCTCAAAGGCACAATCACATTTTTAAGTGTTAACTTGAAAAGCAAAGCACAAAAGGCAAACACAAAGACATGCAGAGTTAAAAGCAGTCTTTGTACATATATTGAAAGTCTATTATTGAAGGATACAAGGAAAAGGGAGCTGACAGGCACAGGGAATGTGTTTGGAATCATACTGGGAGGGTGGCCATGGTTTAATTAGTGTCAGATTCTCTTTCATTCTTTTTTCTTTCTCTTTCTGTCTCCCTGTCTGATCCCCCAAAGTCTTTTTACCTCTTCCATCCCGGCTTCCTGATTTTTTTATTTTTTTTTTGAGCCACAGACTTGGATCTAGGCCTTCTACTAAAAACACACAAAGAGAGAGACAGACGGTGTGTGTGTGTGTGTGTGTGTGTGTGTGTGTGTGTGCATACTGCTGGGGATGGGGGTTATGCCATATTCAGCAGAAAACCATTCTAAGCCCAAGGGATCCCTATGCACCAGACATGAAAACATAGCACAAATATAAAAGGAAAAAAAAAAGTTGAAGAGTGGAGAAAGAAAAGAGGAGGGAGAGTGCTTGTAGTGGGAAAATCTGTGGCTCCTCTGACGCTGTCAAATTACAGCCTCTCTGTGTAAGTAAAAAAAGAAAGAAAAAACACTGCAGCGCCACAGAGTTTGGGGACTACAGCTAGTCAAATATTGGTTTTGAATGATGTAAGGAACATGCCATTCTGCCGAGCCACAGCAAGCACTCAGCTCTGGAGACCCAGTCTGAGACACACACTGGCAATGCATCTTCAGGCACGGAAACATGGCACTGGCTCCCACTAGCACTTGTAAATACACAGAGCAAGGAGGAAGAAAATACTGCATTTGTTTGACTGTGGATCCCTTAAGATAGAACATCTTTCTGCTGCTGATCTGTTACTGTCTGGGGCTGAGGATAAAATAAGGTTTTTAAATGGGAAATATTTAAACTCAGTACATCTGCAGGGGGTTGATTGGGTTCTCAGTGAGTGCCAGAGACTCAACAATGACTTGGCCAGCTGATGAGATTCTTGGCTTTGAGAACTGACTTTCTAGTGTGTAATGCTGCTCCCGCTCTTACTGCAGTGTTAAAACTCCTTTTTTTTGCCTTTGAAATTTTGATTTAATTCCACATCATCTACTTCCAAACTTAAAAAAAAAAGAAGCAAAAATGAAAACAACTTTATTTTCCTTTTACCATGGAGCAATGAAAGAAAGTAGCCTGGTCTGATGAACCACATTTTCTTTTACATCACATGGATGGCCGGGTACATGTGCATCGCTTACCTGGGGATACCTGGCACCAGAATGCACTATGGGAAGGAGGCAAGCCAGCTGAGGCAGTGTGATGTTAGTTTGGCAAGTACTACCTACCTAAGCATTGTTGCAGACCATGAACACCCTTTCATTGAAACGGCATTCCCTGATGGCTGCGGCCTCTTTCAGCAGGATAATGTGCCCTACCACAAAGAAATAATGCTTCAAGGATGGTTTGAGGTGTTACAGTAATTACAGAGAAAACCCAACAGTCAAAATGACCCCCCCTATGAGCAAGCACTTGGCAACAATGGGAAGGAAAAACTCCCTTTTAACAGGAAGAAACCTCTGGCGGAACCAGGCTCAGGGAGGGGCAGTTATCTACCATGACTGGTTGGTGATGAGGGGAGAGAGACAGGACAAAAGACGCACTGTGGAAGAGAGACAGAAATTAATAATAACTAATGATTAAATGCAGAGTGGAGGATCAACAGAGTAAAAAGAGGTGAATGAGAAGAAACACTCAATGGAAACCCCCCAGCAGCCTAGGTCGATTGCAGCGTATCTAAGGGATGGTTCAGGGTCACCTGATTTTTAAAAAAGGAAAGTTTTAAGACTAATCTTAAAAATAGAGAGGGTGTCTGTCTCCCGAATCCAAAGCAGGAGCTGGTTCCACAGAAGAGGGGCCTGAAAGCTAAAGGCTCTGCCTCCCATTCTACTTTTAAGTATCCTAGGAACCACAAGTAAGCCAGCAGTCTGAGAGCAATGTGCTCTATTAGGGTGATTTGGTACTATGAAGTCTTTAAGATAAGATGGGGCCTGATTATTCAAGACCTTATATGTAAGAACAATGATTATAACAGCCCCTCCTTAACCAAAATCCTGGCACACTGGAACACACCAGCAAAGCTGATTATTCTAGTGGTGAAGTAAACTTAGCTAATCTCTGTCTGATAAAATCCACTGCAAATAAGTCAGAGAGCTTCACTGACAAAATCATACTGGACACTTACCAAGTTTGCCACAAGTTCATGTCAAATAAGTCCTTCATCTTAAAGAGCAGTTTTTTATCCTGCCAGTTGGGCTTCTTATTTATAATGGAGAACTGTCTAAATGTTGGCGATGCCTCCCCCTTTGTTGAGCTCTCTCCTCCCTACTGCAACTTCCCCGCAAAAAAACAATCTCCGCCAGGACATCTGGCCATGATGGAGGCCTTGCCACCATATTGAGTAAGTGTTTCAAATGTAGATGTATGCCTGTGGATAACTACATTACTTTTGAGGTGCAGCTCATGAAGTTCACTGTCACTTACCTTATTCTGTGTGCAGACCACCTTCAGTTATGGTCATACACTAAATATGGGCATGAAAATTCCGGTGTTTTGGAGCTTTAATGATTTCTTTGAATGAATGTACAGCATACATCTTTAATTTCTTAAATAAAAAAACAAGAATTGGGTGCACAAGTTTAAATTTATTTTGGATTTTCTCTAATCCATACAGGGTCTAACATATCCATACAGATTCAAATATATACATAGATACACTCCCACTTATATTTGATCAAATGTCCCTTAGCAAGTTGCACCTCGACCAGATGCTTTTGATAGCCATCAACAATTTTCTGCCATAATTCTGAGGGAATATTTCTTGGCAGAATTGGTGGAGTTCATTTAAATTAGACTCAGCTTTTAAGAATATTCCACAAATTTTGAGGTCCAAGCTATGACAAGGCCATTCCAGCGGCTTAATGTTAGCCTGCTTTATCTATTCCAAAACCAGCTTTTGTTCTGTTGGAACACCCAATTGTGTCCAAGTTTCAGACCATCTAGCTGTTGATTTGAGGTAAAGTTGAAGAATTTGGAGGCAGTCCTCCTTCATTATTTCATCCACATTGTGCAATGTACCAGTACCATTGGCAACAAAACAGCCCCATAGCATGTTTGACAGTAGGTACAGTGTTCTTAGGTCTGAAAGCTTCACCCTTACTCCTCCAAACATGCCTTTTGTCCTTGTGGCCTAATAGCGTAATCTTTGTCTTGTTTGGCCATAACAACTTCAGTCAACTTGAAAGTGTTGATTTTGGAGCTGAGGCTTCTTTCTTGGTTGGCACCCTCTCAGTTCATGGCGATGTAAACCTCCCTTTACTTTGCACAGTGACACTGGTGTTCTAGCAGTTTCCAGTTCATGGCAGGCTTGAGCCGTGGTGGTTCGTGGGTTGTTCCTGCACATCCTTACCAATTTCCTCTGAAGGTGGATAGTTTGGGTCTTCTTCAAGACCTTGGGAAAGTGGGAACACATAACTTAACTTGTACTTACACAAGTTGGGAAGGTCTCTTGGACCTGTTTTTACAGATTCAAAGATCATCAATTCAAACAGTTCTACCTAAATACTGGAACTGTTCCTCAGCACCACTTATGAAAAGATTTAGGTGAGTATATGTGTATGTTTGAGCCTGTACGCCAACCTATAAGGAAGGAAGTTGCTGCTACTCCTAACATTAGTCATACTACGCTAACTAATCTGACTTTGTCTGCATGCAAAGAGCCACACATTTCAGCGACATTTAAAATACAATTTGTAAAGAGAATACCACCATAAAAGGTTATTACAGCTGCTGAAGAGGTTCATGACCTTAAAAGATCTTTCAACATACTGACAGAGGAGGTTCTGTCATTAGAAAACAGCAGAAAACAATAATGATCTTGGTGGGGGAAGTTAGACTTGAGGCTTCAAAACACAGACAAGTACAGGAGGATTGTGCCACCGGAGAACTGGGTTGCTGAGCTGGAGCTATGCACACAAATGATAACATCATCAACATCATAATCACTGGACTAACGTTGAAACCCTGTTAATATGCTCAGGGAGTGGGTTGTATTGCACGAACTGCCGTAAGGCCGGGTTGGGCAGTGATGATGATGAATGGAGAGGACTCAAATAAGCAGGATATAACATTTACTAATAGTATGCATACTTCTCAAACTGAACTGGAAACTGAACTGAATAAAAAACATAAGCTATGGAACATGATATAGATCTGGAAAATAACTAATTTCAATATCAACAACAGCTGCAATTATTACAGATAAAGTTAAACCTTTTCATCAAACCAAACATATCCATTATCCCGTTTAACAACAGAAACCTATATATGCCAACTTCTATGCATCAAAAAATACATGAAACAGTTAAGTAATCCATTTGACAATATAGCAATATCAGAAACCTGGATCAACCCTGAGAAAAGTGTGGACTTTTAATTGATGGTTTTAAATTAAACTACATAAGCAGGAAGAACAAAAGTGGGGGAGATGTGGCACTATGTGGATAAAAGATTGCATGGTTGTGGTGTGTATAACAGCAGCTACTGAGTTTCTGGAATGCATTTCTATTGAGAGCAACAAATTGAAACAAATTGTATCAAGTATGAGTTGTCTTTACCGGGCTTCTGAATCCAGTGTCGATATATTTAAAGCGTGGATCGAAAACATGTTTACAAAATTTTTAAATAAGACTGTGTTCATCTGTGGGGACTATAACATTGATCTGTTAAAAAAACAAAAAACAAAACAGAATGACAGAAGAGATTACCAACAGTACGTACAGTATGGGCTTATAACCAAAACTCACCAGATGCAGTTGAATTACTCCATATTGTGTTACACTAATAAATATATGTGAAAACGTATTTCACCCCTTTATGATTTTTTAGCTTTTTGCATATTTGTCACACTTGAATGTTTCAGATCATTAAACAAAAGATAACCTGAGAAAATCCAAAATGCAGATTTTAAAAGATTATTTAAGGACAAGGAAGAAAAATATCCAAACCTATGTGAAAAAGTAATTGTCCCCTAAACCTAATAACTGGTTATGCCACCTGTGGCAGGAAGCGTTTGCAATGACTGACAATAAGTCTTTAACATTGCTTTGGAGGAATTTTGGCCCACTCTTCTTTGCAGAACTGTTCTAGTTTAACCACACTGGAGGGTTTTTGAGCATGAACGGCCTGTTCAAGGTCGGACCAAAGCATCTTAATCTGATTTCAGTCCAGACACGACCACTCCAAAACCTTCATTTTGGTTTTCTTGAGCCATTCAGAGGTGGGCTTGCTGGTGTGCTTCAGATCATTGTCCTGCTGCATAACCCAAGTGTGGTTGAGTTTCAGGGCACAAATCACACATTCTCCTTCAGGATTTTCTGGTAGAGAGTAGAATTCACGGTTCTATCAACTGAGATCCAAACCATCACACTACCACCACCGTGTTTGACTGTTGGTGTGATATTCTTTTTATGAAATGCTGTGTTAGTTTTTTGCCAGATGCAATGGGACTCAAACTTCCAAAAAGTTCAGCTTTTGTTTCATCAGTTCACAGAATATTTTCCCAAAAGTCTTGGGGACCATCAAGATGGTCTGCGTGCTCTTGGTCAGCAGTAGTTGGGACTTTCCCATAGATGCCTCCACATGCCTGTATGACCTCCCTACAATGCCTGGGCATGCTCCTGATGAGGTGGTGGATGGTCTCCTGAGAGATCTCCTCCCAGACCTGGACTAAAGCATCCGCCAACTCCTGGACAGTCTGTGGTGCAACGTGACGTTGGTGGATGGAGCGAGACATGATGTCCCAGATGTGCTCAATCGGATTCAGGTCTGGGGAACGGGCGGGCCAGTCCATAGTTCAATGTCTTAATCTTGCAGGACCTGCTGACACACTCCAGCCACATGAGGTCTAGCATTGTCCTGCATTAGGAGGAACCCAGGGCAACCGTCTCACAAAGGGGTCTGAGGATCTGATCTCGGTACCTAATGGCAGTCATGCTACCTCTGGCGAGCACATGGAGGACCGTGCGGCCCTCCAAAGAAATGCCACCCCACACCATTACTGACCCACTGCCAAACCGGTCATGCTGAAGGATGTTGCAGGCAGCAGATCGCTCTCCACAGCATCTCCAGACTCTGTCACGTCTGTCACATGTGCTCAGTGTGAACCTGCTTTCATCTGTGAAGAGCACAGGGTGCCAGTGGCAAATTTGCCAATCCTGGTGTTCTCTGGCAAATGCCAAGCGTCCTGCACGGTGTTGGGCTGTGAGCACAACCCCCATCTGTGGACGTTGGGCCCTCATACCATCCTCATGGAGTCGGTTTCTAACCGTTTGTGCAGACACATGCACATTTGTGGCCTGCTGGAGGTCATTTTGCAGGGCTCTGGCAGTGCTCCTCCTGTTCCTCCTTGCACAAAGGCGGAGGTAGTGGTCCTGCTGCTGGGTTGTTGCCCTCCTACGGCCTCCTCCACGTCTCCTGGTGTACTGGCCTGTCTCCTGGTAGCGCCTCCAGCCTCTGGACACTACGCTGACAGACACAGCAAACCTTCTTGCCACAGCTCGCATTGATGTACCATCCTGGATGAGCTGCACTACCTGAGCCACTTGTGTGGGTTGTAGAGTCCGTCTCATGATACCACGAGTGTGAAAGCACCACCAACATTCAAAGTGACCAAAACATCAGCCAGAAAGCATAGGTACTGAGAAATGGTCTGTGGTCCCCACCTGCAGAACCACTCCTTTATTGAGTGTGTTGCCAATAATTTCCACCTGTTGTCTATTCAATTTGCACAGCAGCATGTGAAATTGATTGTCAATCCGTGTTGCTTCCTAAGTGGACAGTTTGATTTCACAGAAGTTTGATTTACTTGGAGTTATATTGTGTTGTTTAAGTGTTTGCTTTATTTTTTTGAGCAGTGTATGATAATGATGTCCTGTAAGGTAATGCAGTAGTGGTCAAAAAGTCCATGGATCACTAAAGGTATATAAGAAATGCTTCTTACAGACAATCTATAAAATAAAGGACAATAGAGAAAAAAAGTAAACATATTTATAAAGATGATTATCATAATAAGACATTAGACAGTAATAAAAAGAATATATAATATTATTGCAACACTTGGGGTTTAATATCTTGCCCAAGGATGCTTTGGCATGCAGACTGGAGCAGCCAGGGCTCAAACTACTAACCCTCCAATTAGTAGATGACCACAACCACACCGGGGATTTGAAAAAATGCACAATTTTAACTTTAAAAACTATATATATATGAATATATATATATATATGAATATATATATATATATATATATATATATATATATGTATATATATATATATATATATATATATATATATATATATATATATATATATATATATATATATATATATATATATATATATATATATATATAGCAGTATTTGGATGCGGCAGAGTATTAAATATTTAAACACTACATTTTGACATTTTGGATTGTACAGTGTAATGTGATATAATTGTTGTACTGTACATTAACTAGAGTAATGTATAAATATGTATAAATTAATATAACAAGTGACTGTGCATTAGATATTTATTTTGTGTATTTATTTATAGTGTATACATACATGTATCGCTTATACGACAAGAACATACAACATATGACAAATTAAATAGGAGTAAGAATTTATAAACATTTGCTTCCTCGTATTCCTTTTTGAACAGTAAATGGTCAATATTGTCTCATGGGATTTCAGTCTATACAGTGTGACTGACATGGTTGGTTCCCCACATTAATATAATGGCTTTCTTTTATTTAACGTTTGTTTTATTATGTTTATTAACATTTGTTTGAAATAAAGATTTCAATCAGTTTCATTTTAAATCAACTATAATTGTGTGAATGAGAGAAAATCCAAAAAACTATTCAAACACGTTCACTCAGTTCTTGTTCGTTAAAGCCATTAAAGGTGTATGCTGTACAATCATTCCACCCTGGAAAAACCTCTGACCACAATTGTCAACCTAATAAAATTGTTATTTAACAGTTTTCACATCTTTTATCTTGGATGACATCTCACTCAAATTTTTAATCGTTAATATTCATGTCTACTGCCTATCTAAAGCTATGTTTTTTAAAAAAATATTTAATCGCATTCAATCTGTGTCCTGTCCATCCCCTCAGACGCGCCTCACTGCATCTTGTTTTATCATCTGTCATTTCAATTTTTAACTTTGGAACTATTGATACTCATGTTTCTGATCATCTAATGATTGTATTTGAGTTAATGCTCCCTCGCCCTCCTCCTGCCACCCCCAGCCACTTTCCCTTATTTATTCCATTACTCCCAATCACGTCCCTCCAGGTGTCACCGCCATTGCCCACGTGAGCGTTGAAGTCTCCCAGTAACGATGGAGTCACTGGATGGAACACCCCTTGCCCAGCGACTCCAAAAACGGTGGGTACTCTGAACTATCATTTGGTGCATAAGTGCTCTGGATTTTTCATTTGTTGAGGATAACACAGCAGGATGTGTTAAAGAAAGTTGCTCAATGTTGGCCTAAGAGGCAAGAATGGTATCTATGGTTGACAAATCTCTGAAGGCGATGGAAACTTGTAATATTTGGGAGGAATGGCCTGCCTGATCTGAACCCAAACTACAGTTTGTCCATAACAAGCACCATGTTCGCACATAAGCATGTCCACAAGTGCACGTGGCACCAGGACACCCTAGGTCACAGTTTTTTTTTGTAGTTTGTTTTGTCATGGCCTGTAGACTGGTCAGCTGTTTAAATTTTAAATATGAGTGATTCAAAAATAGTATAGAGTTCAGAAGAGAGGACTGAATATTTAAAACCTTTTATGAATGACTGCATCTCCTCGGTCTCATCTGGTAGCTGCAGTACAGTCTGTGGGGCTTAGATCTGAGAATAAACTCAGATCACTGGCTTGTAGCTGGGTTTTGACTAAAAATAAAAAGCCAAGCTCTTGAGGTTTAAAAAAGTCATTTTAAATGAAGGCATTACATTTGCCAAAGTCATTTTCATATTGCAAAAAGAAAAACGGTACTTGTACACTTAGTCTTTCAGAGTCCTGTGATTATTTTTCATGACTGTTTGGATGAGGACAGCAGGTGTTCTTGGATATGATACTTAATCCTAAGTTGCTCCAGATGCATCTATCAGTGTGTGTGTTAAGATACATGAAAAAAAAAAGCATCGTATCTGTAGAATATGTGTAGAAAAAGTTGCCGCAAGCAGTATAAAGTGCTTTGAATAGTAAATAAGACTGGAAAACCACTACAGAAGTTCAGGTCTATTTACCACTAGAACTTGGAAAATGTAGCTTTGCATTTAGTTTGGTCTGGGATTTCATATTTTGGTTTGTTTTGTTGGCAGCACGGTGGCGTGGTGGTTAGCACTGCTGCCTCGCAGCAAGAAGGTCCTAGGTCTGATTCCACCTTGGTCGGGTTCTTTGCATGTTCTCCCTGTGTGTTTTCTCTGAGTACTCTGGTTTCTTCCCACAGTGCAAAGACATGCACTTAGTGGGGTTAGGTTAATTGAGATTCTGAATTGCCCATATGTGTGATTGTGAATGGTGCCGCGACCCTGAACAAGATAGGAGGATGGATTCTTTTGATTACTAAGTCATTTGTTTATTGTTTTGTTGCATTGATAACTCAGAAGTCCTCGTGTTAGTGACAGTGTGTTGGCGGTCCTGTGATCAGCACACTACAGGCTACAGCAGCCATCAACGTTTTGAAGAAGCAGTAAGAGGCTGAGTCTGTGTTTATTCTGTCAGGAAGAAAAGAGGTCATGAACCAACAGTTTTGGTTTTTTTTGTTGGTTTTTTTGTGTCAGTGTTTCTTTCTCTCATTTTTAATGATATCAAGGCAAAAGAGAGAGAGAGAGAGAGAGAGAGAGAGAGAGAGAGAGAGAAAGAGAGAGAGAGAGAGAGAGAGAGAGAGAGAGAGAGAGAGAGGAAACAACCTCAGGCTACCACAAAGCGCTCTGCTTTCTGACCACAAAGCAATTTGAGGTCAGAGCCTGCAGCTAACTTCCCACCACTGGACACACACTTTATGGCAGTGTGTGAGGGGGCAGTGGGGGTTGGTGACACAGAGGCAATGTGTAACATTACAGTGTGTGGGCCATGCTGAGAAACAGACGGTGATTGTGGAGCTCATGACAGATGCCCTTTTCACTGTGAGATTGCTGGCAATCCACCAGAGGTCAAAATGTCAGCAAGAGGTCAGAGGTCATCCCGCCTGTAGTATACATGTAAAAGCAAGTGATGCAACAGATAGGTCAGGGGTCAGAGGATTCAGCTGTGGATGGCAAAAATATTACTGAGGAAATGTGAATCGCATACAAAAACACTTAACCCTGTGTCTCACAAACAACATACTCTGAGTCTGATAATTCAGCTCAGTCTAAGGAAACCTAGTCATCCTGAGCTTGTTCCATATTTCCATTTAGAGTTTTGTCTGTGGACTATGTCATCTGAATTTGTGACATCATTTTGAAGTCACACAAAAGTGACATCAAAAGGGTGAGGTCACTCATCAAGGATGAGCCAACACTATTATCTTGATTTTTGACATCATTTGCAAGTCTTCAGAGGATGAAATGAAAATACGATGACCCTGCCTCATCCAAAAAATTTCAAACTCAACACTGGACTTCATTAGGACGGCAGCAGTACATCTGCCAACTTTGTAAAAATGGAAGATCTGCTGTTCTAAGATGAATTGCTGATCTTGCAGGTTCAACTCTGGCTGGTGGCAGCAGTGGCACTTGCAATCAGATCATGTCATGAAAAATATCCAGGAGAGCAAAGTAGAAACAGAACTTTCCCTCAACAGCACAGGAAAGTCGCTGTATCTCCTCTGCAGTCGCGCTGCTTCCAAAGACAAACACGTATTTAAAATCTTTGCTCATATTATGTTAGTCAGATAAGTGACAGGCTGCTCCTGTGACTTGTGCCCTTATCATGTATTTTGCCTGCAAGCCTAAATTGTGCTGCTCTTGGCTAATCGACTTTACCATTTCTAATTTTTTTCCCCTAACTGTGGCCTCATTTATTTTTCCTGCTTAGTAAATCAACGTGTTTTCATTCGTTATCACAGAGACGTGTCCCAGATTCCGCTGGTTCTTCTATGGCCTCTCAGCTACTAAACTGACCTACAGCAATCACTCCTACACCTACTAATACTGAATCCTGACATGCTGGATTACACACCCTCACAATAGTAAAGCAGGAAGTTCTATAATATAATAAAAAGTCAGAAGAACATTTGGACAGTCAAGTTGTCCCTAATAAATGCAGGGTTCATCTGAAACAACATCTCATTCTATTTCAGTTCAATTCAGTATTATTTATATAGTGCCGAATCACAACAGTCACCTCAAGGTGCTTTAGGTAAAGACCCTACAATAATCCAAAGAAAATCCCAATCAGACAATGTAATATGAGCGAGCACTTGGCGACAGTGGGAAAGAAAAACTCCCTTTTAACTGGCAGAAACCTTCAGCAGAGCCAGGCCCAGGGAGGGGTAACTATCTGCTACAACTGGTTTATAAATACAGAGAGTGAAAAGAGGTGAATGAAGAAGAAACACTCACAGCCTAGGCCTATAGCAGCTTAACTAAGGGGTGGTTCAGGGTCACTGATCCAGCCCTAACTATAAGCTTGATCAAAAAGGAAAGTTTTAAGCCTAATCTTAAAAATAGAGAGGGTGTCTGTCTCCTGAATCTAAGCTGGGAGCTGGTTCCACAGAAGAGGGGCCTGAAAGCTGAAGGCTCTGCCTCCCATTCTACTCTTAAGTATCCTAGGAACCACAAGTAAGCCAGCAGTCTGAGAACGAAGTGCTCTATTAGAGTGAGATGGTACTATGAAGTCTTTAAGATAAGGTTGGGGTTGATTATTCAAGGCCTTGTATGTAAGAAGAAAGATTTTGAATTCAATTCTGTATTTAACAGGGAGCCAGTGAACACGGGCCACTATGGGAGAAATATGCTCTCTCTTCTAGTCCCTGTCAGTACTCTTGCTGCAGCATTTTGGATCAGCTGAAGGCTTTTCAGGGAGCTTTTAGGACAGCCTGATAGTAATGAGTTACAATAGTCCAGCCTAGAAGTAATAAATGCATGAATTCACTTTTCAGCATCACAAGATGTTTCTAATTTTGGAAATATTGCACAAATTCAAAGCAGTCCTAAAAAAAAAAAGCGGTCCTACGTATTTGTTTAATATGTGCATTGAAGGACATATCCTGGTCAAAAATGACTCCAAGGTTTCTCACAGTGTTACTGGAGGCCAAAGTGATGCCATCCAGAGTAAGTATCTGGTTTGACACCATGTTTCTAAGATTTTCAGAGCCAAGTAAAATAACTTGAATTTTATCTGAATTTAGAAGCAGGAAATTAGAGGTCATTCAGGTCTTTAAGAAACACCTGCTGTTTAACTAACTGATGTGTGTAATCTGGATTCATGGAGAGATTAAAGCTGGTTATCATGTGCATAGCAATGAAAATGTATATTATGGCTTCTAGTCCTACTGCCTGTGGGAAACAACTTTTTTGAAGTAAAAAATTTCAAGTAACAATTCACGAAATTGAAATTAAAATTCCTTTTAACAAAGTTTCACAGGTGAGTGGAAACCCTGCGACCTGAGCTGCGTTGTGTCAGCATTTGTTAACAAATCTGCTGAAGAGAATTCCTGCCTCTTGTGTGTTTTCTAAACCACATCTGTAGTCATTGACGTGCAGTGAACATGTGAACATCCGACTCCAGATGCGTCAGTGCCTCACCCGTGAACTTTCTGAACCACACTGAGAGAACATTAACAGTTTGTCTGGCTGCATCACAGAAGACATCAAATTCTGTGAACACACCTACGCATGTAGTAGCCATGTAGTACGTGGTAGCCTACAACGTAACCTGAAGGGTGCCTCGCAAAAAATGTAACTGCACATCGGGTCAATGCAGCCTGCAAGGATTGTGATTACTGCGTAGGGTTCAGAGGATATTTCCAGTTACATACGTAGGCCCCCAAAGACCCAACACAGAAGTCTAAATAAGGCCTAAGGGTGAAGCTTAGGAATTGCAAGAACTCCAGCAGGAGGAAACTGGCAGCCAAACTCAAGCAGGAGGAAGTGGGCAACCTGGAGAGAGCAGATCCGAAAATCTTTTTCAACAGGTTTAGGTGGCAGTCCTCTGCTACCTCCTACACTACACACTCTGGCCTCCACATACCCTCACTGCTTTCAGTGACTGCCCTTCACTTCATCCCTCAGAGTGAACTCTGTGGACCAGGCCACTCCCTGCTGTGACTTCTAGCCGGCTTAGGAGACCCCTGGAAATAAAAACTACTAGACTGTAACAGCTGAATAGTGAGGATCAGCTTCTTTGATTTCTCAGCCACTCCTTTCACGAGAGAAGCTACAGGAAATGTCAGTATATATATGTCCACCATCTTATGTATTACTGACTACCTGACAGACAGACTGCACTACACGAGACTGGGCAGGACTCTGTCTGATTTGGTGATGTGCAGTACAGGTGTGCCACAGGTGACCGTGCTGTCTCCATTCCTGTTCACCTAGTACACCTCAGACTTTCAGCACAGCTCTGGGTCATGCCCCCCATAGAAAGACTTTGATGATTCTGCAGTGGTTGGATGTATGTGATGATAGCGATGGGCAGAAGAATGGTACAGAGCACTAGTGGATCAAAAAAAAAAAATCATATGTTTCTGAATCTGAGTAAGACCAGAGTGATAGTGATTTAGAAGGAAGAGCACCCCTAAACAGCATATCCCGGGATAGGTTGTGTAGCTGTACCGAAGTAGATGATCACAGAATTCTTACCTTGGTTAACATATGCCACTTCACAACATCTAGCCAAGAAGACAACTCAAGGAAGTAGGGCACATCATTGTCAAAGTCTATAAATAAAAGACACATTCATGAATGTAAATACACAGTTTTACAAGGTACAAACTACTGGCTACAATCAAGAACAGAAAGGTCGGATTAAATTAGATTTTGTCATCTAAAAGCCCCTGCCCAGCTGGGTGGGAAAAAAGTCAGTGGACAGATGAAAGCAAGATTATCTTGTACCAGAATGAGGGAAAGAGAAAAGTACAGAGACAGAAAGGAAAGACTCAGGATCTAAAACATCTCTCAGATATGGTGGAAGCCACGTATGGGCTTGCATTGAAACTGGGTGACTAATGTTTATTGATGATGTGATTGCTGAAAGAAGTAGCCAACTGGATTCTGAAGTGTTCAATGCAATACTCACGATCCCTAACTGTGAATGAGAAGTGAGCAGAATTTTTCTGCTAATAATGAGGATGAAAATTGTGAGAGGTGTTTTAAAAAAATCTAGAAAAAGATTGTTCATGATTTCATAATCTTTTTTTATATGAAATAAAGTAGATCTAGATACCAGTCCGTGTGGATGTGATAAAAATGCAGATTTTGTGATTAGTTTACTTTAATGACCGTAATATCACTGTGCAATAATGATATGATATTTGATTGAGTGCAATTAATAATATTCCCTGTACTTTGATGTGTGTTGGACAGAAGCCAGCTTCTCGGGCAGCCAAATGTAATATCTGGCTTGTCCCCAACAATCCTGCAAGCAAACAGTGTGTGTGTGTGTGTGTGTTTGTGTGAATGCATAAAGGAGAGAGAAAGTATGGTTTTAATCCACTCCGTAGGGTAAGTCTAACATGTGTTATTACACTCTATCCACTTCCTGCACTTGCTTTTTCTACATCGGGATCGTAGATTATGTTACAGTGAAATATGGGACCGATCATTTAAGAGACAGATATAACTTGTGTGTGAAAGATCACTTAGGTGCTGATGTCATCATGTTATCTTAAAGCCAGGGCTGGATCTTGTCTAATAATAACAGACTAATAACCTGTTCAGATGCTGGTATCTCTGAGATGCATAATCCCTCACAAAGTAAGCATTATAAGCAATTTGACCAAGCTAATATTAAATACAGATATTAGTTCACAGCATGGTATCTGCTGGCAGAGAAAACAGTGCACATTTATTCTCTGTGAGAGCAGTACGGTTTCAGGTCAGTTTTTAATGCTAATGTTTTTTGTAAATTTATTTCTATAGCATTTTCTTCTTCTTCTTCTTCTTCTTCATTAGTCCTATAAACAAAATCATCATCATTAAAAAACAAAATTGTCATTAGTGCAATCATAGGCTTCACATTTTCTTTTTGATTTTCAGTTAGGCCTGGATCAGGTGACCCTGCGGGACTTCCCACGACACACTGCATTTCTTCTCTCCCCGTGTGTTTATATGCCAATACCACATGTCGTTGGTTTTTTTTGCTTATATTTTGTCCATGATTCCCCATGGTTAAGATAGGTGGCTGTCCCTCCCTGAGCCGGGCTCTGCTGCAGGTCTCTTCCTGTTCAAAGCAAGTTCTTAATTCCTACTGCTGCAAAGTGCTTTCTCACTGGAGATCATCTGATTGTTGGGGTTCTCTCTAATGCTGTAGGGTGCCTTGAAATTTAAAGCGCCTTGGAGTGAATGTTGTTGTGAATAGCCATTATAAATAGAATGGACGTGAACTGAATTCAATAGACAGGTGACCTGTCCATGGTGTATCCTGCTGCTGGCACTCTGGACCAAAGGCCATGTAAATGGTTATGTTTATACAGTTCATTGCAGATTCTTGATTTTGCTCAATTCTTATTATGCATTATAGGTGCAGGCTGAAAATATTCCTTCTAGGCCTGTTACTTTTTACTTTGAAACTCACATATTTTATAAAAACAGTTCTTCTGAAAGCGAGAGACTTTTCCTCAATACAATCCAAAAATAACCCCAGTGGTAATTACAAAATCATTTAAACCCATGCTGGTATGCATTCAATCATATTCAAGAAAAAAAAAACTGATTGAAATTTTCTTGTTTTGCCCGCCATCAGAAATGCTCTGATTATTAGTTTAACCCTTGTTTGCACCCTCAGTTGCAGCTGCTTACATTGGTATCACACTAGCTTCAATGATTTATCACCCTGTGACATATGTGCTTATGTATTTACAACACTGATTGATACTCCTGTGTACTCTCCGGCACCTGTGGAGCAGATTTATTTTCTGCAGACTCCCACATATCTCTACATGCCTTCCACATTAACAGGATGAGGAATAATTTCCCTCCCCTCTCATTGTTTATGCAAAGTCTGCTGCTGTAACGGCCTTTACATCAGTAACAGAGATGAGATCGCTACTGCAGAGCCACATTTTTCTGCCGATTTCTGCACTATTTCAGCCTGGTAAAAACGCATTCTCCCACAGGCACATGTATAACACTGCATGCATACCCCCCCACCCCCTCACACACACGCTTGCTCTCTCTTTCTCTCTCTCTCTCTCTCTTTCTAATCTGATTGTTCCGGAAAACTGAATTTAAAATTGCAATCAGTGCACTGCAATGATTAGCCATCCTGCAATTCAATCTGAGCTCTTCTCAGTCTCCTCCACTGCTGGAAATCAGCACATTCACTACAGGCAAAAAGACGAACAAGTGGGTGGAAGGGAAGACAAGAAAGTGAGTAAGGACATAGAGAGAGATGGAAATAAAGTTGAAATAAAGAAAAAAAGAAAGGAAAATCAATGGACCCCACATCCATCACAATAAGTATAGCAGAAAAAAAAATTTCAGGAAAGAATTGAGCGTGTAATAGTTACAGAACAGAGAAACGGCTAATAAAGAAACAAACTCAGAGGAAAAACTGGAGGAGGGGGAGAGCTGCAAAAACAAAAGCACAATAAAGGAATCAATTATTGTCACATCTGTCAAAGGAAGTGGACAGAAAGAAAGAATATGAGAATCACATGGAAATCACATCTGAAACCCTGCATCTAAAATTCAGAAAGCTTCTTTCGTGAACTTGCTGAAATATTCAAATGGCAGTAGCCCAGGGACGGCACATCCATTGGACTAATATATTTGATATTTCCATGTAGAACTAAAAGCCACTGAGTAAAAAATGTATATCGTCCACATCCTCTATTTCCCTCCGTATCCAATAATGTGGAGGGAAAGACAGGAAAGAAAAATAAAAGCTGAATAAAGGACACGAGGAAGAGAGATGTTATCTAGGAGAGGTGAGGCACAATCGGGGAAGACCCTGTTAAATCTTCAATAGAACATAAAATGTGTGGTCAGAGCCGGGGAGTGTGAGTGTGATGGTATAAATAAAAGTGCTGTATGAACGTGTGCGTGACTGAGTGAATGACACGTGTAGTAAAGAGCTCTTTGAGTGTTCACCTGAGTAGAAAGGCATTATATTATTATTGTAGCACAACTATTTGTGTCTGCGCATCTCAATCCGCATCTGTGTATTGTGATTTGTGTGTGTGCATTCAGATCTGTTTGTGTAATCAGATTTGTAAATAAATCTGCGAGCATGCATAGATATTAATGTGTGAAGTCTTAGAGTATTGTTCGAATTACTGAAAATACACACAAGTCATCAGTTACAGTCACACGTGACTTGATGCAATTCTCCCAGCCTATCTGTGCAGTGATTTGTACTCGTGTGGAGAGATTTGTCTGTAATCCAGGCTTCATTAACCCTGTGCTCAGGCGCACTCATGCTCAGTACGTACCACCAGGTGGCGTATTACTCAGTCTTCAAGCATCACATTACTGGTGCTGGTCATAAAATTAGAATATCATGAAAAAGTTGATTTATTTCAGTAATTCCATTCAAAAAGTGAAGCTTGTATATTATATTCATTCATTACACACAAACTGATATATTTCAAACGTTTGTTTCTTTTAATTTTGATGATTATAACTGAATGAAAACCCCAAATTTAGTATCTCAGAAAATTAGAATATTGTTAAAAGGTTCAATATTGAAGACACCTGGTGCTACACTCTAATCAGCTTATTAACTCCAAACAACTGCAAAGGCCTTTAAATGGTCTCTCAGTCTAGTTCTGTAGGCTACACAATCATGGGGAAGACTGCTGACTTGACAGTTGTCCAAAAGACGACCTTTGACACCTTGCACAAGGAGGGCGAGACACAAAAGGTCATTGCTAAAGAGGCTGGCTGTTCACAGAGCTCTGTGTCCAAGCACATTAATAGAGAGGCGAAGGGAAGGAAAAGATGTGGTAGAAAAAAGTGTCCAAGCAATAGGGATAACCACACCCTGGAGAGGATTGTGGAACAAAAGCCATTCAAAAATGTGGGGGAGACTCACAAAGAGTGGACTGCAGCTGGAGTCAGTGCTTCAAGAACCACCACGCACAGATGTATGCAGACATGGGTTTCAGCTGTCGCAGTCCTCGTGTCAAGACACTCTTGAACAAGAGACGGCGTCAGAAGCGTCTCGCCTGGGCTAAAGACAAAAAGGACTGGACTGCTGCTGAGTGCTCCAAAGTTATGTTCTCTGATCAAAGTCAGTTTGGCATTTCCTTTGGAAATCAAGGTCCCAGAGTCTGGAGGAAGAGAGGAGAGGCACAGAAGCCATGTAATCTGCTGGTGTTGGTCCACTGTGTTTTCTGAGGTCCAAGGTCAACGCAGCCATCTGCCAGGAAGTTTTAGAGCACTTCATGCTTCCTGATGCTGACCAACTTTATGGAGATGCAGGTTGCATTTTCCAGCAGGACTTGGCACCTGCGCACAGTGCCAAAGCTCCCAGTACCTGCTTTAAGGACCATGGTATCCCTGTTCTGAATTGGCCAGCAAACTCACCTGACCTTAACCCCATAGAAAATCTATGGGCTATTGTGAAGAGGAAGATGTGATACGCCAGACCCAACAATTCAGAAGAGCTGAAGGCCACTATCAGAGCAACCTGGGCTCTCATAACACCTGAGCAGTGCCACAGACTGATGGACTCCATGCCACGCCGCATTGCTGCAGTAATCCAGGCAAAAGGAGCCCCAACAAAGTACTGAGTGCTGTACATGCTCATACTTTTCATGTTCATACTTTTCAGTTGGCCAACATTTCTAAAAATCCTTTTTTGTATTGGTCTGAAGTAATATTCTAATTTTCTGAGATACTGAATTTGGGGTTTTCATTAGTTGTCAGTTATAATCATCAAAATTAAAAGAAACAAACATTTGAAATATATCAGTCTGTGTGTAATGAATGAATATAATATACAAGTTTCACTTTATGACTGGAATTACTGAAATAAATCAACTTTTTCATGAAATTCTAATTTTATGACCAGCACCTGTAGTCTAGTACTAGTACAAGTACTAGTACTACGTACTAACCTTGGTGGCACTTTCACTTGGTGTTGGCTGTCACTGCCGTATCGTATCACTTCCTGTTCCTGAGGACAGTGGTGTTTTACTGTATCTGTTAGCTGTTTAAGCTGTGTATTCGCTATTCGCTTAGCTCTTAGCCGACTCACTAGCAGTATGGCTTTGTCTCCTATCCCTCCTGCACTTTCCTGCTCTGTGTTATATGTTTAGTTACTCCTCTGTCTCATTTAGCAATAATGATACTTGTAATAAATGTAGCCTGTTTGTAGCTTTGGATGCCAGGCGTGAATTGGAGACTCGGCTCCACACAATGGAAAATCCAGTAGCAAGCCAGGCCCCTGTAGTCGGAGTGGACAATGGTAGCTTAGCCAGGGTTACCCCCCCAGCAGATCCTGAGCAGCAGGGAAAGCAGGCCGGCTGGGTGACTGTGAGGCGGAAGTGTAAACAGAAGCCCCTGGTACCCCAGTTACAGGTAACCCGTTCACATCTCTAACTGTTTTTGCAACAACGTCAGACTCTGTAGTTTTCTCTGGGCCCCTCCCTAATCGAACCAGGAGCGACATGTTTCTGTGTGTTCTCCTTGAATCGCTGGCTGTCTGACTGGTGTCCAATAAATGATGTGGGCTTCACAGATAATTGGGAACGTTTCTGGGGACAACCTGGTCTTGTTAGGAGAGATGGCATCCATCCCACTTTGGATGGAGCAGCTCTCATTTCTAGGAATCTGGCCAAATTTATCAACCCTCCTAAAACCTGACTGGGTTGAGACCAGGAAGCAGAGTTGCAGTCTTACACGCCTCTCTGCAGCTTCTCCTCCTGCCATCCCCCCAAAACCCCATCCCCATAGAGACGGTCCCTGCTCCTAGCCCATCAAAAAACAAACTAAAAATCAGCAAAAAACTATTTAAGCATAAAAATTTAAAAAGAAAAAACAATATAGCATCCTCAACTGCAACAAAGACTAAAACAGTTAAATGTGGATTAATAAATATTAGGTCTCTCTCTTTCAAGTCCCTGCTAGTAAATTATTTAATAATTAATCAACGTACTGATTTATTCTGCCTTACAGAAACCTGGTTACAGCAGGATGAATATGATGAATGTGAATCAGCACCTCCAAGTCACACTAACTGCCAGAATGCTCGAAACACAGGTCGAGGAGGAGGATTAGTTGGCAATTGATTGCTGCTAATCCTCCTCCTCGACCTGTGTGTCAAGCACTCTGTCTCTTAGTCTTGTCCAGCCTAATTGGAAAATAAAAAAAACTGTTATATTTGTTATCATTTATCATCCACCTGGCCCTTCCTCAGAGTTTCTGTCTGATTTCTCAGACTTTTTATCTGATTCAGTGCTCAGTTCAGATAAAATAATTATAGTGGGTGATTTTAACATCCATGCAGATGCTGAAAATGACAGCCTGCATTTAATCTATTATTAGATTCAGTCGGCTTCTCTCAAAATGTAAAGGAGCCCACCCACCACTTTAATCATACTCTGGATCTTGTCATGACATTAGATGTTAGATTCAACTCATTGACATTGTGTACACAAGGCACACAATGCAGATCACTCATCCAGAGACGAGCATCTGCAGTCATGCACCCAGAGACCGGCGCTACCGTTAGGCAATGAGGTTTACGTGTCTAGCTCAAGGACACAACGCAACACAAGGATATCTTTGGATACTGTGGCTCCTCTGAAAAGGAGAGCCTCAAATCAGAAGTGTCTGACTCCGTGGTATAATTCAGAAATGCACAGCTTAAAGCAGATAACTCGTAAGCTGGAGAGGGAATGGCATCTCATTAACTTAGAAGATGCTCATTTATCTTGGAAAAAGAGTTTGTTGCTCTATAAAAAAGCCCTCCGTAATGCTAGGACATCTTACTATTCATCACTAATTGAAGAAAATAAGACTAACCCCAGGTATCTTTTCAGCACTGTCGCCAGGCTGACAAAGAGTCAGAGCTCTGTAGAGCTGAGTATTCATTTCACTTTAACTAGTAATAACTTCATGGATTTCTTCACAAATAAAATTGCAACCATTAGAGAAAAAAAATTATTTACAGTTATTTACAATTTCTTCCCAAAGTTCTAGTCAGAAAAAAATTTCAGCCTGGTGTGTGTTTGTGTGTGTTGGGGGCTAATTAGCATTAGCTTGCCAAATGCTGTGACAGCTTGCTAATTCAGTGATGGTGAACAACTGGATAATACACTGCTCAAAAAAATAAAGGGAACACTTAAACAACAAAATATAACTCCAAGTAAATCAAACTTCTGATAAATCAAACTGTCCACTTAGGAAGCAACATTGATTGACAATCAATTTCACATGCTGTTGTGTAAATGGAATAGACAACAGGTGGAAATAATTGGCAATTAGCAAGACACACTCAATAAAGGAGTGGTTCTGCAGGTGGGGACCACAGACCACTTCTCAGTACCTATGCTTTCTGGCTGATGTTTTGGTCACTTTTGAATGTTGGTGGTGCTTTCACACTCGTGGTACATGAGACGGACTCTACAACCCACACAAGTGGCTCAGGTAGTGCACTATCCAGGATGGCACATCAATGCGGCTGTGGCAAGAAGGTTTGCTGTGTCTGTCAGCGTAGTGTCCAGAGGCTGGAGGCGCTGCCAGGAGACAGACCGGTACACCAGGAGACGTGGAGGAGGCCGTAGGAGGGCAACAACCCAGCATCAGGACCGCTACCTCCGCCTTTGTGCAAGGAGGAACAGGAGGAGCACTGCCAGAGCCCTGCAAAATGACCTCCAGCAGGCCACAAACGTGCATGTGTCTACACAAATGGTTAGAAACCGACTCCATGAGGATGGTATGAGGGCCCGACGTCCACAGATGGGGGTTGTGCTCACAGTCCAACACCGTGCAGGACGCTTGGCATTTGCCAGAGAACACCAGGATTGGCAAATTCACCACTGGCGCCCTGTGCTCTTCACAGATGAAAGCAGGTTCACACTGAGCACATATGACAGACGTGACAGAGTCTGGAGACGCCGTGGAGAGCGATCTGCTGTCTGCAACATCCTTGAGCATGACCGGTTTGGCAGTGGGTCAGTAATGGTGTGGGGTGGCATTTCTTTGGAGGCCCGCACAGCCCTCCATGTGCTCGCCAGAGGTAGCATGACTGCCATTAGGTACCGAGATGAGATCCTCAGACCCCTTGTGAGACCATATGCTGGTTCGGTTGGCCCTGGGTTCCTCCTAATCCAGGACAATGCTAGACCTCATGTGGCTGGAGTGTGTCAGCAGTTCCTGCAAGATGAAGGCATTGAAGCTATGCACTGGCCCGCCCGTTCCCCAGACCTGAATCCGATTGAGCACATCTGGGACATCATGTCTCGCTCCATCCACCAACGTCATGTTGCACCACAGACTGTCCAGGAGTTGGCGGATGCTTTAGTCTAGGTTTGGGAGGAGATCCCTCAGGAGACCCTCCACCACCTCATCAGGAGCATGCCCAGGCATTGTAGGGAGGTCATACAGGCACGTGGAGGTCAATACTGAGCCTCATTTTGACTTGTTTTAAAGACATTACATCAAAGTTGGATCAGCCTGTAGTGTGTTTTTCCACTTGAATTTTGTGTGCGACTCCAAATCCAGGCCTCCATTGGTTAATAAATTTGATTTCCATTGATGATTTTTGTGTGATTTTGTTGTCAGCACATTCAACTTTGTACAGAACAAAGTATTCAGTGAGAATATTTCATTCATTCAGATCTAGGATGTGTTATTTGAGTGTTCCCTTTACTTTTTTGAGCAGTGTATTATGTATGTAATATTCTGTGATAATGGTTGGTCCTACGGGTCATTGAAGGCACCTGAATCTGATTGGACCATGTGACTTGATGCCAATAGGGAGTGTGGATCCTTCTTGTCTGTGTTATGATGCTCTGAAAATAAGATACACGTTTACCTGCAACTATTGTTAAATATTCCTTAAGCAACCCGTCAGTGTCTTATCCTTGTGAGTCTACAAAGAGAAGAAACAAGACAAGCTCTTGGGATTTTATGGTTAATAGGAAGCCCAAAATTGTCCTTTGAGCTCTGTTTTTTCCTCTACTTCCCCCTCAGTTTCATGCTGGTCACTATTTTGCCCTGCAAAATCAATTGTCATCATGACCTTCGCAAAATTGTGTCTGCACATTGTGAACAAAACTGGCCGTGCCTCATGGTCGATTGCAAATTGCAGTGAAATAACTGGTAAGATTCTCAGCCAGGCACAAGGCAACCTCAGCATGTGACAGCGCTGGGTGATCAACCGCTGACTAGAGCCTTGCTTCCTCCAAGGCCTCTGACAGCGGACTCATCTGTGCAGCTTTTGATACTGTTGACTAGTGATGGGTCGGTCGCAAACGATCCAGCTCTTAGAGCCGGCTCTTTGAAGTAAACGATGGGAGCCGGCTCCTGATAGAGAGCCATTTCTTTATGCTTTTTGTTCGTTTATTTATTTTTATTTTTTTGTGAAAGCCGCACGTGATTGGTTAAGATGTGTGGCAGAATCTGCCTGTCTACATGGAGCAACCGAGTGGGAGGGAGGGCAGAGACACACCGCACAGTGAGTCCACACAGATCAAACACAGAGGGAGCGGCTTCTGCAAAGTTTGCTCAGAGACCGGAAACAGCAAGAGGAAGTTGTGCTTTACATAGAGGCTACATGCAGGAATGGTGAGGAAAAGTAATTCATTTTACACATTTTGTTAACTACAATCTGAGGAGTCGTTTGGGAGCCGAAAGAGCTCATAGTCATCTAATAGACTCCAATTTGTTCATGTAAATGGGGAGTCTTCTTCACACACTAAGATTAATTATGGAGTTCCACAGAGTTCTGTCCTAGGACCAATTTTATTTACATTATACATGCTTCTCTTAGGCAGTATTATTAGAAAGCATTTCATAAATTTTCATTGTTATACAAATGATACCCATCTTTATCTATTCATGAAACAGATGACACTCATCAATTAGTTAAACTGCAAGAATATCTTAAAGACATAAAGGCCTCGATGATTTTCGATGATGAATTTCCTGCTTCTAAATTCAGATAAAACTGAAGTTCTTGTACTCGGCCCCACAAAACATGGTGTCTAACCAGATACTTACTCAGGACTGCATTACCTTGGCCTCCAATAACACTGTGAGAAATCTTGGAGTCATTTTTGACCAGGATATGTCCTTCAATGCACATATCAAACAGATTTGTAGGACTGCTCTTTTGCATTTGCACAATATTTCTAAAATTAGAAACATCTTGTCTCAGAGTGATGCTGAACAGCTAATTCACGCATTGATTACTTCTAGGCTGGACTATTGTAATTCATTATGATCAGGCTGTCCTAAAAGCTCCCTGAAAAGCCTTCAGCTGATCCAAAATGCTAGAGTACTGACAGGGTCTAGAAAGAGAGAGCATATTCCTCCCATATTGACTTCTCTTCATTGGCTCCCTGTTGAATACAGAATAGAATTTAAAATTCTTCTTCTCACATACAAGGTCTTGAACAATCAGGCCCCATCTTATCTTAAAGACCTTATAGTCCCATATCACCCCAATAGAGCACTTCGCTCTCAGACTGCTGGCTTACTTGTGGTTCCTAAGATACTTAAAAGTAGAATGGGAGGCAGAGCCTTCAGCTTTCAGGCCCCTCTTCTGTGGAACCAGCTCCCAGCTTGGATTCAGGAGACAGACACCCTCTCTATTTTTAAGATTAGGCTTAAAACTTTCCTTTTTGATCAAGCTTATAGTTACAAGTGACCCTGAATCATCTCTTAGTTATGCTGCAATAGAGCGTTTCTTTTGATTCACCTCTTTTTACTCTGTTTATACTCCACTCTGCATTTAATCGCTAGTTATTATTAATCTCTGTCTCTCTTCCATAGCATGTCTTTTGTCCTGTCTGCCTCCCCTGAGCCCCATCGGGTCATGGCAGATGACTGCCCCTCCCTGAGCCTGGTTCTGCTGGAGATTTCTTCCTGTTAAAAGGGAGGTTTTCCTTCCTACTGTTGCCAAGTGCTTGCTCATAGGGCAGGGGTATTCAACTCCAGGCCTCGAGGGCCAGTGTCCTGCAGGTTTTAGATGTGTCTCTGCTTCAACACACCTGAGTCAAATACAGAAGTCATTAGCAGGACTCTGGAGAACTTGACTGCATACTGAGGAGGTAATTCAGCCATTTGATTCAGGTGTGTTGGATCAGGTACACATCTAAAACCTGCAGGACACCGGCCCTAGAGGCCTGGAGTTGAATACTCCTGTTATTGTATGATTGGGGTTTTCTTTGGATTATTTTAGGGTTTTTACCTTGAGGCGACTGTTTGGTGTGATTTGGTGCTATACAAATAAATTTGAACTGAATTAATCCGCTGATAGTGGTGGCAAGTCGATGCAAGGCAGGCTCAGATCAACAGATCACAGTGGATTCACCACATGCTGACTCTAAGTACATGTTTATGTTTGTTCAGTAGCTGTCTTAAGTAGCTTGTATTGGAGCTGTGTAAAAAAAAGTGCTATCTTTAACTGGGAACAGCTGTGATTACACAGCTTATGGTTCACCAGCAAACTCTGACTTCAGCTGGCAGAGAGGAGCGAGCTGAAGCAGTTAGCTAAAAACTCAGTGTACAGGAATCAGTGGAGGATTTGATCTCTATCTAGAAGGCAGAATGATTCTGAATATCATTTGCATGAGCTTTGAGCCTTAACATCTTTGGCTCATCAAATAGCTGCAACAGCACAAATGGTAATGATAATATTAAAATAAACATGTGCAGCCTACCTAGAACTACAGCAAGATATGAGATGAGCTTTTACTAGAGCATAGAAGCAGACTAGAATAAATATGGTAATACAGGGACGGTCAAAGTACTTATTTTGTTTTATCACACTAAAGGAATTATTAAATGTGAATAAGCAGAGTAACTGTGTATGAATCCTTCGTTCTCCTAACACAGTAAATAAGTAGGGATGCCTCTGCAGCAGCCTGTTTCCTCAGTCAGTACTGACAGGAAATTTTATTATGTAAAAATACCCAAAGATAATAATCCATTACAAGTAAGAGTGTGGCATTCAAAACCAACTAAAGTGTGCATGTATTATTAGCACAGCTTCAAAAAAGTAAACTTTTTATGTGTACTGTTCTTTAACCAGGCCTCCAAAGTCTCTGACCTTCCTTTTAGTGGTGAAAAGAAATAACTGGATGGCATACATTTACCCCACTTGTGGCTTGACCCTGGCTTGACCCTGCCAAAACCAGTAACAAAGCCCAGGTATTCCACCTCCCCATGGGCTACTGCACACTTACAGGGATTGGGTGATTGATTTTCAGCCCGGCAACTTTGATGCATTTTAGAACTTCCTGAAGATAGGTCAGCTGCAAACTGTACACTGCCACATCATACAGGTATGCTGCTAAAAATAATGACACATCTCTCAACACATGATCCATCCATCGCTGAAATGTGGCTGGTGCCCCGTGGAGGTGAAATGGCATAACCCTTGCCTCTTGTGCCAAGGCAACTTGCCAGTTGCACCACGTTCAGGTCCAATGTGGTACTTTGCCCCACCAAACTCTATCCAAAAGGTTATCAAGTCTAGGAATTGGGTATGGATCAAAGTGAGAAATGGCATTCAAATACCTGAAATCAATCCAAAATCTCAGCGAGCCATCCTTCTTTGGCAAGGGGGCTGCACCGTTTTTGGAAAGTTTTATTATTTCCAGCTCCGGCATTAACTTAATTTCTTTCTGCAGCACTGGTACCAACTGCTCTGGAATACTGTAGCTTTTCTGCCAGATCAGAGCATTGTCCTTGACGCGTATCCTGTGCTGGCCGTAAACCCTGGTTTCTCTCGAAACAGCTCTGGGTCTAGGAGTGGTTTTAGAACTTCCTGCGGGGGAAGGGACAGACGAGACAGGTCAATTGCATCTTTTTTGCCAATTGGGAAGAATTTCGCAGTTACCTCTGTCATGGTCCTGGGTAGTGTGTCCAGTGTTTTGTGTTTAGTTTTGTTTCCACTGAGTTTTGTTATATCCTAGTTTGTTTTGGTTTTGATTATTGATCTTAGTTTCCTGTCTTGTTTTGGTTTAGTTCCTTTTGTTCCTGTCTCCCCACGTCTCTGTCCTGTGTCTGTGTTTCCTGTTTTACTTTGATAGTCCTGTGTTCCTGGTGTTTTCTGTTTAGTTTTGCTTCCCCTTGTCTCATCTGGCTAATTATCTTCAGCTTTGCCCTCACCTGTTGCCTGTTCCCTGATTACCTATGTGTGCGTATTTAAGTGCTCAGTCTGTGTATGTTCCTTGTGGCATCATCTATGATCGTGCTACTGTGTGTCACTTTGCTGGTTCGTTTTCTTGTATTTAGTCCTGGCACCTGTCCTAAACAGTATAGCTCTGTTCTTTTGTCATTCCACAATAAACACTCTTTGAGTTTAGTTTTGCCTGTGAGTCCTGCATTTTTGGGGTCTACCTGCTCCAGCCACACAGCACACAATGACAACCTCCACATCACTCACTCCCTGGACCAACAACTGATGCTGTATGGGCTGCTGCTGTTGCACCTGAAACTCCTTTAGCAGATTTACATAAAAGGTCTTTTGCTTCATATCCTCCCATGCAAAAATAAAGCAGGAGGATATTGTCATCATAATGTCTATCCATCCATCTGAACATCTGTTCATGAAGTTTTACCTTTCTTCTCGATATATTCCAAAACCACAAGGAGTTGAGTCATGAAATTTGGCATGTGTGTTCTTCACTCTTCAAAGATGTTCAACATGAACTGGAATATGTATTATAGCTTTACTAACCCAGGGGTGACTAAAAAGTATTTGGATAGATGTTTTGCAGAATAGTTTTGCAGAATGAAATAAGATGTCTGCTGAACGATTTTTTTATATATATAATGGGATTGTTATCCTGAATTATATATTTATTTTTTATTTTCATTAATTGCTGGAGGCTATCCCCATCGCTGATAGGTCTTGTTCGGTCTTTCTGGCATATATACTCATATGTGACCTTACTTGCTTGGTGATTTCATATGGTCCATACCATTTGGTTAGCAACTTGTTATCAATAGTGGGATGCAGTAACAGTAGCTTTTGGCCCAGGCTATAGACCCACTCACCCATTCATATAATTGAATTCAGGTGTTCCAATCACTTCCATGGCCACAGGTGAACAAAACCAAGAAACTAGGCATGCAGCCTGCTTCTACAAATATTTGTGAAATACTGGGTCGCTCTCAAGAGCTCAGTGAATTCCAGTATGGTATCATGATAGGATGCCATCTGTGCAACAAGTCCAGTCCTGAAATTTCCTTACTATTAAATGTTCCACAGTCAAATGTTAGCAGTATTATAACTAAGTGAAAGCAACTGAGAATGACAGCAACTCAAAGTGTTAGGCCACATAAAATGACAGAGCGGGGTCAGTGGATTCTGAGGCTCATAGTGCACAGCGGTCGGCAACGTTCTGCACAGTCATTACGGACCTCCAAATTTTATGTGGCATTCAGATTAGCTTAAGAACAGTGTAGAGAGCTTCATGGAATGGATTTCCATGGTTGAGCAGCTGCATTCAAGACTTCCATCACCGAGCGCAATGCAGAGCGTCAAATGCAGTGGTGTAAAGCACGCCACCACTGGACTCCAGAGCAGTGAAGACATGTTCTCTGGAGTGATTACTCATGCATCTCCATCTGGCAATCCAATGGATGAGTCTAGGTTTGGCAGTTGCCAGGAGTACGGTACCTGTCTCACTGCATTGTGCCAAGTATATTGTTGGAGGGGGTGTTATGGTGTGGGGTTGTTTTTTCTCTGCTAACATAGGTCTAACATTTACAAAATATTTATTACTTAGCAAAGTAACCAGTATGTGCTTGTAATGGGAAAGTTATGCTTACCAGTTATGGTTATGGTTATGCAGTGCTGTAGACTCAACAAGGCTGGGACATTTGATGGCACAGACACCTCATAGATAATATAGGCCTGAGAATACTAAGGCACTAAACATTTTGGTCACTGATGTCATTTATTAGTAATCCAGCCACTATAGTGTTCTCTAGATTATTGGTAAATATATTATTAATCAGCTTTCCCCTCCTGAGTCACCTGACAATTTGCCGTCTGAAAGTCTTTTTCCATGGCCTCACCGAGCTCCTCCCACACCCGTGTTTTTGCTTCAGCCACCACCTGAGCCGCGTTCCGCTTGGCCTGCCAGTACCCGCCAGCTGCCTCCGGAGTCCCACAGGCTAACCAAGCCTGACAGGACTCCTTCTTCAGCTTGATGGCTCCCTTCACCTCCAGTGACCACCATCTGGTTCAGGGGTTACCCCGATGACAGGCACCAACCACAATAGTAGCAACCGTTTTTCATGTTGAAGAAAAATTAGAAATTCCTCCCGATGGTGTTCAGTGTATTGAAAACTAATCTGTTTCAGATCATTTTGCCAGTTGAAGAACATTATGAAGAGTCCGATGTGTGGGAGTTGTGTCAGTTTCCATGAAGTTGTCATACCAGGTTGAAGATTGTAAGTTCTTATGTTTATTTAGGCGTACTGCTGTGGGCATAAATAATCAATTTATCATAATGCACATCAGCAATGTCCCCCCTCGATCTTGCAGCTTTCAGATCTGACATTAACTCCTTCCTTTTCCTCCTTACCATAATTATCATAAAATCCTCATTTATGAATATTTTACTTCTGTCCTTGTGCTACAGGAATTTCACCACAATGGGCCTTGGTCTTTTGTCGCCAGGCTTGCCTGTGTGGTGGGCCGTCTCCATCTCAATCTCCGGCTGTTGTTGTTGCTTGTCTGACAGCACTTTACTCACTTTCTCCTCCGTTTTGGCCCCTGTTTCTCCCAGTGACTCCATGATCCCCTCAAACACCAGGTTGCTACATCTGGATTGACCTTCCAATAATTCTATTTTGTCAGTGGCAGCAGCGGGCTGTCCCACACCTTGCAAGCATCTTACTAACAAGTCATTGCATTCACTTTGTTCAGCCCTTTCAGCTTTTATGTCATCCACGTCCTTTTGTGTGAACTGGAGGGTTGTTTAAATCTCCCTCATTAATGCCTCCAGTCTTGAGTTTGTAAACTCCATAAAGACTTTAACACTTTTAAATGCTTCCTGTTGTTGTTGTTGCAGAGGCATTGAAAACATTTCCTCCTGCTGTTAAATGGTTCTTATATAGCACTTTTCTCATCCTACTTGAGCACTCAAAGTGCTTTCTACAACATGCCTCATTCACCCACTCACACCAGCATTTTTTTCTACATCTAAATGCTTTATATCTATCATTAATACACATTCACAGTCTAATGAACACATCAGAGAACAACATGGGGTTCAGTATCGTGCCCAAGGATACCTTGGGTGAAGCAGCCAGAGCCACCAATGTTCTGATTAGTAGGTGACCTGCTCTACCTCTGAGCTACAGCAACCTCCAACTCTGCTCTTGGTTTAGATAACATTTTACATCTGTTTGCTGTAGCTTACCAAGTTTTGCAGCTGTGTTTGGATGCACAGTGGCAGGTTGTACAACACCTTGTAATCTTGATCAACACCTCAAGTCATTTAGTTCAGTCCATCCATTCATTTATTATATTGAGAATGAACAGTAACATTGCCAGAAATACCCAGCAAGGTTATGGCTACATAGCCTATTGACAGAAACTGCCACTGAAGAATCCCTCACGGCAGAGCCATAACACTGGTCTCAGGGACTCTCACAGAATGTTGTCAATGTGCTGTCTCCTGCAGAGTCTGACAGAAGCTTTCCTTAAGCTCTGACTTCCTTTCCATGCTACATTGATTGTGGGTCTTTCTATCTCAAATCATCATCAGCCTTCTGCTCAACCATCTCCCATTTGCCTAAATATTTTGTTAAGTTATGGGGCTATCTTTGTGGAAAACTATTTGTGTTCATGTGAGTGGTTCTTGTATATGGCCTGCTGCTTTTGCATGTCATAAAGGTACAGTTTGTTATGCTATGAAAAACTGCATCATGATGTACAGATAAATGTACAATACAGTGAAGGATTGCATGGTACTGTACTGTATCTGGCCTGATTATGCTGAGCTCTTCATCTCCTTTTGGAGTCATAGTTGCATGAATAGGGAGTAATGAAAACTGCAGCTGGAAGAACTGCATGACAGATGTGGTGGGTTTGCAAATTTTCTTTTTCACCAAAAAAGACCTGGAAGAGAGCTGGAACAGATAATTAAAGGTTAAGCCAATAACCAGACTAAGCAATTTCTCCTGAAATTGCAGTGGGATTGTTGCTACTGCCAGACTTGGTCTGTTGCTTTATTAGTTTGTGGGCTGGAGTTTGAACTTTTTAAAAATACATCTTCTATTAAGAGACATTTATGTTTCTTCTAGGTAGGCTGAAAATGTGTGCACTTTCATTCACAGGGTCTTAGTCTTATTGAACTACTTTCTGAGAGAGCGAGAAACTGAAAGAAAAAACAAAAACAACAAAAAAAAAAAAACCCAATCTTAAGTCCACTATTCAGAGAGAAAGACAGAGAGGAAATTGAAATCCCCCAATGACGGTAATCAATTTCAAATGAGTCTTCAGCTAAGCAGCAGCTGGCGTTACCATGGTAACTATGGTTAGTGGCTGTAATCTGCTGCTAAATTTCTCTGAAATGGGCTTGGCTATCACAAAAGGCTCAATAAATCACAACTGTAAATCATATCCATTTGCTTTAAAATCCACTAGCATCCATCCCACAAAGTTGTTTGAATGTGTTCCTAGTAAAACACCCCTCTGTGAATCGCCACCTTATGGTGGTGGAAGGGTTTGTGTGTCCAAGTGATCCCAAGGGCTATTTTTTTCAGGTACGGTCTGGTATGGTCTCCCAAGGCAAATTGGTTCAGGGTGAGGGGCCAGACAAAGAGCGATTCCATCGACCCTTGAGAAAAATCAAGGGAACGGTTTACCCTGCCGGGTATAGGATTACTGGGGTTCACCAGGGCTGAGGTTGAGAGATACTAGATACAGACAGGCTCACCTCAAGGCACAGCCTGGGTTCTGGAACCAACCTCTTAGAGAGGGGCTGGACTCTGTTGCAGTCTGGAG
Source organism: Pterophyllum scalare (assembly GCA_024447675.2). Lineage (NCBI taxonomy): Eukaryota > Metazoa > Chordata > Actinopteri > Cichliformes > Cichlidae > Pterophyllum > Pterophyllum scalare. Next base: position 70,698 of record JAMQGT020009794.1, on the reverse strand, counting down.
TTGCCCTTAGTGAGGGGCAGTGGGCTGGGGTCGGTATCCTTGTATTCCCTCAGCTTACTGCCTGTACATTGGAGTTTTTACTGGTGGACGAGAGGGTCACTTCCCTGTGCCTTTGGGCCGGGGAACAGATCCTGATTGTTGTTTGCGCTTATGCGCTAAATCACCGGCTGGGTTCCTCGAGGGTGCTCCACTCTGGCCTCCTACTGGGAGATGTCAACGGTCAAGTGGGGAATAACAGTGAGACTTGGAGGGGCATGATTGGGATGAATGGCCTGCCTGATCTGAACCCAAGTGGTATTCTGGTATTGGACTTGTGTGCAAACCACAGTTTGTCCATAACGGACACCATGTTCAAACATAGAGTTATTGAAGGCTCAGGATGTTGTTGGTCTGTCTTGGTTGATATGCCTCTGCAACATTGCGTGGAGATCTGGGCAGTGTTTCTGGACTGGAACACCTCGGTGGTGTTTCCCATGTTCAATAAGGGGGACCGGAGGGTATGTTCCAACTATCGGGGATCACACTCTTCAGCCTCCCGGGAAAGGTCTATGCTAGGATGCTGGAAAAGAGAGTTTGTCCGTTAGTCAAACCTTGGATTCAATAGGATACAATGTAGTTTTCCTCCTGGTTGCAGAATGTTGGAGCAGCTCTTTATCCTCTCCAGGATATTCAAGTGTGCATGGGAGTTGACCTTCAGCCAATCCAAAATGCTGCAGCGAGAGTACTGACAGGGGCTGCAAAGAGAGAGCATTTCACCCATATTGACTTCTCTTCATTGGCTCCCTGTAAAAACCAGAATTGAATTTAAAATTCTTCTTCTCACATACAAGGCCTTGAATAATCAGTCCCCATCTTAGCTTAAATACCTCATAGTACCATATCAGCCCCAATAGAGCACTTCACTCTCAGACTGCTGGCTTACTTGTGGTTCCTAGGGTATTTGAAGGTAGAATGGGAGGCAGAGCCTTCAGCTTTCAGGGCCCTCTTCTGTGCAGCCAGCTCCCAGTTTGGATTCAGGAGACAGACACCCTCTCTACTTTTAAGATTAGTCCTAAAAGGATCAATTAAGTTATATTTATTCATTTATTATTTCTTATCTTTTTAATAAGTCAAAACCCAGTGTGATTCCATACTCAGTATCCACATTGCTATATTACAGCACATTACCCTTCCATTAGGCTCAGCAACTGCTTGACCAGCCAAGTCTAATGGAAAGACATAGAGCACTTGCCCCAAACAGCACTGGGAGTTTTACTGCCCCACCAATATTTTGGTCAAATGATTCAATTACTCCTTCAACAGAGCAGTGAGCCAAAGAAAGCAGGCAGCCAAACTCTGTGTGTGTGTGTGTGTGTGTGTGTGTGTGTGTGTGTGAAGGTACACTTAAAGGGGACCTAACTGAATCTAGCTGTTCCACTGAGCTGGTGCTGCAATGAAGCCAGAGCGCCACATTAGTCTGACATGGATAAAACGAGTGGCATATAGAGAAACTTAGGAGACGGGGAGAGAGATAAAAAGAGAGTGCAACTTGTGCTCAGAATTAGGCTTTGATGTACAGTGGAAAACAAAGGGCTGTGATTGTTCTTCTCCAAACTTTGGTGACAATTTGATATTGTTTTGTACTTTGGAGAAGCATCAGATTTTCAAATGACAGACATGCAGACAGCTTGCTGACAGAAGGAGCGCACAGGAAATAAAACTCAGTCGCAGCAGCAGAAAAGAATCTCATTGTGAAGAAGAGCTTGAAACTTTCACAGACAAGCTTATGTCTTTGTTCTGTGTTCATCACTTTGCCCCAAATATCAGTGCTTTACAGGGTTGGGACTTTTATCTTGGTGGAAAAAAATGTGGTTACAGATTTTTGCTTTTGTTTTAGCCTCCAAAGTTGCCACATTTCCACAGTTCACAGCTTAAGGTAAATGGACTTTCAGTGAGATGGAGCTTTGTGGGGAGGTTTTCCATATGGTTTTATTAGACAGTGCTTTTTAACCCACTGGGGTTTGTGTTATAATTGGCTGTTTTGACTGCTTTTGATTTTACCTTTGTCTTTCAGCTTAAAAACTGTTTACTTTGACTTGTTTGGTACTGTTTTCAGCACCATCTCATGTGTGGGACTGTACGGATTTTGACATACCATATTAACACATTGGACCTATAATCACACAAAAAAAACAAAATCTGAGCAGAAAAAAGTTTGATTTTTTTTTTTAGTGTGAAAACCACAAACACGTTAAATGAATGATTTTTATTACTTAAAATATAAATTTAAGTTGTAAATTTATAATGAACAAATGAACATAATTTTAAATGCAGTATACATATTATTTTTGCTTCTTGGGTGAAAATCCTTTGCAGTTACTGTCTGCCTGAAGTTTAGAACCAGTGAACATTACCAAATGCTGTTTCCTCCCTTGAGATTCTCAGCCAGGCCTTTACTGCAGTCGTCTTCACAGCTATGCAAACTGTAACCCCGTAGATGTTGTGAAAGCTCAACCTCATGGTTCCATAATTGCTTAATAATAAGAAGAATCTGGGGATTAACTGTCCCTTTAACCACATTCTCTATTATATAATTTATCTGTCTGGTAGTCATCTGCCAGATAACAATGATACTAATATTCATATACAGTGGGTACAGAAGGTATTCAGGCCCCTTTAAATTTTTCACTCTTGTTTCATTTCAGCCATTTGCTAAAATTAAAAAAGTTCATTTTATTTCTCATTAATGTACACTCAGCACCCCATCTTGACAGAAAAAAACAGAAATGTAGAAATTTTTGCAAATTTATTAAAAAAGAAAAACTGAAATATCACATGGTCATAAGTATTCAGACCCTTTGCTGTGACACTCATATTTAACTCCCATGCTGTCCATTTCTTCTGATCCTCCTTGAGATGGTTCTACTCCTTCATTGGAGTCCAGCTGTGTTTAATTAAACTGATTGGACTTGATTAGGAAAGGCACACACCTGTCTATATAAGAGCTCACAGCTCACAGTGCTGTCAGAGCAAATGAGAATCATGAGGTGGAAGGAACTGCCCAAGGAGCTCAGAGACAGAATTGTGGCAAAGCACAGATCTGGCCAAGGTTACAAAAGAATTTCTGCAGCACTCAAGGTTCCTAAGAGCACAGTGGCCTCCATAATCCTTAAATGGAAGAAGTTTGGGACGACCAGAACTCTTCCTAGACCTGGCCGTCCAGCCAAACTGAGCAATGGTGGGAGAAGAGCCTTGGTGAGAGAGGTAAAGAAGAACCCAAAGATCACTGTGGCTGAGCTCCAGAGATGCAGTAGGGAGATGGGAGAAAGTTCCACAAAGTCAACTATCACTGCAGCCCTCCACCAGTCGGGGCTTTATTGCAGAGTGGCCCGACGGAAGCCTCTCCTCAGTGCAAGACATATGAAAGCCCGCATAGAGTTTGCCAAAAAACACATGAAGGACTCCCAGACTATGAGAAATAAGATTCTCTGGTCTGATGAGATGAAGATTGAACTTTTTGGCTTTAATTCTAAGCGGTATGTGTGGAGAAAACCAGGCACTGCTCATCACCTGCCCAATACAATCCCAACAGTGAAACATGGTGGTGGCAGCATCATGCTATGGGGGTGTTTTTCAGCTGCAGGGACAGGACGACTGGTTGCAATTGAAGGAAAGATGAATGCGGCCAAGTACAGAGATATCCTGGAAGAAAACCTCTTCCAGAGTGCTCAGGACCTCAGACTGGGCTGAAGGTTCACCTTCCAACAAGACAATGACCCTAAGCACACAGCTAAAATAACAAAGGAGTGGCTTCAGAACAACTCTGTGACCATTCTTGACTGGCCCAGCCAGAGCCCTGACCTAAACCCAACTGAGCATCTCTGGAGAGACCTGAAAATGGCTGTCCACCAACGTTCACCATCCAACCAGACGGAGCTGGAGAGGATCTGCAAGGAAGAATGGCAGAGGATCCCCAAATCCAGGTGTGGAAAACTTGTTGCATCATTCCCAAGAAGATTCATGGCTGTACTAGCTCAAAAGGGTGCTTCTACTCAATACTGAGCAAAGGGTCTGAAAACTTGACTGTGTTGCAGTAGCACATAATGCTCTCAATTGTACTCCCGTAGAACCTGAAAAGATGCTGTGAGGGAGGATTGGCCTTCCTCAGCTTCAGCAGAGGGAAAAGTCTCTGCTGTGCCCTTTTCACCAGATGTGAGGTGTTGGTGGACCATGTGAGATTGTTGGTAATGCCAAGGCCCAGGAACTTGATGTTGCTGACCCTCTGTTTAATACTAGCATCTGACACACCAGTTTTCTGTGTTTTTGTTGCATGAGTGATTCCAAATACACTGATCAGCCATAACATTATGACCATCTACCAGATATTGTGTTTGTCCCCTTTTACTGCCAAAAGAGACATGGCCTTCACTAGACCCCTGAAGGTGTGCTGTGGTATCTGCAGCAAGATGTTAGCAACATGTCCTTTACGTGCTGTAAGTTGTGAGGTGTGGCCTCCATGTATCAGACTTGTTTGTCTAGCAAATCCCACAGATGTTTGTTTGGATTGAGCTCTGGGGAATTTGGAGGCCAATCCAACACCACAAACTCATTGTTGTGCTCCTCAAACCATTCCTTAACCATTTTTTCTTTGTGGCAAGGTGCATTATCCTGCTGAAAGAGGTCACAGCCATCAGGTCACACCGTTTCCATGAACGGGTGCACATGGTCTGTAACAATGCTGCGGTATGTGTTGTCACAATAACATCTCCAAGGATGGCGGGACCCAGGGTTTCCCAGAAGAACACTGCCCAGCACATCACACTGCCGCCACTGACTTGATTTCTTTCCATAGTTGAGCCTGGTGCCAGGTGTTCCCCAGGCAAATGATCCACACACCCGACCATCCATGTGATGTAAAAAAAAATTTGATTCAACAGATCAGGCCACATCCGTGAATTTCCTCTGGCAGACCCCAGGTCTACTTCACTACGTCTGCTTTTTACATGTTCACCTTTCCACCTGTCTCCCTCTCATTCACACACTCTCTGTGGACAATGATGTCTGCAGACAACATTGTGATCTGTCAGACTGTCTAACACCATCGCAAACAAGAAGGCGCTCAGAGCCGATCCTTGATGTAATCTCACCCCCACCTTGAACCCATCTGTAACTCCTATCACGCCTCACCACTGTCTCAATGTCCTCATACATGTCCTACACCACCACATCCTTTCCTGCCACTCCTGAATTCTTCATGCAGTACCACAGTTTCCCTCATGGCACCCTACAATATGCTTTCTCTATCTTGTACCATACCAACTGTACATTTTGTGGTTATTGTTTATCAGCCATGCACATCAGTTTAGAGGAATTTTTAGTCCATTCTTCCATGCAGAGCAACTTTTACCTGAGATGCTGGTGAGCTCACATGAGCTGCTTGTGTCACGGTCCTGGACCTTATGTCTAAGTTGTGTTTTCACTCTTGCGTTTCTTAGTTTATTTAGAGTCTTAGCTTGTTTAACGTTCTATATTTGTTAGTTATAGTTATTTATAGTGATTCTCTGTTCCCTGTGTGGTATCCCTGTGTCTGTCCTGTCCCTCTGTCATGTCTCTAGTTTTGTTGTGTTGCTTATTTCCTGTGCAGTGTGTCAAGTCTGCGTTTCTAGTTTTTTCCTGTTTTGCTTTGACAGTCCTTTGTCCCAGGTGCTTTGTGTTTAATTTTGCTTCCCCTTGTCTTGTCTGTGTAATTGCATAGTTTCAGCTGTGCCCCTCACCTGTTGCCTGTTCCCTAAGTATCCCTCTGAATATTTATGGTCTGTCTTCCCCTTGTCTCTTGTTGGATCGTTTTTGTGTCCATGGCTGTGTTCTTCTCTCTGGCTCTCCGTTTCCCTAGTGTTTCTAGTTTAATTCCCAGTTTAGGTTTATATTTCAGTTTGTTTTGTTACCGTGGTTCATTTTGCCACTTCACTTTCAGCTCAATAAATACTCACTTTTCATCATTCTTGCCTATTGTCTCCTGAGTCCTGCATTTGGGTCCCCACGTCCTTACACAGCCACACAGCCCGCTCACGCACCGTTACAGTTTGCTTCACAGCATCTGATAAAGGTCAAAAGTTTGACTCGTCCATTACAAAACTATTCTCGTTTAACCATTCTGTTGGATAGTGCCTTGTGTGCTGCTTTTTACTACAGTTTTGGCTGCGGGCAACTAACAACTGATGCTTTTTTCCAGTTTTGAACTGCAATTGTTTGATATCAACCACTTTACTCTGGTGCTGTGTGTGCTTGTTTAATTCTTAGCTGGAATAATGCTCAGATATGACAGCGTTTTAATCCCAGGGGACTTTGATAAGCCAGCAGTGTACTTAAGCATAAAAACATGACTATTACATTTTTAATCTTATTGAATCTTGTTCAGTTAGTCAAACACCCGACACACAAACGTGGACATACTTTAAATAAAGCTAGCTGAGAACTCAGATAGGTCTGCAGGAGAGCTGAACAAAGATAAAAAATGGATGGTCTTCATCTGTCTTTGATGTACTGCAAAATTCTTAGCTAAACTATCAGAAACTGTCAGAGCAGGAAAAGTATTTTCTCTGATTCTGTCTCTAACAACTCTCACAAACCCAATATTTTACTAGTACTATTAATTCTGTTATTAATCCTCCTAATACTGCTGCTCTTGTAAAGTCTGAAGCGCTGTGTGAGAACCTAGTGAAATTCTTTAATAAAGATTTTAGTAAGTATTAGTATTATCAGCCCTCTTCCCTTTGGCCTGTCTGCTCGTCTTTTAGATTGCTTTAATTCTATGCATTTTCCATTGCTGGCTGATGTAATTAGCTACTTGAAACCCCTTGGACATCATTCCCTCTCACCTGCCAAAGGATGCTTTTGACTCTGGAGAGATGAGTGCCATGTCTGTTATTAAGAGCAGTTTGTTTTAATATTAAGGTGTAGTGGAGCCTGTTCTTAAAAAGCAAAACCACAGTACCTGATACTATAGATCACTGTATTCTAAGCTCTCAGCTGGAGCACATTCTTGGAATCAGAGCTACAGTTTTGCAGTGGTGTAAATCTTTAACACATCATCCTCAGAAAGTCTGCTTGTATGTGGGGTCCCTCAGATGTTTATTTTTAGCCCAGTCCTTTTGTCTATTTAAATATTCCCCTTGGGTTCAACTGGAAAACAACAAAACAAGCAAACAACAACAACAAAACAACAAAAACATGGTTTCTTATTTTACTTTTATGCAGATTCTAAGATTTATTTCCTGCAGACAAGCAAAGGCAGAACTCCATTAAAGACCTTACTAAACTGTCTGGAAGGCATTAAAGTGTAGTGCCTTTACAAATTTTAATCTTGAATGAACAGAAAACAGAAATTATATTGTTTGGGACTCTTGGCCTCAGCCTTTAAGAATTTATAAAATGCCCTGTGCGAGGAAGCTTGGTATAATCTTGAACAGCACTTTAACTTTTAAGAAACAGATAAATGCTGTTGTTAAAATGTGAGACTGATCATTCTACGATGGCTATGGATGTGAGGTAAATAAAGTTCAATTCAGTTTCAATTCAGGGGCAGTCATCTGCTGCAACTGGTTGGGAGTGTTGGGAGGGAGACAGGACAAAAGACTGTGGAAGAGAACCAATAAAGTGCTTATGCAGAAAATAGAGAATTCCAGAATTCACAAACTTTCAATCAACTTGCAATACTGTAACACTCATCCTGCTGACTGGGTGTAAGCAGACCCCAGCCAGTAGGATGAGTAGGATGTCAGTAGGTGTTATGTTTTCTCTTGTATCTCACAGGTGTTTTGTTTTTTTCTATCTTTCATTTTATTATGACTCAAAACGTCTTTCAGCTTTGGCTTACCTTAACCTTGAACACTTATTCAGAGTAGCAGGGCTCTAATGTGAACTTCATAAATCTGAATACCAAATACCCATAAGCCCCAAAAAAACAGCTTTAATATTTGCAAGTTTTTATTTTGACAGTCTAGTAATATTTGGCTAGTGTCGAGACTGTCACCAAGCATCTGAGTGTGAAAGAGAGCACTAGAAACATGTTAAAATACATGTTTAATATTAAGTAGATTTTATTTTGAAAGCCCGAAATATCCTGTAACACCTATCAGTCATAAAAACGGGATTCCTATAATCAAGCTGTAAGTTATGAAGGTGTTCATTTGAAAAACAGCTGTGCTGCCTTGCTTTAAAGCTGCTGTTTGGTTCTGATAAGAGGACATGCTGACCCTCATACACACCCACAAGATCGGCCATATTGAGGTTTAGCCTGTTAGAGAAATGGTGACATCACCACAGACTGGTTCCTATGGTGACCAAAGCCATTGAGAGGAGGGGTAAAAACTGATCTCAGAGTCATACTTAATTTATGCTACTGTGGCTGTGTCCATTTGTGCAGGTGTTTGCCTGTGGAGCGCCATGGAGACAAACATGTGGTCCACCAGAATCCCAACTTTATGTTGCTCAACGTGAGGGCACAGTGCGCCGGTCAAATACTGATTGATTGAAAAATGGGTCAGAACCAAGGTTAGTATTGAATGAAAAATGAATGAAATAACAAAAACTGAAAGGAAAAAACAAGAACTAATTGAAACTGTATTGTGTCTTTACAAAACTAACTAAAACAAACTGAAATTATAGATAAAATGCCCTTCGTTTTTGTGTTTGGTTGTTTATTTAGAAGCATTGTGGATTATATGAAATTATATTTTCCACTCTAGCAGTTCAAGTTGTGTGTCATCGGGCATCTGGCTATGGAAACCGCTCTGAACCTGTGTAGTAACCTACGACGTAACCTGACGTGCACCTCTCGAGAAATGTGACTACACGTCGGGTCCACGCAGCTCGAAATGATTGTGATTGGCCTGTTCAGCACTGCCGAGTCCTCCCGCGCATTTCTGGCTACTTTTTGCCGCAGTATGTGAATTTATTAGTGAGAGAATAAAAATCAGGAATAATAATCAAAGCATCACCTTAAGGACTCACAAATCTCAGCAAATTCCTGAAGGGCGAATGCTGAAACGGAATGGATGGAGGGAATGAACAAAGTGGAAAAACAGCAACAAAAATGTTTGCAGCAACAAAAAAAAAAAAACTGACCACAAAGAGAGAGGAGCAAGAAGGGGAAAAGTCCCAGCATTTTTGATTCTGTTGGCCGGCACAGCATATAAAACGCCGGCACAGGACCACAAGATAATTAACACATATAATGCAGCTACACAAACGTAAATGCAGCACTCAGGTTGCCTGCATAGGCCCCACACAGACCCAGCGCAGAAGTCTGATTGGGGTGGGAGAACGCACTGATAAATTTGATGATTGAAACTGGGATGTCCACACCACTGTGCGACACAAACAAATACAAACACACAAACTTGAGAGTCTGTCTTTGAGCTTTGAGTCCTTCAAAGAGTTCAGTTTATTTCTGTCAAACATTCGCTGCGTGCTGATGTTACACACCACATGTGAGGAGCTGTTAATCTGCTGCACTGAAGCCGAAGTTTGTTGGGAGTTTATTGTGTAATGGTTTTTGGGGTTTATGTTTTTCTTTGTTTCTCCCCGTTAATGTCTAATGATGTTCATGTGTGTCCTTAGAATTTGACACATTTAGCGCACAGTGCTGCTGTCTTGGTTGTTGAATAAAAATCACTGTTGGCCCCTTGAGGCGACTGTTTGTTGTGATTTGGCGCTATATAAATAAAACTGAACTGAACTGAATACAAGTTTTTAAATGGTATGGTTTGTTGAGTTCTTACTCTTGCACCTGACAAAGTATAAAAAACTACAACTAATGAAAACGACCCTAAAATGAAGCATTACATTAAAAAAAATGAATAAAACCACAACTGAATTAGAGAAAAAAGTTATAATGAAATAAAACTGAACTAGAATGTAAAATCCAAAACTATTATAAGCTTGACCAGAAGAGGGACGGGAGCGACAGTGGAGTTTACGTGCAGATAACATCAAAGAGACCGCCCCTTTCTCACCAGATTCATACACAGGGGTTACTATAGCTAATTTCAAGACGCTGTGGAAAACATCCTCATAAATGAATTCATCATTTCAGTTAAAGGGGAGGTTAAAGTTTCTTTGTGATTTTTTTTTTTTTCTTTTGGGAAGAAATCATTTTTCTGACCTTTGTTTCATTTGTAAATGTCGTCGTAAAAACAAGTCTGTCACTAACTGAAATCTGGGACGATGAACTTTTGGAAAATTTGGAGAATTTATAAAGTAATCATCAAAATAATTTTGCATAGCCCCGTCTATGTAACAGCTCTCTGTTCAGTTCCAGTTCACGTGTCTCTTCCATGACCTTTACTGCTCCTTTTGCTTCTCTAATAACTCCAAGAAAAACAATTGTTTGCTTTTCTAAGCTGCCTTCTTACTTTATTTCTGAAGCCCTTATATGTGACATGATCACTAATCTATTCTGATTTCAGATACCTTCTGAGGCCACCCTCCCCTGTTTTTCATGAAATCCCAGAGATTAATATTAAACATGCCTCTATGAAAATATTGGCAGACGATTTCCAGAAAATGTGATTTTAGCTGCTTGTTTCCCGTTTTATCATCAAGCCTTCCCCTCACATCTTTCCTCTCTTCTTCGTTGCTCTTATGTCTTCTTTACGTTCCATCAGTTTTTATCTCTCTCCATTATGTTGAACAGCACAGATGTGACACCCCCCCGTGCCCACACAGATATCTGCTCGTTTGTAATCCCCCTCCTCCTCTGTTTTATCTCTTTGGTCCTTTCATCACTCGTCTTTTCCTCATCTCCTCGTGATTATACATTTTGAGCTGTTTTGACATTTAGGTCAGCTGTATATTTGTCGTCATCTCCCTTTCCATTTCTTTGTGTTTCTCTTCATCCTCTCTCTCGTGGAAGAGCACAGGCCTTGCGAGAAACAACTGACAGGCATTTTTTTTTCATTTTATACCATTTTTCAAGCAGACATCCTCTGATTCATGTGCCCATCATCCTGTCCACCCGAGGGCCATCAGGCCAGGGACCAAAGATGCAAGCAGTCAAGCATCTCTCTGTCCTCTGTAGCTGTTTTCATTACACTCTTCTCTGAGTTGTGTCTCTTTCTTCTCTTCTCACTCTGTTGTGTTTCTACCATAGGTCTCGCTCTGTCACTTTTTCTCATGTACACCCACCATTCATCACGCTGCTGCTTTCTCCCTTTATCTTTTTCTTCTCTTCTCTTGACCTTCATCGCTCCCCTTCTGCAGTCTCTCGACTTCTCTGGCTTTCTGTGCTCACGACTCATCACATTCATTTAATAGAGCAGAGGATGATGGGTAGTTTGTAAGATTGTTTAGAGAAGTGAATTTATTTCTTGTTTATTGCTATTTGCTGTTTATCATTTGTTTCACGTCAGCCTGAGAGTATTTGATTCAACCTGTGAGGCACATTTGATTGTTCAAAGAGTACGACTGTGACTTTGCATCAGTGTGTGACATTCACGTCGTAAATACAGCTTCAGAGTGGACGAAAACATTTCAAAGCAGCAGCTGCAGACTGAAAGTCTGAGAGTTCAGCCACTTTATTCAACAGTAATGATGCTCAGTCATAGACTAAGCATCAGCGGGACTGACCAAAGGCAGGAACGCACATCAGGACAGCTGATTATGGGCATAATTTGAATCAGCCTGCTGGCATTACCCTCCACATCACGGCAACAGTATACACCCAGGAAAAACTCATTACAGAAGAACTTTGTTGGACATCTGAGCAACATGGAGATTTGTGTGTGCAAAATTACCATTAGATTCATGAACATATGTCCCGGCTTATTCTGTTCTTGCAAAAGGTCTGTGCAATCTGCATACTAGCTGCTTACTGCCATGCCACCATTTCTCTATACGAGGAAACATGTTTACCTCCAGGTGAAGCAGAGAAAGCAGCAACAATGTTGTAAGACAGTATCCTGCTCCACTGAGCGCCATAGAGTATACTCCATGTCTTAGATTTAGCAAATCTACAGAGAATGTGTTGAAAAGTGGGCGTGGCCTAGAATTAATATGGTTTTTAAGGAAAGCTTCCAGAAAACAATACTGATGTGCAGCTTTGTAGGTATCAGCTGATCTTTGGCTTTGTTCAAGCTTAAGAATCGACATCCATGCCTGAAGCTGTATAGAATTGTACTTGGAAATGCATAAAATTATAAAAATGTTGATTTTATCAACAGTTTTGTTTTATGGAGCCACTGAATTGTATTACAGTCAACTTTGTACAAAACTTATTTTTTATTTTTATTTTTTTTGCATGATTTTGTCACATTCTAGTTCATTATTTCAAGCTGTTCTAATTTGGTATATGTTGTATATATTGTTTCAGCTGCTGTAACACAGTAATTTCCTAACATTTGTAAAATAAAGTAAATAAATATAAATAAGGTAATAAAGTATATCTTTACTTCATTACCTTGTAAGGATGGCACGCCAATCTCTGGGATATTTTATTAAGACAACTGCATAATCCTTATGGTCAGACAACTCACTTGTGGCTTCTCTGAAAGGCAGAAGCTTGTGTGCCGTCACCACTCGACAGCTGTGTGTTCCACTGACAGCGGTTTGAGAAGGACAGACCTCAGAGCGGGAACAGGGTGGTGGGGGATGAGCTGCTAACTTTGGTGGATTGCTGAGGACTCCCCGCAGACCTCTGAACAAAGTGCAACAGCACATTTGTCTGGCGGGCTCATCACGTGCTTAGAAGTGCTTGGAGTATCATTTACCGATGTGTTTGTTCACCGGTGCAGTGTGCGTTCAGGAGACAGAGTGGAGAAATAGCTTTTGAAGGATTCTCTTGGTATCTCTGTGTCTGCTCCCATCTTTGATTCTCCGGATGTTTTTTATTCTGTCTCGCTGTCTTTATTAAAACTATCCATCTCTGCATGGATACAGAATGCCACTTCAGAATCCTTACTGTGTGTGTGTGTGTGTGTGTGTGTGTGTGTAATCAGGTCTAGTTTCACTTTGGCATATTTTCCCGCCCAGTGGTCCTGGTACCAGGCCATATCTGTTATTAATACATAAGCCAACCAGTGATTGTGGCACTCTTTGGCAAGAGGGTGCGTAGTCCTGCTATCACTAAGATGGATGCAGCCTCATTACGCTTCATTTATGTTGTGCTATGTTTAATAGGGTTGCACTTTAGAATTTTAAAAACAATTTTCGAGGTCACTAGTGTCACTGACTCTTTGTTATAAAGCTGTTATTTACTAGGAATTATAAGGGCATTTACTAAAAATCTGTTGTTTCTGTGGTCAGACCTGCAGTATTTCTAAATTTTATCCTGCCTGTTATCATCCCAAGGTTGTTAATTTAGCCTGAAGCTGTAAAGCTGTCGCTGACTGATTCTGCACAGGGTTTAAAGCAGAAATTCTAGGAAAAAAAAGACCAAACAGCCTCCTCCTTAAAGGTTTTAGATATTTTGATAGTTGTCACTGGCAAGGTAGAGTGCTGGTTAGGATTGTCTTCTTTCTCTTTCTGGTTGTTGGCTTTATGTCTGTCTCTGTGTTAAAGAGGTGTGTGTCATGTCATGTCATGTAGAGCATTACAAGATGGAATGCAGCCACAGTGAAGGACGAGTGTTTCTCATCCATTTATGAGGCCGTCAGCATAAAAGCCAGCCAAGCATCCTAATGAGCTATGACTGAACTGGGAAAGTGCATGCACACACACACACAGACACACACACACACACGGACTGAGTCACACGAAGTTCACATGTCACACTCACAACAGAAGAGCAAAAGCGTTTGTGGTAATCAGAGATTAATTATTTTAATATCATATTGAAAATATTTCAGTTTATGGAACCTGTCATTCTCACTCTTGTGGTTGTGTGTCTGTGGGGAGCCGATGGGTCTGGGATGCAGAGTGGTTTAGCATCCTGGGGATATAAAATTTCTCATCTTTGAATCAGTGGTGAATATTTCTGATTTTACATGTGAATATAGGGTTGAATGGGGGAGCTGTGTTGTCATGGAGCAAATGCTGTATTTGCCTTCAGTGTGTGTGTTTGAGAGTTTGAGTTTATAAGGGCAGATTACTGACTCAGAATTATGATGGGGAAAAAATATTTGTGCCACACTGTCACTGTTCTCACCCAGGAGCAAGAAGCACAGAGTTAATTCCCACTATGGCCACAGTAACGCTGGCATACAATTTGTCTGATGATCTGAAACGTGTAAGTGTGACAAATATGCAAAAAAGTAAGAAACCAGGAGGTGAAGTGGTTAGCACCGTCCCCTCACAGCAAGAAGGTTCCTGACTCAAACCCAGCTGAGGCGTTTTTGTGGGTTTGGGGGCGGTTTACTGGTGACCAGCGTGTACCCTACAGCTCACCCTATGAAAATGGATAAATAGATGAACCGACATTCCACTGTAACCGGACAGCTTCCTCTTTACCACAAGCCAGTTAGCTTCTGTTCACTTTGCATTCATTCATTTGATAAGTGCCACCACAAGAACCAATTAAGAGTGTCTGCAGTGGAGGAAGCAAGAAGATATATTACTGTCTCATTAATATGTTACACCACTACTGTCATTAAGAGATGAGAATGTTTGAGCGAGGCTGGTCACGAGCATGACGCCTGGTAAAGACAGCGAGGAAGAGAATTCACCAGAAAAGGCTTTGCAGAAAAAGGATGCAAACCAAAAATATTCCCCATCACAGACCAGCTCGGTTTGACTTGATGGTCAGTGTGTTTTATATTGTAAGATAAAGACCCTACAACTTTAAAGCAAGAACACCCCCCCCACCCTCCATTTGAAAGTGGGAAGAGCTGCATTTTTTTTTTTTTTTTTTTTTTAAAGCCTGTCATGTCTGGCATTTTTCGCAATTGGAATATGATCCAAATGCTCTGGTGTACCAAACATATTGTTTCAAGAATAGCTCTGTAAGTTTCCCAATGGGCTACTCTTGTTAATGTTTGTATTTTAAATTTATTTTATTTATTTACGCCAGGCGTGACAGGTAGAAAGGAAAGGGTAGGGAGAAAGTGGAAAAAAACAACAAATGGAGAAGAAAAAAAAAATCAAAGAATGACATATATATACATACATACACTTACACATACATACATATACTCACACATCCACATATCTATACACATGTATATACATATACGCATACACATATACACACACACACACACACACACACACACACACACACACACACACACACACACACACACACAATCCTGCTGTTGCTTGTAATAATGTGTGTATGTGCCTCTGTCATGAAATGTACTCACCAATGGGGTCAAGAAACTGCAACCACGCCCCCCGTGTCCCAGAGGGAAACAGGGAAGGACCCAGGGGGCCCGGTCTGTCCACGGTCCACTAGGAGCTCAGAAGACAGGAGGCCACACATCCCGATGGCAACTGCGCACGCACCCCAGAGGAGGAAGGAGGGAGACCCTAGACGGAACCCTCACGGCCAAACGGCAAGAGTCCAGAGAGCCAGAGGCAATGAGCAGCCAACCCCACCCCGCAGGCCGGCACCCCCCGCACGAGCCGGGAACGCGGCCCCAAGGCCCCAGGCCCCCGAGAACCGCCCGACACCCAGCAGAGCCCCCCCCCAAGCCAAAGAGGCCCGAGCCACCCCCGGATCGCAACCGCCAAGGGAGCGGATCTAGGACCACGCCCAGACATCCGGCCATGAACCCCGGGACCCACGGGCACCCAAGACCCCAGGGGCGGCAGTGGTAATCAGCGGGAAGCAGCAGGATATGGTAGGGAGTGATAGGGAGGGGTGACTCGCACTGTGCCAAGGCTCAGTAAGCCATTGACCCAGGCCCTGCTTTCCACAGACACACATACACACATACACACATATTTCATATACTCATGCTCACACATATAACCGTTACACATTCATACACACACACACACACACATACGCACACACACTCACACATACACAGAACTAACATGGACACCAAGTGTGGGCGAGCGGGTATCAGCCAAGAGCCAGCGGCACCCCAGGGGAGCAGCCAACCCAGCCCCAAACCACTACCCAGTCCCTACCCTAGACAGGGTGCATGAGACTGGGGTGTGGAAAGACCCGCCCTCCCCCTCCTCCCACTCAACATGTTTGCAGTGATGTGTATGTAGTGAGAGAGATATGTATGGCTGCGTGAGAGCTACAGTGCTATTAAAATTGGAGGAACAGATGTAATATGGGTACTGAGCAATAGCACCCATCCACACCGTCCCCCAAGGCCCTCAATGTCGAAGATGTAAATAAAATTGAACAGCAGGCATCAGTGAACAGAGAAGTGGGGCCACCTCAGTAGTTCCACTCACTGCCCACTGTGGCACACCTGCCCCCCAAGGCCCTATGTGTACTATGATGTGTTGTGAGCTGTATGATCTAATTAAAAAGGCGGAGTGGGACCTCACGCAACACAGCGAGCAGAGCCAGAGAGTGGCCTTACTCACTGTAGCACGACCCCCCCCCCTCACCCAAGACCCTACATGTGTGTGATGTAATGTTTGACTGAGTGGGAGGAAGGGAAGGGCCAGAATATGTATGACCGAGAAGTAGTAAACTACCCCCGGAAGAAGAGAGCCAGCAAACTACTGGCTCACTAAACACCCCAGTTCCATGCACCCAACCACAGTGCAGGGAAGGCAGGTCCAGGGCCCGGAGCGGCCACACCCCCAGGGCACCACCGTGCCCAAGGCCAGCACCCACAGTCCACACCACAGATAAGCATGACACACACACACACCCACACACAAAAGACAACATATCACACACCCACACACAAAAGACAACATATCACACACACAGGCACAGAAGACAACAAAAATCTCACACACACACACACACACACACACACACACACACACACACATAAAAGACAACACATATCTCACACACACCCACCCACAGTGGTCTTGAGTCTGGGACCAACCGGCCCCTTAGGAGAAATTGCTGCTGCTCACCCAATGCCCAACCCCCCCACAGGATACGCAGGCACGCCAGAATCCCAGAATGACGACCAGACATCTCGACGCGGGCCAACCCGCCCCACTCGGTGGTGCGCCCAAGGGGGCACAGACCCCCAACGCAGGGAGAGGCCCAACCGGGAAACGGGCAACCCCGGGCACCAGGGCCCCAGACCCCGCGCCCCAACCCCCGCAGAGGAAGCCAGCCACCCGGCACGGGGCCAGCACCCACCACCACAGGCACCCCAGACCCACACTCCAAGACCGCAAGAGCGCCTGTCCAAGTCCCCACCACCAACAACCAGGGCCCGCACACAGAAACCACAAAACGGCAGTCACCATCTCCAGTCCAAGAGCCATCAGACACCCGAATCCCCCAGACCACCCCCAGCCACCCACCAGGCACATCGCAAGACGAGACCACAGCCGATCAACCCCACTAAGTGATGGAGCTGATCAGTGGGGACCAGAGAGATTCAAATTTGTCTAATTGGTTTCTAGAGGTAGCAGACATTCTTTCGAGATTAATGTGCTCTAAAAGTAAATTCTTATAGTGCGTAATATGCAAATTATTTTTGGATTTCCAATTCATGAGGACAGTTTTCTTAGCAATGCATAAGGCAGTGAGAACTATGTGCGATATATTTGCTTCTAAGAGCTGCATTTTAACACAAGACCTCTGCTACGCAAAATATCAAGAAGAGGCTGCCATCTGCCATGAGCGCTTGGAGGGAGGGGGGAGATAGAATAGTGAAAAGGAGCCTAGAAAGACCTCAAACAGAAGGAAACAAACTAGAGGACAGAGAAGACAAAAACCAATGACCTGCAATTTAAACACACAGAGTGAAAAAATGAGGAGGGGGAGAACTCAGTGCATCACCCCCAGCAGCCCAAGCCTACAGTAACATAACTAAAGGTATCTGATCTCCTGTATTAACTGTGCAAGTGAGCAAAAATGAAAGCAAAGCACCAAATTTACCAAGGCTGCAATTCAAAGAGTAACACATCCAAAATATTTGTATTTATTTGGATTAAAAAAAAATCAATTAACATTATCATTTTTATAAATGTAATTTCCTAATGTGAAGGTCTCACAACCATCCACACACAATTCCTGAATTCTCTGAATCTCTACTGGACTGCACAGAGTCAAAGTTTCTGCAGAAACAGCAGAGAATCAAAATCCGTCCGTCCGTCCGTCTATAAAACTTGTCTATAAAAAAAAATATATATATATATTGTTATTTATTAGGGTGATAACAAACTGAATTCATGTTTTTATGCCCAAATGTGAGCCTGCACACTGCACTTCTCCGTTGCATAACAGTCAAAAGTTTCTGTTCAGGAATCCAATAACTGCTTTCTGCTGTTTTGTAAAACAGTAAATTTGAAAATTCATTGATAACAACAATGATTATATTTTAGCATTAAAAATATCATTTTGATTAAAGCGAACCACTACAGAAACATCAAAAATGATTTTAATAATTACAGTACTGTTAATTTAAGGCAGCTGTGGCATAACCCTTACACTGGATGGTTGTCTGACAGAGTTATTAAGCATAGTATATGGCCTCAAATGACATTATCTGAGATTTTCTTCACAGATTATCATTGAGTTTATGTTTTGCGCAGCACAGCTTTCATCGTGTTTGTCTAGCAGGAGAATGAAAGGTGACTGTTCTCTGAGATTCTGTAACCTTTATGGTGATTGGGACACCCTAAGCCTCCTGTCCAGAAATACGAAGAACATTAAGACACTGATGTTGAATGAGAAGGCCTGGCTCCCAGTCTGCACTCTAATTCATCCCAAAGGTGAGGTCAGGACTCTGTGCAGTCCAGTCAAGTTCTTCCACACCAAACTCGCTCATACATGTCTTTATGGATCTTGTTTAGATAAATAAAGGAAAAAAGACAACTTATATACATGAGGTAGACCGTAGTGAATGAAGTATATGTTTGTGCAGTGGTACCACAGTGGGTTATTGTAAACAGTTGTGTGTGAAGTATCTGAGGTTTAAACTGTTGTATACATATAGCACAATATCAGCACAAACACCTCATACCAATTGTCAGCAGAGTGGTGGAGGGGCAATGATTTGGGCTCAATTTGGACCTGGGCACCTTATATTCATTGAATTGACCCTGAAGATCTCTGTATACGAAAGCATTCTAGAGTCAAACATGAGGTCATCTGTCCAACAGCTAAAGCACGGTTGAAACTGGATTGGGCAACAGGACAATGATCCCAAACACAGCAGCAAATCCACAACTGAATGGCTGAAAAAGGAAAGAATCAAGGTGCTGCAGTGGCCCAGTCAGAGTATCCCTAATTTGGTCGCTAAATTATCAAAACCCAGAGATTGGTTTGAAGGTTTGGAGCACACAGGCACTGCGCTGACCTCATAATTTGAAAGTTTTGCCATGTTTAATATGTGCCTCCATCATTCTAAAAGTGTAGAAAAAAAATATACAGAAGACAGCTGAATATTTGGAGCTATTGCTTTTAGATTTTATACCGTTTTGGCCACGTTTCTGTGAGACGAGGCGATACATTCATGGCAGTAAAAGCTGAAGTGTTGTTTTATTTTACTGCTTGAAAGAAGGACCACAGGAACAAACCAAACTGTTTGTGGGGATTTAACTGAGTCAGAGAGCAGACAGAGGCAGGGCTGTATAGAAAGTGTTGGAGTCTGTGTGTTGGCTGGCTTCCAGTGGACCAAGCCAAGCAGATAATAAAGCAGCTGCACCTCACTGGCCAGCGGTTCAAAAACCTCTCATCTCTAAATGCTCAGTGTGAGTGTGTGTTTGCTTTTCCGTGTGTGCGTGAGTGTTTTGCTAAGCAGGCTGTGATATTAGCCCTTCTGCTGTTTGGGGAGGTGAGAGGTGGCACTCGAACGGAAAGAAACAATATTGATTTTTCTCTTGCAACGGCTAACTTGGGAAAACTCTGCATAAGACAAGGCGAAAATACTATGTGGCTACGCATTACAGGGTTAATGACACAACTGCAAAACTAAACAAATGAGTAATTCAGTGCTTCATCATCTCTCCAAAGACACTGTATCATCTGAGAGAGGAACACTGTAGTCGTTCTTTGGTGGTCTGACCCAGCACGTGAAGATCACGCCCTTCAAATAGTCACTGCTATTGTTCTTATATTGTCCTTTAGCTGAAAATAAAAACCAGGCCGTAGAGCAAGAAAAGTGTCTGTGCCTGGAATGTGCTTGATGAAAAGCATAAATGGAAGATATTGCTGATATTTTGATGATCTAACATGCAACAAGCTTCAAGCTAAGGACCCAGATGCATGATGTCTTTGATGGATATGTAACGGAGTAGAGTAAAACAGCCCTGTTTCAAAAGCACTTGCTGATGGAGCCTCGAAAGAATTTTTCAGTCTGAACAGAAAGAGGCTGCATGACAGACTGAGTCGTTTTATGCTAATCTAATTAAAGCTTAATGCAGGGGTCGGCAACCTGTAATACGGAAAACGATAAAGTAAACACAGAGAGCCGCAAATACTACCGGAAGCTGGTAGCAGCTACCGCGAGTGAAGCATATATTGAGAAAGGAAGGTAAATAAATAAATGAAATGATTTTATTTTAATATTTCAAGATCACAATAATGTTCCAATTTAGAAGTACAACAAAAACCGAACTGACAAAAATAAAATATACTTCATTTGGATACTTATAAATTACTTCCGCAAGCCACACAGAGCTGCAGCTTAATCCTGAATGAGCCGCATGCGGTTCCGGAGCCGCGGGTTGCCGACCCCTGGCTTAATGCAATGTGCAATGGTTAGCTAACTTATTAGCATGCTAATTAGCTGCAAAAACATCTATCATTTTTTAAA
Organism: Pterophyllum scalare; assembly: GCA_024447675.2. NCBI lineage: Eukaryota > Metazoa > Chordata > Actinopteri > Cichliformes > Cichlidae > Pterophyllum > Pterophyllum scalare. The sequence continues at coordinate 49,861 of JAMQGT020009794.1, read as the reverse complement.
GGATAAGCACATCACTTCTTTTTACTGGCTTTTGGGTTGCTTAGATTATGTATTTTTTTATATAAATTATTTAGATTAATTTTTTTATAATTTAAAGCTTGTTAGTGGATTTGGCAGCGGATCTCGGAATATATCATCGTCAAGTTTCTTCTGTTTTTGCGATATCTATTCGATGTTGCCTCTTTGAAAATTCCTAAGCGAGAAAGGAAAGACAAGGGCACACGCTGTGCTGCTTGGATTTGCGACAAGTCAAAGCCAAAGGTCAATATTGGAGTATTTGAGGTCACCGGAGCGGCATCAGTTTTCATGCAACCAAGTGAAACGTGGCTGTGTTTAAGCCAGGGACTTTAAGGTTTTGTGTTGCACATTTTGACACATCTGCAGTGCATACAATATTCACAATCAACAAATTCGGAGGCTGCAAAAAAAACTTGCTGGTTGAAAAAGTTTGTCCAAACCCAGAACTGATGGCAAAAATCCAGCGCGTGGAACATTAAGGGTATTTAGAATGCAGCATAAAGGCCCAGGCCCAGCAAGTCAGCTCCACACCTAAAACAAGAAGTGCAGTTGCCAAGAAAAACAGAAAAAGGCTAAAACTTCTGTACCACACTTAGCCAGTGAGTGCAGGCTGTTTACTTCCTAGCTGCAATTAATGCACAAGGCCCCCCACCACCCAGAGAACAAAAGCTGGACTTTGGAACAAAATCAGTAAGTGGGGGAGAGTTGGAGAAGTTGGTCAGACAATATGTAGTAGAGGAAATGCTGCCCTTAAACACGGTTGACTCACTTTCGTTTTGTGGTTGTCATTTTTATGTTCAAGCAGCGGGGGGGGGGGTGCCGGTGTTGTGTCAAAAAGTGATCGTCTGCCATGAAGTGATTCAGATGTTTTTATGTGTAAACTGAAACTGAATCATACAGAATGACTGAAGGAACAGACTCAGGCTTAGAGGACTGTGGATATTGAAATGAATGTGGACGCACTGAAAGTCAACTTACTTTCAACTAAGTTGAAATCCATTTTTTATTTTATCTTCCTTTTTTCTTTTCAAAGTTGGTGGTTTGATTCCTGGCTGCTCCAGTCTGCATGCCAAATTATCCTTGGGTGAAATACTGAACCATCTGAGTATGAATGTTAGATAGCCGTAGAAAGAAGTGTTTGTATTAATGTGTATGAATCGGTGAATGAGGCATGCTGTATAAAGCCCTTTGAGTGCTCAAAGTAAAGTAGAAAAGCACTATATAAGAACCAGTCCATTTAATGAGGAAAGGGTTACACATATCATGATGGTTCTATAAATCCTGCTAAATGTGAATTCTCACATCATCTTACAGGGCCCCCAGAGTAGAAAAATGCCTGCTCATCTTTTCTTTTTGGAAAACAAAATCAACTTTTTCCAGTATCTGCTCCCAGTGCCACAACTACTACCAAATGACCATGTTATTACTGTGCTTGATGGGCCAGCCAACAGCTCCTGACATCAATTCTGTAGATTCTCAATGGGGTATTTTAAAGAAAAAGATGAGAAACACCCAACCCAAAAATACAGACAACCCAAAGGCTGCTGTCACAACAACCTGGGCTTCAGTACTATGCCACACCTCAAGGATGCAGAGATTTGAAGTAAAGGTGCCCCAGCCAAGTATTGTCTGTATACATGAACTTAATATTCAGAAGCTGAAAATGAAATCTGGAAAAAATAAATATATACTATATTCTACTTTTTGAGATGTACTAGTAGATGCACAGTCATGTCAAAAAGAAATGACATCCTCTTTAACTCTGAGGTTTCAGAGGACATCATCTGGTCCTTAGCAGCTATTAAATGAAAGTAAATACAATAAGATCTTTCTGCTATTTTAAGGCAGAAAGACCAATCAGTAACTGTAGATAATTATAAAGTTTGCACATGGCTATGACAAATAAAACCACCCTTCAATCTATACAGGTTAAGATCAATCACAGGAGTCACATCACAGTCAAAAGAAAAGCTGACCCCGGTCTGCACACCCATACAACTATTTTGGAAAGAAATCAGAGACATATTATCTGGAATATCGTAATTCCTGTTTCTTTTATTGTATTTCTCTGCTTATTGGGTAACTTGTCAGTTAGACTCCCAAACCAAACAGCAAAAGTAGTGGTCTACTCATTGATCTAAATGTGACCGAGAAGACTATCTTTGCAAACTCAGTATGGCTAGACCTCTTTATCAAACATGTGACAATGGAAAATCTAACACCTTCTACCAACCAAAAAATACATTTATTCCAGAAGACTGGGAGCCTTTCACTACTTAATGAATAACACATACAACACAATAATAAGCAACATTTGTGTCACAAACCATCCCATTCCCGCTTACCATAACCCCCCTTTTTTCCTCCCCCTCATTCTTCACCCCTCTTGTGCACTCTGTTTTCACTCGTGTTCCCTCATTTCCCCTTTTCTCAGTATAAAACTGAAAAATACAGTAGCAATAAACAGGCTCCCTGCTCAGGGTCTGGGGCTGTTCCCTTTCAAGGACTCATGCACTGGGCTAGCCCTCTCCATTTAGGTCTGAGGGCAACACAAAGTGCACACCAGTCCTAATCAGACATCATGCATGTGATTACAAAGGGAGAGGAGAGGTGGGAAAGAATGAGGAAAGAAGAAAAATAAATAGAAGGGGCAAATACTAACAAAATTCTGTCCATCCTCACTGTGCTGAATCGTTTCTGGATTCTCTTGGTGACCAGCTTCTTTGTCCACACTGTCCACCAAATGTGCATATAAAAAATCTATTACTTAATTTATTGTTTGGATTATCATGGGTATGATTATTGTTTCAGTTACCAATAAAGTACCTTTTTTCATCATCATTATTACTTTTAACAGATTTATTAAGTGCAATTCTTGAATCACCACCACCACTGACCAAGAGACCAAAATCAGCACCACTGAAATTCCCTTTTTTTTTTTTTTTTGCATGTGGCAAAAACAAAACACAACCCTACCCCTAGATTAGTCATGAGTGATGTGGCAAGTGATAAGTGGTTGAGCTTTATATTTACTTAAAAGGTTACCTGTTCATATCTGATGATAGGACAGACTGTAAGACAGATGAGGAAGGAAAACACAAGCCTTCAAACAACAGGTTTAACTACAGTAAGTGTAGCTGAAGAATAAAGGAAGCTAAACTTTTCTCAAGTAAAATAATTATGATTAATTCCACTTTAAATCACAGTTCATAAAGTTCCTTTTTCTCTCAACTTTAACCTACTGGACCTATATCAGCAGGCAAAAGATGAAATACACTGCTCAAAAGAATTAAAGGAACACTTTGAAAACACATCAGAGCTCATGCTGGATATCTATACTGATATGGACTGGGTTAGGAATGAAAGGATGGCACATCTTTTGGAAATGAAAGTGATCAACCTACAGAAGGCTGAATTCAAAGACACCCTGAAACTAAGTGGAAAAAAATATGCATACTAGTCCATTTTGCTGAAATTTCATTGGAGCAACTTAAAATGGTGCTCAGTGGTTTGGATGGCCTCCATGTTTTTGTATGCATGCCTGATAACGTGGTGTCCTGGGGGATTTCCTCTCAGATCTGGACCAGGGCTTCACAGAGCTCCTGGACAGTCTGAGGTGCAACCTGCAGCAAAACATAATGTCCCTAAGTTGTTCTTTTGGATTTAGGTCAGGCAAACGTGGGGACCAGTAAATAGTATTAGTTCATTCATCTTCCAGGAACTGCCTACATACTCTCACCACGTGAAGCCGGGCATTGCTGTGCACCAGGAGGAACCCAGAGTGTTACAGGCAGCATAACGTTCTCCAGGGCTTCTCCAGACCCTTTCACGTCTGTCACATGTGTTCACAGTGAACCTGCTCTCATCTGTGAAAAGCCCGGTGCCAGTGGTGGACCTGCCAATTCTGGTACTGTATGGCAAATGCAGTCAGGCAGTGAGCACAGGACCCACTAAAGGATTTCAGGCCTTCAAGCCATCCTCATGATATTTGTTTCTTATTGTTTGGTCAGAGACATTCACAGCAGTAGCCTGCTGGAGGTCATTTTGTAGGGTTTCTGCAGTGCTCATCCTGTTCCTCCTTGCACAAAGGAGCAGATACTGGTCCTGCTGAGGGGTTAAGGACCTGCTACAGCCCTGTCCAGCTCTCCTAGAGTAACTGCCTGTCTCCTAGAATCTCCTCCACGCTCTTGAGACTGTGCTGAGAGACACAGCAAATCTTCTAGCAATGGCATGCATTGATACGCCATCCTGGAGGGCTTGGACTACCTGTGCAACCTCTGTAGGGTCCAGCTATTGTCTCATTGTTGCCCCTCTAGTGCACCTGTTGTTAATTTCATTAACGCCAAAGCAGCTGAATCTAATTAACAGCCCCCTCTGCTACTTAACTGACCAGATCAATATCCCAGAAGGTTGGCTTGATGGTATATTCTGATTAAAAAGTGTGCCTTTATTTATTTATTTTTTTAGCAGTATATATTAGACCTGACTCTGGGTATGGCAACAAACTAGAAGACATGCCAAAATGTTTTGTGAAATGAAAACATGGTGGTATCACTCTTTCCAGTGCTCTGTACCTGCAGTCTAAGCAACCAGCAGTGCAACAGAGCCCATAGTTAGCAGAGCCATTTCTCAGTGCTCGTGGGCTAATACTACTCCAGTGCTATCATTAGCCAGTCCCCAAACAGCCCACTTCAAACCCCTACTCCCGCAAGTGCTTACACAGGCTGACTTAGCCTTGGCAGGATATGACACGCCATTAAGCGGCCCACCGTGTCAAAACACTTATTTAGAGACATCTGGAGCTGAAAATATTTCATGACTTCTCTCAGGACCTCCATGGATTAAAATAAGGGAGCCTGGTGAGTATTAAATACAGAGATGGAGAAAGTGCGCAAGGGTGGGGGGCACGGCACTGGAGAGAGAGAGCGAGAGAGAGAGAGGACCCTGTAGAACAGTCCACTGGTGATGGTACAGCCATAGCTAATGTGATTCCCCTGCCGTGACTCATTGAAGAGGTATATAAATACCCACACAGCCCCCTGTCACTGACACACATACGCTCCCGAACTTTCTTTAAACCCATGACACACACAGAGACAGAATGCAAAGCCCAGATATTTTCCTTTTCCCTTCAAAACTGTGAACTTGTGTTTATCTTACAGCGTTTGTGAGTAGCGATAGAACAGGGGAGTCAATGAGGAAACTAAGATGGGTTGAGGGGTGGGCGGCTTGAGTGCCCCACATTCCTCCTAGACCACAGTGATGAGGTTTGTTTCTGGCAATTCTCCAGCTGCAGCTGTTAGCACAGTGGGCTTCCCGCTGATAGAGAAGAGCAGAGTAATGTGGAGATGATGGCGCTCACATTTGGAGCTGCTAAGCAAAGCCAAGCTCAGTGGTAAAGAAGGATCTGTTTGTCCTTTCGGCTTCAGCGTAGAAACACCTGCTGTCATAGTCTGGGTTCAGATTTCACTCTATGATGCACATTCAAGCCTCTACCATGTCTAATGCTGCTTTGATGAAAAGCAGTTTGGTATGATTCAAGCATATTTCTTTATTCAAAACTGAAAAATACTGAAAACATCAGAATTAATTATTTTATTTATTTATTTTTTTGATTTACTAAAGTGGCCACTCTGTGCCTTGATGACACTGCTGACAAAAGGCAACGGCTTACAAGTTCATCCATCTGTATCCATCCATCTATCTAGGTCACGGGGGCCACAGTCTAAGCAGAGACACCCAGAACCCCTCACCCCAGCCACAGAGATGCTTGTGTTTTGGATAGTGAGTGCTGACAAGTTAAAGAGTCTGTTTCTTGCTTTTAGTTTTGACAACTGCATAACTATTTTTTAAATGTTGGTCCAACTGCAACCACATACGGCAGAGCAGTAATGCTTTTTGCATATGAAACCAGAGGATTTACATATCATGCATTCACGTCCCAGAGTGCTGCATCCTTCCTATAAATCTAGCGACAAAACTGCTAAGTTGGTAACACTGTTCTTTCAGTCCAAAGCTTGTGAACATACACTGTTAAAAAAAAAAAAATCCCTTTTAATCATGAAAATATTCCTGCAGCTGTGTCACCAGAGGAAAAAAAAAAAGGGAAATTTCCTGTTTCACAAAATCACAGAAATATTCCGTCCGTTAATCTCCGTCTGATTTTCGGACCCACAGCTGGCGGAATCTTTTGGTGATTTGACGAGAATCTTTTTTACAGTGTATACAAACAAAATTGAATTGAACTGAATCGCATGATTTCAAAAAAGTCTTTAAATAGTGTATCTAATTAAATGCTGAACTCTGCACCAGCCTCTCATGTTCGTTTGCTATCAGTCTAGAATGTGAATCATTCTAGGCATCCTGAGACAGTAGAAAATGCTCCAACACCGTGACCTAATGGAGGACATAAATTAGAGCCATCGCGTTCAAATTACTTCATTAGCACAAAATGACAGACAGGACATCCTGCCAGGTTTACAGGTCAGCAGGTCAGAACTGGCTCACAGCCCCTGCCTGATAACCCGCAAAACGTCCTCTGAGTCTGGGAGAGCTCTGGAACTAAACACTGTAGTTCCAGTTCTAAAGGTACTGAGGAAAGTCAATTTATGTGGATTTTCTGTCTGTTCTGAGTGAGCAAAAATGGATGTACTCTGGCTTAAAGTCCGTTCCTCCCAGAGGAGCCACAAAGAGCAGGCTGTTAGTTAAAGTAGGAAACATGACTATATCTGTGTGGATTACCTGTTAAGAAAGAGACAAACAGAAAAGGATGCTGTCTTCACTGTAGTTTAAGTAGGATCACAAACTCTCCAGGCTTATTGGCCCATCAAGAACTGGAGGTCTTTGACTGGAAGTCTATTTATAAGGTACTCCCGCTCCAAATATGTCATTAATATGCTCTAAAACTGGATCAACAGAAAACATTTCCAGTGGACACTGACACACTGAAGGTGCACCCATCAAGCTCCTCTTGAGTAAACATGGTTAAATGTTTTTGCTAGCCAGTGTATAAGGAGATACTTCTGTCTTAGGCAGTAAGTCACTTTTTTTTTTGTTTTGTTTTGATAACACATGATAATAATCATTACTTTCAAAGTCGTTAGCCTGGAAGTCACTGCAGCTGCCTGATATGTTGCCTTATAAAAAGATAATATCCCAGCATGAGGGTACACATTAGCGGCGGTCCTTGGAGTGAAGGCTGCATGGCTTACATCCACTGATTTACTTATTCTTCTGGAGATCACATACCTTGGAGACAACAGTATGGATTGAAAAATAACTAGACTCTGAAAAATCCTTCTTGGAAATGATAATATCTCAACCACTTATGTTGCCACACTGAGTGGTACTGAAGCCACACTATATTGCTAAAACGGCCACAGGTGTATATAACCAGGCATGCAGACTGCTTCTACAAACACTTGTGAAAGAATGTGTCGCTCTCAGGAGCTCAGTGAATTCCAGCGTGGGTGCCACCTGTGCAACAAATACCTGAAGCTGTTATAGCTGCAAACAGTGGGCTGACATCATATTAAACCCTATGGATTAAGAATGGGATGCCACTCAAGTTCATATCCACGTGAAGACAGACAAGTGAATAACTTTATTGTGTATTTGGGGAGCTCTAGCAGAAACGAATAAACTCTGATATGTCTTAACTGTATAAGAACCATATGAAATATGCAAATGTGTCACACACAGTTATCTACAATATACTGCATGTAGTCTTCTGAAAATGACTAGCGCAACTTTGGTGTTGTTGTTAGTGTCTTCAGCCATCGTGTGTGCAGAGTACAGTGTTTTTTCATTTGTGTAACTCAGAGTGCATATGGGGGGGGGGTGTCTGCAGCTCTGCCTGTCAGTCTTTCTGTCACACCTTCTCAAATCCTCGCCTCATGAATATTCAATCCAGGAAAACGAGTGGGATGATGAAGAGCCCCCTGAGCGCCACGGCCGCTCCTCTGACACTGAAGTAAACAAATAATCAACCCATCTCAAAGTTGCCTCCACAAACAGTGCTGCTGTTTTCTGACAATGTTGTCTGTGGAGTGTGACGTGCAGTGCATCAAAAGCCAAAGGTCAAAGTAGAGAGACCCTAAATGAGCTCAATCGAACAGGAGCAAGAGTAGAATGAATTCTCTGTGACCTCAGCACAGGCTGAAACTCATGTGAGCATGAGCAGAAAGAGAAAGAAGGCCTCTTTCTTGTAATTGCATCAGCACTTCGTTAACAATAATGCAATTAAAAGGAGGGCTGCTGGAAGACATGTAACTCAAAGGAATTTTTTTCCTCCCGCCTCTCTCTCTGTTTTCCCACATGAGGCTGAGGTATGTTAATGTCAATTGGATTTTGCTTGTTATCTCTCCAGCCGTCCTAATCCGATCCCTGGGAAAGTCAGGGAACAAGATGTCAAGTCAGTTGAAAAATTTGCTGGGCTGATAAGCGAAGTGTTTCTCTTCCCACAATGCAGCACTGCTGCAGTTTATAAAGAATGTAAATAGAGTCAAATGTCACAAGTGTAAAGGGCAGAGTGGGAGCAGAGTGACGGTGTTGCTTGTTACAAACCTATTAGCCAATTTATTAAAAAGGCTCATGTCTGTGAATACATATAAAAACTAAGGGTGAATTGTGCCTCTCAAGGTGCATAGTTTCAATAAGCTGTAAGATCACCAACATCATGGGCCCTGCATGGCTTAAGAAAAAATCTGACTGAGCTCCTCTGACTTTCTGAAAAGTAAGTTATTTCATAAAAATGAACTGGTCAATGGAGGGTTGTTTAAAATGCTTAGAAATGCTCCCCATCTTGTTTGTTCTCAGCTGACCCTCTTTAGACCTGGTCCTTTTTCAGGTTCCAAACTCATGCTGAGTTTTACCTGTAATAAAGGTAACAAAGTGCCTTATTGTAATGTTAGGGGTAGGGATGGCTGCCAACACCAGTTACTGATGTGATACGAATGTTAAATGAATAATCTAAATCTAATAAAGCCTGGGAATTATCCTTTAATGTGTGAGGAAACTTTCCTTACTATACAAAATAAAATGTAACAAATAAAAACATCTAAGAATATACATTTACAGGATTTTTGGTATTTATTAGTGAAATAATAAATAAATAAAAACAGTGGGTAAAAAAAAAAAAATGATGTTATTAATTTATTTCCATTGATCTTATTTCAGACCAACATGAGCATCATTAGGCTGCTGCCAGCTGCCGTCATTTAGAGTCACACAGGTGTAGAGCTGAAAGGAGACCGCTCAAGTGAGATCATATTTAATCACATTAGCAACAACACGCTATGTTACTGGAAGCATTATAAAAGCTGATCAGCTGTGTTACACTGAACCGGGGTCCCTCCAGCTCCTTAGATGAGGTCTGTGGGGAGTCTGATGGGAGTGAACGTAGGCGGAGGAATGAGTGAGAGAGAGGAAGCATGTTGTCGTCTGACCTTTTCACTCATGTCAGCTCACTCTGTCCACAGCTTTAAGTTTTCAAACATCTAGTTAGAGATGTTGCTGTCGCAGTGTGAAATCTGCTATTAGCTTGCTCCATGCTGACTTAGCCTGTGACAGTGGCAATTATTAGTGTTTACAATTACTGGCTGCAAACTGGACGCTGTGGTGGAGCCCATCCATCATGGATAATCCTGACCACCCTCTGCACTACTTACTGGACAAGCAGCGGAGCACCCTCTCAATCAGACTGATTCAACTCCGCTGCTACAAGGATAGATACAAGAAATCTGTCACACCACAAATAACTCGCTACGGTGCAACACATCTGTCTAGCGGATAAACATCTGTTCTCGCATGCTATTTGCACTAAAAGAAAAAATAAAGGAACACTTTTTAATTAGAGGATAGCTTCAAGTCAGTTAAACCTCCAGGATACTGATCTGACCAGTTAAGTAGCAGAGGGGGTTGTTAATCAGTTTCAGCTGCTTTGCTGGTAATGAAATTAACAACAGGTGCACTGGAGGGGCAATAATGGTAAATGGACTGGTTCTTATATGGTGCTTTTCTACTCTACTGTGAGCACTCAAAGTGCTTCATACAACATGCCTCATTCACCCATTCAAGCACTTCTTTCTATCTACAATTCACACACATTCATACTCCAACAGTTGCATCTGAAAGCAACTTGGGGTTCAGTATCATGCCCAGGGTTACTTTGGCATGCAGACTGGAGCAACCAGAGATTGATCCGGTTAGTAGGTGACCTGCTCTACCTTCTGAGCTACAGCCACCCATAGTTCAACAATGAGACAACTCTCTGTGTTTATACACCACTCTGCATTTAATTATTAGTTGTTTTTAACCTCTAGCTCTCAACAGTAGGAAGGAAAAACCTTTTAACAGGAAGAAGCCTCCAGCCGAACCAGGCTCAGGGAGGGGCAGTCATCTGCTGCAACTAGATGGGGTGACGGGAGGGAGACAGGACAAGAGACACTGTGGAAGAGAGAGAGATTAATAATAACTAATGATTAAATACGGAGTGGTTCATAAAAACATAGAGAGTGAAAAAGAGGTGAGTGAAGAAGACACTTAGTGCATAATGGGAACTCCCCAGCAGCCTAGGTGTACTGCAGCATAACTAGGGGATGGTTCAGGGTCACCTGATCCAGCTTTCCAAACCAACAACACCATACACAGTGCCCAGCAATTTTTTTTAACAGTAGAGTCTTATTTGAAAAACAGTGGCCTCTACTTGATCTGAAAGCTGTTTCTCGAGACAAACGAATACTAGAGTACGCTCTTCCTCATTGGGTCTTCTAGTTTTTGATCCACTAATTGTGGATGTGATCTTGGTAAAATGGTAGTCATTATTAAAACAAACTGTCTATGTTTTTGCTCAAAAATTAGCACACTCTTTAATGTATCCACAAACTTCATTCTAAAGAGGGGAGCCAAATCTCTAACATTAGTGCCAATTGTCATTGTACGCAGAGGATGTCTGGCTACATCCATGAAGGGTATTTTATTCACTCATGCTAATGTTTTAGAGGGAAATGAAAGAGGGGCGGAGAAACAAAAGGACAGACAGTCACCCACTCTGTCTACCAAGAAGGCAGACGTTTGACCTAATTAGTATGCAAACATATGCACGGGTGAGGGAGGATGTTCAGTTGGAGGTTTTTAGTGATTTAAGGCAAGAGAGGCAAAGACACTTCCTGTCCTCCACTCATCCATCCACCTCTCTTGCCTATTGTGCCCTGTAGCTCTGCATCTCTCTAGCCTACATTCATTTCCAGACATCTCTGTGTTTGGTGGCAGCTGGAGGACACGGTCAGGCGGGTAAGACCCGACATCCATAAATTAAGATGCAGGAAAATAAAGAAATCAAGGCACAAGGCTTTGCTTTGTTTTTGTATTGTTTTTGTGATCTGAAGGGAACAGCAGTTGGTAATAGTGCTTTGTTTGTGAGTTGCTCTCTTAATATGGTCTTAGACAATGTATTTAGTTGAGCACTGATACTCAGATGATCCTCAGGCTAACAAAGACGATGGGCAGAATACTTCTCTCCAGCTGATTACCTCATTCTCCCCGCAGGAGCCAGACATAGCTGCAGTAATTATGATGATGTAAATCTGAAAACAAAAGGCAAAAGGGAAAGAGTGGAAAGGAGAAATTGCATGAGCATGTTGGCATTTGGTAAGAAGGGCACTTGGAAACCCCTGCTGTTTCATCACATCATGTATCCCAGGCACACTTCTCCTCATCTCCTCTGGCCTTTGGTGCAAAAGACATTGGTGCTAATTGTGTCTGATGTTTTCAGTCCCGGGAATAATACAATGAGTTGAAGAGGAGAACGAGAACAGAGAACAGACAAAGGTTGGGCGGTGTGGAGAGGGATCGAGTAGTGAAGGGGAAGGAGGAGTAATGAGGGAAGAAATTAAATGAAATGAAGGTGAGTACGAATGAGAAGGGTAAAGAGGATGTGGATAGACTGAAGGTGGGCAAAGGAGAAGACAAAGGCAAGCTGAATAAAAACAAAAGGGAAAACAATGGTGGTTATAATATACTTGTTTCATAGATTTAAATAAGAGTCACTGACCCTGTGACACCTCTGTTGGAGGCTATGAGGAGTCCACCTATACCAAAATATGTCTGTCACATATCCATCATTTCAGTGATGAGTTTTTTTATTTCGAGGGATGCAACAGGGGTGTCAGGATTGGTGCCTATGGCAGCTGGAATCCAGCCAGAAACAAGAAGGGAGGAGAGGATGGGGAGAAATCAAGAAACTGATACGAACTACAGAAGCAAAGACTCCAAGATGATGAAAGGAGACGTGGAAAAGGGGAAAGGAACAAATGAGATGTGGTGAAGGACGATTTGTAGAAGAGGAAGAGAAAACAATACTCTGGTGGCTAAAGGGTCTTCGCGACCTTGACTCCGTCCTGCACCGATTATTGCAAAGACTAAATGGAAATTATGTTAGGATGGTAGCTCCCATTGCTGCCACAGCAAAACAGGAACAACCACGGGTTTCTTTGCAGTTCTGTGACCAGACTGACAAAGACTCTGAGCTCTGTAGAACATCCCATTACCTACATTTAAGTTGTGTGTATGTAATTTGAAGTTGTGTCTAACTTCTGGGTATTTTACAGGACATGAGACAAATTATCCTATAAGTAACTTTTAGGGGCATGGACTGGATTATTGAGTGGAGTTTTTTTTTTTTCATTTTGATTTAATATCCACTGTATTGTGTGCATGATGGATTAGCCACTATTACACTGCCCTTTTATACTGAAAATAAAAATGATATAGTGATATGAACTGTTCTCCTTTCCCTACTTGGAATCATACTGCATCTGAGCCTCTAATGAAGGAGACAGGGTGAAATGTTTTATTAAATTAAAAACACAAAGAAACACAACAGCCCACAAACATTTCAGCAGAGAATATAGAACTAAATGTTAAACAAAACCGAGCGAGAGCATTAAACAATGTCTCACCCCTTAAAAAATGAATGTGAACAACGATACAAAACAATAAACTCTTAGTCCCCATTCTCATGCTCACTTTGAATCTCAGTGGGTTGTTTTGAAAATGTTACTGCCAATGTGATTGGCCAATTAGATATTAGTGGCTAGTGTAGCTGCATAGTTGTGTATAAAAGTCAACATTGTAATAATCTCTGCAAAAACATTTAATCCTTTTCTTTGTCACACGTTCCAATAAAGAGAGTCTTGAGGAATCTTGGAGTTTTTGAAGAAACCATAAATCTGAAAATGTTACTCTGATCAGCAGATATACTCTGTCATATACAGTAGGCCCAACTGTGTGTAGGGCCTATTCTAAGCCTGTTTTTAGATAATAACTTTAACCCAGCTGTATGTTATTAGCCTGCTGCAGGAGCAAAAATCAAATTTTGTAATAAATCTTGTGTCTTTGTGTGTGAGCCGTGCAATAGACTGTACCTCACCTTTGTCAGCCTGGATAGGCTCTCTAATACACTGTAGCCATAATGCTCATTTATTACGACTAGTCAACTATATCATGTGCTTTATAATGACTGATGTTCTTTTTATATAAATACAATGAAATAAATCAATTAAAGGCAGGTAGTGACAGCATAGCCACTGTGGAGTGACACAGTTTTTCAGCGTGTATAATGAACTGTGTGGTAACATTTTATGCACCCGAGGAACGCCCAAAGGTCAATGGCACACTTTTTTTTTGTTAAAACATATCTAAGTACCACATTTATCTATCTTCAAGTGAAGCATTGCAAAGTAAGTCAAACTGTAAATCAGTGGAAGATCTTGTAAAAAGAAGCAAGTAAATGTTGGGGCATAACACTGTTTTACCTTCAGATGTTCAGCTGATGTCTGCACATGTTCACTAATTGGTTCGTGCTAAATTATTCATTGTTTTATGTCAACAAGGTGAACAGTGATTCTTTGATCTGTCACTGACAAACTGCCCCACATTTGTTTTTCTTCACAGAAGAAAGAAGAAAATTAAATATAATCAACAGGGAGCCAGCATTTTTTATTTATTTTTTGTCGATTCAAGAAGGTTGCTGTCCTATTTGTACACGTGTCACTGAGCCATTAGCTCGCTCTGAATTGGAAAGTATCTTTGTTAGGCAAACAAAAATTAAACATTCAGTTTTCTTATTTTGTTGATTAATGTACAAACACTTTTTCAATTCAATTTTATAGTGCCTACAGCTCGGGATTTGCTGGGGGGGGGGGTGATGGTGGCTAAGCTACCTTGATCTGTACCAACTACAGGGGCTTTGCTAGCTACAGGATTTCATACACTGCTAAATATTTTCATAAATGCTAGAAAGACCCATGGACTTCTGAACATAAGAGACATTGGCCATTAAATTAAAAGTAGTTCCATGTTTTACTGGGAAAGCTCAGGGAGTTTATTCTGTTAATATAAGTCAATACATTTGGGTGAAGTGGCCTAGATTAAACTTGCCACTCCTAACTTGCTGGGTACGCTCTCTCTTGCTACTCAAAAAAATCCTTGCATGTTCTCCGTCCTGTAGTGGCAGTGCACTTCATCCCTTCAGTTTCAATATGTTCTTTCCTCTTTGGTTTCCTGAGGGAAAGACCCACTTACAGAAATATGCTAATGTCACTATCATTCTGCCGTGTTATTCCATATTCATTCTTTTAAAAAAAGAAATCTTTTTAAAAATTCTTTTAATGTGCAAATGAATGCAACACAACACAAAGCCGTCTCACCTACAGTACATCCATCAGCAGCAGTTTCTGCAGGTGCTGCCTGTCACTTGGCTCATACAATATAATGACAACACATAGGCATTTTTATCGTGTAAGGCTCCACACTGTAGTTCAAGGTTTTTGAAAGCAGTTAATATTTTATTCTTGCCCACACATGATGTTTTAATGTTTTAATACTATATTATTTCTAAAATTATTCTACAACCCCAATTCCAAAAGAAATTCCAAAGAAAATAAATGCAATGACTTGAATGAATTTCATAAACCCATATTTTATCTACAATAAAACAGTGAGAAAATATGTTGTTTTAAGAAAAAAGTCATTTTGAACTGACAAAAGGCAGGTCCATGTTTATTGCTGTGTAGCATTCGCTCTTCTTTTAACAACAGTCTGCAGACGTCTGGGAGCTCAGCAGAGCAGCTGCTGGACTTTTCTTTGGAGAGGAATGTCCTATTCTTGTCTGATAGAGGAGTCTAGCTGCTCCGCAGTCCTCGATATGTTTTGGTGTATCTTTCTTTTCATGATGCTCCAAATGTTTTCAGATGTGAAAGATCTGGACTTGAGGCAGGCCACTTCGGCACCGGGATTCTTAATCCAAAGCCATGCTGTTAGATGCAGTTGAAAAAACACAGTTTTTGGTTTAATATTGTCTTGCTGGAAAAAATAGAAAAAATCAGCCTCACCTGAAAAAAAAAAAGTCAACATTGATGGTACCTTTCCAGATGTGCAAGTTTTCCACTTTTCTTCAGCCCATTTTTTTTGTGTTTCTGGATCATGTTCACATATGGCTTCTTCTCTGCATGATGAAACTTTAAGTTAAATCTGTGGATGGCGTGGTGAACTGTGCTGACAGTGGAATTGTTCCTGAGCCCATGCAGTCATTTCCGTGACAGGATCAGGCATGTTTTTAACCCTCATCCTACAAACAAATTTTGACAACATGTACTACCAACTGGGGTCCCTAAAGACCTCAAGAATAATTTACTGTCAGAAGCAATCATATTAGTAAACTAATAATAGCAGCAAAACATATTCATTTTAAAAACATTATTAGTTATTATGTAATTATTATCACAAAGTTGCAAGGTCACAGGTATTTAATATTGATTTTCAGCCTTGTTCAGAGGTTTCTCCAGATTCTCAAAATCTTTTGATGATAATATGTACTGTTGATGATGATGTTGACTATTATTCTAAAATTATTCCACAGATTGGTGACTCTCTGCCCATCTTTACTTTTGAGAAACTCTGCCTCTATAAGATGCTCTTTCTGCGCCCAGTCACATTACTGACCTGTTGCTAGTTGCAAAATTCTTAGTACTACTCACTTTTCCAGCCTTTTGTTCTCCTGTAACAACATTTTGGAGATGTGCTGCCATGAACCGGGGTGGCAGGTTGCCTTCTAATCTGAAGGTTGGATCAATTCCCTGGTCACTCCAGTCTGCATGTCGAAGTATCCCTGGGCAAGATACTGAACCCAGAGTTGCCCCCATTGCATCCATCGGAGTGTGAGCATGTGTGCGAATGTTAGACAATGCACTTAGGTATAGAAAAAAAGTGCTGCATGAATGTGTGTGTGATTGGTTAATTTAGGCTTGTAGTTACAAAATAAATCACAAGCTGCATTTTGGTTCCCTGCTGCAAAGCCACATCACCAGACAATGTGGCCATTGAAAGTGAATTTGCCCTGACATGCTTGACTGCATCTGTAGGTTGGAGATGGAGACTTGTGTGGAGTAAACTAGCACGGGCAGCACTCAGGTTGTATTAAAAGATGGACCAGAAAATGGCTTTTACACTATAATTTCAATATCTGATCCTTTTATTTTTAATATAATTATCAGTACATCACATGAAACGACAAGGGTTGTGTGGCACAGAAGCCTTTGGTTAGTCCCAAAACACACGCACTGACACTCGGGTGTTTGTCACAATACCCTTTATTGTATTCTCCCTTCACACTTTACACTCGCCTTTTGTTTCCTGGCAGGCATCCAGCTCATTTCAGCTCGGTCCACCTCTCCTCCTGCCAGCTACTGTGTAAAAAGACATAAAACACACAATCGATCCCATGCCGGGCAGCTGCATGCTCCCCGTCCCCCCTGAAGCCCCTCTCTGAACCCACTGCCCCACCTCTACCCTGCAGCCATGCCCCAAACCACACCCTGCCACCACAGGTTATTAGTCAGCATATAATCTGCATGTGCTCCATATTATAATCCATATATATTCATTACCTAACAGCTAATAAGTTCTGAATGACCAATAGATACTTTTCGTAACCGTCTGGGATCAACGGACATGCCGGCACGTCCAAATGACATTGTGGAGTTGATGCATGTTTCGTGCAGGAAGAAACAGTAACAACAGTATATTTGCTATCAGGAAGTATTTGCAAGCAAAAAAAAAAAAAGAAGAAAGAAATCACAACATTCCCTTTCCTGTTGTTGGAAAAATACATACTGTACCAATCAAAAAGTTCAATCAACGTGTGGCATTTGGCTGCTGAGGAACAGGTGAAAGTTATGAGAGCAACAGCAGCGAAAGACAGACAATGATACAGATAGCAAGAGATTTGAGAGATCTGTGACATTTAGCATATTTGGAGCGTACAGTTAGTGTGTTGTGTATTCATGGACAAGGCAGATGCTGCTAGAAAGCCACCAAAAGCAGA
Source organism: Pterophyllum scalare (assembly GCA_024447675.2). Taxonomy (NCBI): domain Eukaryota; kingdom Metazoa; phylum Chordata; class Actinopteri; order Cichliformes; family Cichlidae; genus Pterophyllum; species Pterophyllum scalare. The sequence goes on along the minus strand of JAMQGT020009794.1, from coordinate 32,460 downwards.
GTCAAATGTAAACACTGTCTTCAGGTATACAACTGGGGAAGTGACACACCTGTCTCTGTCTGTGGTTTTTATGGTGCCACAGATAATTTTGGTGGCATCTTATTGTGACACCTGATTGTTCTCTAAATAGCTGTACAAAATCCCTGCAGCATTGCCTGCATTTTAATGTAAATAGTTGCATATAACTTTGTTGCTGCAAAATTTGTACATAAGGCTTTGAAATTATTTTTTTTTTAAGTTTTAAAAAATGTTTGTTAAACATGAAAATCTTTTTTCTACTCATATTTTATATTTTGTGTGTGATTTTAGGTCCAGTGTGTTAATACAGTATGTCAAAGTAAAAACAAATAACTGTACAGTCACACAACCAGTGATACCAAACGAGGCAACGTAAACAGTTTTTAAGATGAAATATAAAGGTAGTCTAAAACAGCCAATTAAACTCTACACCCAAAAGGGTTAAAATCTGTATTTCTGCTGGCTGGTTAAATAGGACTTCCACCAGAGATGAAGACAGTTTAGCTGATTTAGGTCATTTTATGTCTCTTTGCGAGACTTATAAACTGATATATAAACTGAGGGGTTTTCTCCCATGTTGGCTTGTCTTCATTGGCTCCCTGTTGAATTGGGAATTGAATTTAAAAACCTTCTCCTTACATACAAGGTCTTGAAGAACCAGTGCCCATCTTATCTTAAAGACATCATAGTACCATATTACCGAGATCCAGCACTTTGCTCTCAGACTGCTGGCTTACTTGTGGTTCCTAAGGTATTTAAGAGTAGAATGGGAGGCAGAGCCTTCAGCTTTCAGACCCCTCTTCTATGGAACCAGTTCCCAGCTTGGATTTGGGAGACAGACACCCTCTCTAGTTCTAGGATTAGACTTAAAACTTTTCTTTTTGGTAAAGCTTAAAGTTAGGGCTGGATCAGGCGGCCCTGAACTATGTCTTAGTTATGCAGCAATAGACCTAGGCTGCTGGGGAATTCCAATGATGTTTTTTCTTCTTCATTCACCTCTTTTCATTTTGTTTATACACCACTCTGCATTTAATCATTAGTTATTATTAATCTCCTGCTGTCTTCCACACCATGTCTTGTCCTATCTTCTTTCCCCTCATTCCCACCTAATTTCGACAGATAACTGCACCTCCCTGAGCCTGGTTCTGTCAAAGGTCTCTTTCTATTAAAAGGGACTTTTTCCTTCCCACTGTCACCAAGTGCTTGCTCATAGGGGGTCATTTTGATTGTTGGGTTTTATTGTATGGTCTTTACCTTACAATAAAGCACCTTGAGGTGACTGTTGTGATTTGCTGCTATATAAATAAATTTAATTCAAAGTAGAGCCAGCGCCAGCTTGTCTAGCATGCTCATCTCTCATCAATTTCCTATCAAAGACCAGTTTATCCACAATGTGCAAACAACCAGAAAAAGCTGCTGACCTCTCAGTTTGAGAAGCTCGAGCCATTGTTAATGCGAGATAAGCATGCTTCCCTTTGTGTGTTCCTCATGATATGTTCAAATTTGAGGTTGGCCTATTGAGGGAATGTGGTCACTTATGCCATATAACCAATTTCACTCTACAGGGTAATGTCTAAATATTACTTATTAATAGCTAATATGGATATTTTATTTTGTAATTTGCAATCAAAATGAAAAACAATCATAACTTATTTAAATTTATTCACCATCCCCTTTAAAGTAGTTACCTTGCGTTAGCCTGAGCAACAATAACTCACTTTGAGCACTTCATTGTGCTCTTGAAGTCCTGCTCTGTTAGCACGTCAACCATTATCTGCAACTCGTTGGAACTCCTCCACTGTGTCAAAGCAGCAACAAGTCATTCAGGATTTATGAATGACTGGTAAGTTCAAGACAATACTCTGGTGAGCAAAGTGGGAGAATCACAAGAGGCTGTACTGTTAAAATGTAATTCAGCTGAAATACTGTGATCAAAATAGCATAATCTTTTGTATTTGGTTTAAACATTGTATAGGATGCCATTTGTTTTTTTTTTATGCTGCTTTACAAACACTGTAAAGCTGCACTGATTTGTTTTGCACTTGCTCACATATACTCTCTGCGGTAGTAACGGGTCCTCATTATTTCTGATGTACCTGCTCTGCAAGCAACAGGAACTCTTTTGATTTTCTTTTTGTTTCTGTTCCATTGCTTTTTATATTATGTCAGCTTTACTTGCTATATGCATTGTGAATATGCAGTATGGTCCCAAAGGCTTCGCTAGAATATATGTACTAATGGTCTAAAACTGAACCTTATCCCCTACCTCCAGAATCTTTGTTTCACCTCACCTGAAAGTCATTTGAACCCTGTTTCAGTGGAAACAACTCAAATCTGAATCTGAAAAGGCCACTAATCTACTTAAGTTCTACTGCCAACATACAAATACTGCAATGTTTATTTATTTTATGTCAAAGCTTCTTGTGTTTTTAAATGTTATAAGCTGAGAGATGTCTAGTATGCTCTAAAACATAAAGTCCAGTCCCCCAAATTAAGTATTTTAGTCATCTACATTCAAATTTGTTGGGTTGATAGAGCATTCAGTGCCTGTGGCTATGTTATTGTTAACCAGACGTGCTTCCTGAAATCATTTTAGTAGTTGTTAACCAAAGCATCCTGGGAACGCGCTACAGGTCCTGCAATTTGGAGATGCTCAGTCATCACACTTTGATCCTCGTCAGAGTAACTCTGGACATTTTTTCTGCTCCCAGCACATTATGTGACTGTTCATTTGCTGCCCAATATTTCCCTCATCTTTAAAGGCTGCTACTGATGATCAGTGTCATCCACTTTACCTGTAACCGAATGCGGCCGATTGGCATATACTGATCAAAATACTGTACATACCAGAATGGCAACTTGCATGAAGATTAAATCGAGAATTAGGTTGATTATTAAATGTTCTGTTGAGTCAGGCTATAAAAGATTATTCTTTTCCTTCTTTTCATCAGAGACCTCAAGCGCTGAGGCTGAAGAGTGATGAAAGTGCTCAGGAATGGTCAACATTCATTCAGCCACATTCAGCACATTAACTGTTTTCTGTGTCCTCTTGTAGCCCTTTGCTCGTGGATGTTTTATCAGCCATTATATTTTTTACTGTGACCAAAGGAAGACAAAAGAAACAGCTAAAACTGGAGGGAAGAGTTAGTGTTCAAGAAATGGTTTTTGAGGGGGGAAAAAAATGCAAGAAAACACAAGATTAACAATGAGACAGAGAGCGACAGTGAGGCGCTTCTGGGGAGAAAAATGAAGAAAAACAAGAGGAGGGTGAAGAGGCGAAAGAATAGAAGAAAGAGAGTTAAGCCAGATTGAGTGTGTCTGCCTCGGGTGGTACTAGTCACCCTGAATTATAAATGGTCTCTCACTTTCCAAGCCAAAACACACAACTACAATATAATACCCATGATGCATTTCCACTGGCAGGCCACTCCACTGTCCCCTGGGTTTGCCCTCACCACTAATCTCTGTCCTCTGCTTTCCTTAGCCTCCATCACTCTCTCTCCATCTTTTCAGTCCCTGAAGTGGAGGATTTTGCAAACTTTGCCCTCCTTCACTCTCTCCATATTCCTCACCCCGGCCAGTAAGTAGTAATACTGTGTCACTCTGAGCTGCTATCTCCTTGCAACACCCCACCCCCAGTTTTCCCTCTATCTCATTCTTTGTGAAAAAGAAAGTATCCATCTACCATCCCTGAACAATTTCCTCTCTTAGCTGTCCCAGTTTCTTTTGCAGCAAGCTTTTCACATTTTGCTCTCTCCTTCCATGCTGCCCTCATCCACCCAGTCATTTTCTTTCCCCTGCTGTGTGTTTGCTCTTTTCTTACCATGAGATCTACTGACCTTATATACGGTCCAGCCTGATCACTAGCCTTCTTATTTTTCTGTAATCTTAGAAACCAAATAAACCAGCAGCATAGTACAGCATGTCACAGTACTGAGGTGCAAATACAGTGTTGGTTAGGCTGTGAGTGAGAACTCTGCTAATGCATGATACAAAAAATGACTGAACTTGGATAGCATTGGGGTAAAAGCTGGCTTTTTTTTTTCTCTGAAGTGTGGTGGACAAAGGCAGGTAGGCAGGTGTTGGATCATGAATGAATGATGACAAAGAAGACTGCAAAACATCAGATTGCCCACACTGTTTGTTTCTAGAGGTGATTCTGGAGTCCACAATGGCTTTCTCACCATTTTTTAGACTTTCCTGAACAGCGTACTGTCACTTAATCACATACTATTATGTGCAGTATCACAGTATTATGATCAACAGTATCAAAAGTGCAGCTTTTGATACTGTTGATCATAACATTTTATTACAGAGATTAGAGCATGCCATAGGTATTAAACGTACTGCACTGCAGTGGTTTGAATCATATTTATCAAATAGACTCCAATTTGTTCATGTAAATGGGGAGTCGTCTTCACACACTAAGGTTAATTATGGAGTCCCACAGGGTTCTGTGCTAGATCCAATTTTATTTACATTGTACATGCTTCCCTTAGGCAGTATTATTAGAAAGCATTGCATCAATTTCCATTGTTATGCAGATGATACTCAGCTTTATCTATCCATGAAGCCAGATGACACACATCAGTTAGTTAAACTGCAGGAATGTCTTAAAGACATAAAGGCCTGGATGACCTCTAATTTCCTGCTACTAAATTCAGATAAAACTGAAGTTCTTGTACTCGGCCCCACAAATCTTAGAAGCACAGTGTCAAACCAGATACTTACTCTGGATGGCATTACTTTGGCCTCCAGTAACACTGTGAGAAATCTTGGAGTCATTTTTGACCAGGACATGTCCTTCAATGCACATATTAAACAGATATGTAGGACGGCTTTTTTACATCTGCGCAATATTTATAAAATTAGAAACATCCTTTCTCAGATTGACGCTGAAAAGTTAATCCATGCATTTATTACTTCTAGGCTGGACTACTGTAATTCATTATTATCAGGCTGTCCTAAAAACTCCCTGAAAAGCCTTCAGCTGATCCAAAATGCTGCAGCTAGAGTACTGACAGGGACTAGAACGAGAGAGCATATTTCTCTCATATTGGCTTCTCTTCATTGGCTCCCTGTTAAATCTAGAATAGAATTTAAAATCCTTCTCCTAACATACAAGGTCTTGAACAATCAGGCCCCATCTTATCTCAAAGACCTCATAGTACCGTATCACCCCAATAGAGCACTTCGTTCTCAGACTGCTGGCTTACTTGTGGTTCCTAGGATACTTAGAAGTAGAATGGGAGGCAGAGCCTTCAGCTTTCAGGCCCCTCATCTGTGGAACCAGCTCCCAGCTTGGATTCGGGAGACAGACACCCTCTCTATTTTCAAAATTAGGCTTAAAACTTTCCTTTATGATCAAGCTTATAGTTAGGGCTGGATCAGACGACCCTGAACCACCCCTTAGTTATGCTGCTATAGGCCTAGGCTGCTGAGGGGGGTCCCATAATGCACTGTTTCTTCTCATTCACCTTTATTGACTTGTTTATACTTCACTCTGTATTTAATCATTATTATCAATCTCTGGCTCTCTTCCACAGCATGTCTTTTGTCCTGTCTCTCTCCACTCAGCCCCAACCGGTCGCAGCAGATGACTGCCCCTCCCTGAGCCTGGTTCTGCTGGAGGTTTCTTCCTGTTAAAAGGGAGTTTTCCTTCCCACCGTCGCCAAGTGCTTGCTCATAGGGGGTCGTTTTGACTGTTGGGTTTTCTCTGTGTTATTGTAGGGTCTTTACCCACAATACAAAGCGCCTTGAGGTGACTGTTTGTTGTGATTTGGCGCTATATGAATCAAATTGAATTGAATTGAATTGAATTATTGCATGGCATTATTTGGTTACATTCTTGTTTACAAATGTCACTCTGTATCACAATAACATCACAAATATCATGTCAGGACCACATCAGTTAATAAAGGATTATTATTCCATCTGTGTTTTTTTTTTTTTGTTTGTTTGTTTTTTTGTTTTTTATATTTGACCCCTCTCCCCTTGGAAACCTAACATAAATGGAGAAACTAGATGCAGTGAAATAATCAAGATACCCTGGGGATGGGAAAGCAGATCCAACACCGATAAAATAAGAACTAGCGTGAATAGCATGAAATAGAGGCACTCAGGTGATGGTAAATCTGAGATCAGGTTACAGAGGCAGCAATAACTACGCACCCTAAAGCAGTTTAATAGCATACACCATAAAAGGTTGGCCAATAGAATGCACATAGATCCTTACTCCGGATAGCATTACTTTGACCTCCAGTACTACCGTAAAGAACCTTGGAGTCATTTTTCTCCTGTAGTTTGTGTTTTTCCCTTACTCAACCAGTCACAACCAATGGCTGCCCGTCCCTGAGCATGATTTTCCCAGAGGGAGTTCTTCCTTCCCACCGTTGCCAAGTGTTGCTCATAGAGGATCTTCTAATTGTTTTCTCTCTGAGGTTGTAGGGATTTTACCCTGGAATATAAAGCATATTGGGGCAACTATTCCAAACCTACACTGCTCAAAAAAATAAAGGGAATACTTAAACAACACAATATAACTCCAAGTAAATCAAACTTCTGTGAAATCAAACTGTCCACTTAGGAAACAACACTGATTGACAATCAATTTCACATGCTGTTGTGCAAATGGAATAGACAACAGGTGGAAATTATTGTCAATTAGCAAGACACACTCAATAAAGGAGTGGTTCTGCAGGTGGGGACCACAGACCACTTCTCAGTACCTATGCTTTCTGGCTGATGTTTTGGTCACTTTTGAATGTTGGTGGTGCTTTCACACTTGTGGTAGCATGAGATGGACTCTACAACCCACACAAGTGGCTCAGGTAGTGCAGCTCATTCAGGATGGCACATCAATGCGAGCTGTGGCAAGAAGGTTTGCTGTGTCTGTCAGCGTAGTGTCCAGAGGCTGGAGGCGCTACCAGGAGACAGGCCAGTACACCAGGAGACATGGAGAAGCCCGTAGGAGGGCAACAACCCAGCATCAGGACCGCTACCTCCGCCTTTGTGCAAGGAGGAACAGGAGGAGCACTGCCAGAGCCCTGCAAAATAACCTCCAGCAGGCCACAAATGTGCATGTGTCTGCACAAACGGTTAGAAATCGACTCCATGAGGATGGTATGGGGGCCCAACGTCCACAGATGGGGGTTGTGCTCACAGCCCAACACCGTGCAGGACGCTTGGCATTTGCCAGAGAACACCATTGGCAAATTCACCACTTTCCACCAACTTCACGTTGCACCACAGACTGTCCAGGAGTTGGCGGATGCTTTAGTCCAGGTCTGGGAGGAGATCTCTCAGGAGACCATCCGCCACCTCATCAGGAGCATGCCCAGGTGTTGTAGGGAGGTCATACAGGCACGTGGAGGCCACACACAATACTGAGCCTCATTTTGACTTGTTTTAAAGACATTACATCAAAGTTGGATCAGCCTGTAGTGTGTTTTTCCACTTTAATTTTGTGTGTGACTCCAAATGCAGGCCTCCATTGTTTAATAAATTTGATTTCCATTGATGATTTTTGTGTGATTTTGTTGTCAGCACATTCAACTTTGTACAGAACAAAGTATTCAATGAGAATATTTCATTCATTCAGATCTAGGATGTGTTATTTGAGTCTTCCCTTTATTTTTTTGAGCAGTGTATATGAATAAAACTGAATTGAAATTGAATTAAAATGAAGGGTATCGGCTGAGTTGTGAAAGCTAGCTAGCTGTAACTGGTTGGTAATAGTCATTTTCAGCTAATTAATTTTTTTCCCCCCATTTTTTTTTCACCATTTTGGCACTTGACCATGTTTAAGTTTAGAGAGTTTCACAATGGAGTTTCATGTTGGACCAAAATCTTTGTAAAATTATTTTGTCGTACTGTTTTTATTTAAAGCTTATTGTCTGCTGACAGTAATTTGCTCTGTTGGCCTCTTGAAAAATCAAATAAAGGCCTTGTTTTTCAATCCAGAATTCCACAGTTTATGTTTCTGTGATTTGAAGCATGTGAAATTAAATGTCCCATGCAGTTTTATAGTGTTAGAAATTTGTGATAATGGAAAAGGTTACTTTTCAGACCACTGCTTGAAAAACATTTTATACACTAACATAGCCCTAACATTTTCATCTGAGTTTTTAATCACTAGCCGGGGTACTGGTAAAGATAAATGAGACCAATATAAAACCATTACAATAATTTATAATATCCATCCATCCGTTCACTTCCGCTTATCCTGTTCAGGGTCGCTGGGGCCTATCCCAGCTGTCATGGGGTGAGAGGCAGGATACACCCTGTACAGGTCGCCAGCCTGTCGCAGGGCCAACACAGAAACACAGACAACCATTCACATTTATAGCTATGGGCAATTTAGATTGGCTAATTAAACAAGCCCTAGTAAGTGCATGTCTTTGGACTGTGGGAGGAAAAACAAACATAAGGTTCACAGCTTGCATAACCGAAAATTAGACAACAGAAGACTGTAAAGATATCAAACGAGTCTCACTTTCAGATGATAGGTTCAGAATTTGGCATAAGCAACGTAAAGGCACCAAGCCATCCTGTCTTGTATCAAGGGTTCAGACTGTTGGTGGTGGTGTAATGGTGTGGGGAGTATTGCTCTCCTCTCAAACTCAGCTCCTGAGATGTGTGCAAACCTGGTGTTGAACTACAAGAAATGTCTTACTGCTGTGCTCGCCAGCAAAGATTTCCCCACCATATAATAAGTCATGTTTTGCTTGGAGACCAAATACTCATTTCACTCAATGACATGTAAATCAATTTATAACTTTTATGTAAGGTGTTTTTTCTGGATCTTTGGTTGATATTCTTTCCACTAAAGTGAAAATACCATAATAAATCCTTTTTGTTGTTAGCGAGCAAACTTAAGAGTTCAGCAATTATTTCCACCTACTGTAGCTTATAAACTGACTGGTGAGTGGAAGTTCATTTTTATAAGCACGACCAAGCTGAGATAACCTTGAAGACATATTTATTACATTAATGCTGTTTTTCCATTTTGTATAACTGTGTTCAAAGGCTGACTACTCCTTTAAATGTATAAACAGTTTTGTGTCTGCAGTCAGTGAAATATGAGTTCTGCTTTGTGTTGATATGTTTATCCAAGTTTGAACATTCAACTCCACACTTGATCCGTAACAAAGATCTAATCTCTCAGTTTTATGGATCTACATTATATCCAGCATTGTAGTCATCATTGCAATAGTCTCTGTAGAAACTTGCTGTGCAGTTACTGCCTCAATAATGGAAACATATTAAAAATAACAGCCCTCATTCCTCCTGCCTTCCTGCAACTTAACCTCAGCCAAAATGAGAGAATCTGGCCACAATCATAAGGAATGCAAAGATATTTAAAAAAAAAAAAAAGGAAATATTCATCATCATTATTATCATCCAAACACAGACTCGCTCCTTCTTTGGTTAATTGTGACGTGAGAAAGAAAAATCAAATCATATGAGTCCTGCAATCGACTGCCGATAAGTTTACAAGACTGTGGAACTATTTCTCCCTATACGACCCACTTATAGAGTTATGTGTTTCCATCATCAGTTGTAGCTCACACACACACACACACACACACACACGAGAGAGAGAGAGAGAGAGAACTTAATTCAATAGAAAGTCATCTGGTAAAAGACAGCTTTCTAGCCACTTTGTTCTGTTCTTCCACTATAAACTAATGGATAAGACTGAGGCGAAATCTGGCAGAAGCTATTCTCTGATTTAGATGTGAAGTACTTTATGCAGCAAATACATTAGAGAGCTCACACCTCTTGTGTCATGAAATAATATTTGCATAATTATGTAAAAATGGAGCCATCCAGTGTGCTGCAATAATGAGGAGGACTTTTCAGAGGGGAAATGAGCCTCGCACACACAGCTCCAGATTGCTTTGTGCTCATATGTGTGTTTGTGTTCATTGCAGCGTATGTGATTTTTTTTTTGTGTGTCCCACTTCACATTTACACACCAGGCTTTAAAATGAGAGCAATCTTGAAGGGGGCTAACACACCTCCAGGCTCACCACAACACGGCAACACTTCCTGTTTGATCTGTGCGTCTGAGATCAGTTTATCATTATCCATCTCATCTCCATCTCCCTGCAGGACAAACTGACTCTGCAACAGACTCCAGGATGAGCAACATCATGATAAATTATACCAACTACTAATATAAAACCAAAGGTTTTTCAAGATTCTATCTTTTTTGTCAAAATTGCAAAATTGCCGTCATACATCCTCAACTCACACACTGATGTGTACTGACAGTTCTCTTCAGTTAAAGGAAATCCAGTAAGGCACCATGTAAATTAAAATAACATTTAATTCATCATAGATTTTGTGAAATCATTGTGGAATGATTCAACATAAATTATTAATGGTTTTTAAATGAATATTTACACTGGTACAAAAACGCACAAGCCTGGATTGCCAGAAATCATTTCTGGCGTGTTCCAGTGGCAGGCTGTGTTACTGGTTTCAAGTTTATCGTGTTAACAGATTAATTGGAAAGAAAAAGCTCTTTTCCAGGTGTGTACACATGTACTACTTTAGCACAACACTTTTTAGATGTCCCGAGTGTTTTTGAGTTCCTGGGGCAGCCTTCGCAGGGTAGATTATAGTCTCAACAGGCCCAGAAATTTGGCACAACAGTCTGAGAGGTGAACAAAAGCAGCTTGATTCAGCTTTCCAAGTGACCAGTATTACCACTGAATTCTGGCACTCTCACCCTGAGCTGTGTAGCCTTGAGGAGACTGTTTTTTGTGATTTGGTGCTAAATAAATTGAACTGCTCGAAGAATTTTCACTTGCCAGAATTACAAACCAACAGTGATGAAGTCTAAAAGAAGGGGCTGAGCAGGCTTTACTTTCTGAAGAAGGTCAGCATCAGTGCCAGAGATGCCAGCAGGCTAAAAAAAGGAATTCATAAAATGGGAACCATCATTGGTCAGAATCTGGAGGCATTTGAGTCAGTGAGGGACAGGAGCTTACTGACCAAACTACTTTCCATAATGGACTACCCATCTCACCCACTCAGTTCCATACTACAGAGGCAGCAGAGCTCAGTCTCTGTCAGACTAATCCAACCCGCTCCCATAAAGGATACATGCATTCTCTATAAAACCGGACGTTTTTAATAATTATAACTATTTACCAGAATTTTCTTTTGTACAATCTCAGTCTTATTTTTTTTTCTTTAGCTTCATTTTAATGATGTTTTATCAAGATCAAATTTTGAAACAAAACTTCATCTGCTAGGTATACCACTGAGAGACATATTGAGGAGAGAAAGCAGTGAAAGTGTGTCAAAGTAATTACCTAACCGTAAGTTGCAAACCTGAAGCTAAGTCATCAGGCCATTGAGTTGATCTAAGCAAAGCAACAGAACATCAGAGAACCTTTTAGAACAGTTGGTGTGAATGATGCCAGTGTTGTCTCTCAGATCAATTAAATTTTATTGTTATAGTGCCAAATCACAAAAAACAGTCACTTCAAGGTGCTTTATATTGTAAAGACCCTACAATAATTACAGAGAAAACCCAACAATCAAAACGACGCCCTATGAGCAAGCACTTGACAACAGTGGAAAAGAAAAAACTGCCTTTTAACAGGAAGAAACCTCCAACAGAATCAGGCTCAGGGAGGGGCAGTCATCTGCCACAACCAGCTGGGGCTTAGGGGAGGAAGACGGGGCAAAAGTCATGCTGTGGAAGAGAGCCAGAGATTAATATTAAATAATGATGAAATGCAGAGTGGGGTATGAACAGAGTAAAGGCCTCGTCACACGGGGAGCGACGTCGCTCGCTCTCCATTCATTTCCTACGGAGCTTGTGCGATGAGGTGACAATCGCTTGCCCTCCTCCAGCAAAGCGACCGGCAACATTCGTGCATGTGAAATTTCGAGCTCGTATACGTAGACGTGCACACGCGACCAGGTGACGCGACACAACAAAGTTAAAAAGTGTTCTACTTTTGTCGCTGTCGCGTGGCACTAAACCAATGAGCGAGGGTTTCATTGACTGACCAATGAGAGGAGAGTATGCTACACGCTGCAGTCTGCAACCACTTTCAGCAAGAAGGAAATCATCATTTTAGCTGTGTTAGCTGTGTTTGATATTATATTACACTTCATGCAGTGATTATCGAGATACACACAAAAGGCAGCCGTATGGAAACTTGTTGGCGCCAGGCTGACCTTAAACAGAAGGACAGAGAGGACTTTTGTGATAATATAGATGAACCCAAGGTTGTCTTTTTCTTTTTGTAGAGGAGACTTAACTGCAAGATTTCTGTCAGTTCCAGTAAAATCTTCTGACTCCTCGTCTTTATTGCTGTGTCTGACACAGACTGCTTTGAAAATGTCAAAACCCCTCCAATTTCATAACCAATCACATTTCTTGGGGACGAGTGACGTGAGAGCGCGATTCGCAAAACTGCCATCGCCATCGCATCCCGTGTGTTCGGTTTCACTATAGTGGCGATGCGGCCCATTTGTCACTGTCGTTGGTTGCTCCCCGTGTGTCGAGGCCCTAAAAGGAGGTGAATGAAAAGCTTGATCAAAAAGGAAAGTTTAAAGCCTAATCTTAAAAATAGAGAGGGTGTCTGTCTCATGAATCCAAACTGGGAGCTGGTTCCACAGAAGAGGGGCCTGAAAGCTGAAGGCTCTGCCTCCCATTCTACTCTTAAGTATCCTAGCAACCACAAGTAAGCCAGCAGTCTGAGAGCAAAGTGCTCTATTGGGGTGATATGGTGCATAAGGTCTTTAAGATAAGGCAGGGTCTGATTGTTCAAGGCCTTATATGCAAGAAGATTAATTTTAAATTCTATTCTGGATTTAAGAGAGAACCAGTGGAGATAAGCCAATTATGGATAAATATGCTTTCTCATTCTAGTCCCTGTCAGTACTCTTGGATCAGCTGAAGGCTTTTCGGGGAGCTTTAAGACAGCCTGATAATAAAGAACTACACTAGTCCAGCCTAGAAGTAATAAATACGTGAATTAGCCTTTCAGCATCACTCTGAGACAGGATGTTTCTAATTCTAGAGATATTGCATAAATGCAAATCCTACATATTTGTGTAATATGTGCATTGAAGGACAAAGTTCAAAAATTACGCCAAGATTCCTCACAGTGTTACTGGAGGCCAAGGTAATGCCATCCAGAGTGAGTATCTGATTCAGCAACATGTTTCTAAGATTATAGCAATGAAAATGCATGCTACGCCTTCTAATAATACTGCCTAGGGGAGGAATGTAAAAAGAATTGGTCCTAGCATGGAACCCTGTGGAACTCCATAATTAACCTTAACCTTAGTGTGAAGAAGTCTATTAAATAGATATGAATCAAACCACTGCAGCACAGTATATTTAATACCTATGGCATGCTCTAATCTCTGTCATAAAATATAGTCATAATATAGACAGTAATGCTCTTCAGTCATGCCCACTGAAAATAAAGTTGAAAGGGGACACAAGGCCACTTCCACAACTGGACTCTACTGAAGCTACTTTATCATCCTTTACAAATTCTGTTGTATTTGAACATAACAAACAACTTTTTATTGTCACATACATGTAGTGAAATTTAGTCTCTGCATTTAACCCATCACGCATGCAGCACACACACACAAAGCACAACACAACAGGGTCCAGCTAGAAAGCACCCAGGGAGCAACTGGGGGGTTAAGGGCCTTGCTCAAGGGCCCACAGTGGTGTAATCAGAGTGGAGACAGGCAGCACTTCAGTCCGAGGACCAGCACTGGTGTTGGAATACTGAAGTTGAAGTTCCCCCCTGGTGGTTTGGATTCCAGATGGTTCTCAATCCATTTAAGGGTGGAAATCCCATTTTTCCAGTACATGCCAGTCCAGGGAGTTGAACCAGCATCTTCTCACGCTCCCCCAAATATGTTATAGTAAGGCAGAAATATGAAATATGTTGTAGTAAGGCAGAGGTCTAACAGTATGCAAATCTGATCTGGGATAAAGCTGGTTCTGTTTTGTAAGGAGTTGTCTTGCTGTGGTTCATCCCAAAGACAAAACTCCCAAACACAAGCTAAGCAACTTAGTAAATGCTGTGCAATGCAGTCAGGAGTGCTCAGACCTCTACATTGGAGAAACAAAACAGCAACTTCACAAATGCATGGCACAACATAGGAGACTCATATGCACCTAAAAGATAAAGAACACTCTTTCGAGGATGCCAGTGTTCACATTTTGGACGGGGAAAACAGATGATTTGAAAGAGGAGTTAAAGAAGCCATCTATGTCCACTGTGAATGACCATCACCGAACAGAGGTGGTGGATTACAACACCAGCTGTCACCCGAAACCACTGATTGTAATGACTCCCACCTTTTTTTCACACCTTGGCGCGTGTGATTATGTACATGAACATTACTGGGTCAACAACCACTTCCAGGGGACAACCCCTAGTAGGGTTTAAATACCTTGGACGCTCCACTATTTGGTTTTAGAACTGAAGCCTTTCAAATGAGAGGTGAACATGTCTACACTGCTCAAGGTCCAGTGCTGGTGTGCTTTACACCACTATGTATATAATTAGGGGTCCCTTCTTCTCCTCTAAGTCTATTATTGCTCCTTTTCCCAGATTTGGCATTCTGAATGTATCTGCTTTAATTATGTAGCTAGGGAATCACATGTGTGAGAGCCTTTCATATGTCTGAACCTACACAGCAACATTAAACCTCAGGGGTGTTTAGGGGAACAAACAATATGAGACACAGAGAGAAGGGGAGTCATCATCTACCCTCTAAATTTGCACCAATGGTTTCATACTGAAAAGGTTGCTGGGAGTCAGGTCTTGTCTGCATTGTTGACAACAGCCGAAATGTGATGAGGTGTTCTAGGCAGCTTATGTGTTTGTGACTATGGGTTGTTCTGCTTGGGTGTGCGTTTGTATATTATGTGCTGGAGTGTGCTTGATTCCTGCAATAGAGAGTGCTTAGCTGTTCATAGTCTGAGGGCCTTATTCTGTTTTTTCTATTATGGGGATAAATAATAACATTGCCTCCCTGTGTCTATGCCTGCTTTTCCATTAATTTTACCATTAAGGTGCATATTCAGTGTACCAGCTTCTTTTCTTTATCTCATTTTATCCTTTTACATTTAAAAGCTTCAGTTTGTGGTTTTGAGACATTGAGTTCAACATTTTCACAACATCAACAGGAAAACTGATAACAAAGTTATTTTTTTGGTGAACAGCAACCAGGAAGAAGAACAATACATTCAAAGAAGCCAAAACTGTATCATGAGGTTTGGTTTCTCTGGGATGCCATCAAACCTTGAAGGGTTTCTTTCTTTTTCCTTTTTTTTTTTAGTACTATGGATAGAGACAGAAAATAATGGTTTTCTAATGTTATGGACTTTATTAGAACCTTTGAGTTATTAACTCGGATTTGTTCTTTTTGTTGGTCTGTTTTGTTTTGCTTCATTTTAGGCTGTGGCTGAAGCCAGAAGAAAAGTAAATAATCAAGGACAGAAAGACTGAAGGAAGAAAGGAGAGTGGGAGAGAAAAACAGGTACCAACAATGACAAAAAGGCTTATTCTTTTGGTTGAAAGAGCTTTAGCTGGCATGTAAATCTGTGTCAAGTCCAGTTTTTTCCAACAGCAGTCCTTGCAATAACACAGCCAAGGTAGGACATGAGCAAGACAAGGACAGAGAGCAGACATAGAGGAAGGGGGCTGAGGCTAATTAGTGATGGGATGAAATAAAACAGAGGAGAACTAGAGGTTGGAAGAACACAGAATGTGCACAAAAAAAATGGAGAACAAGGAGTGAATGAAAAAATGAAAGTGAAGCTGAACCACTGGGAATGAGCTTTTTGTGGGCATCAAAAATAATCTAATGTATGGAACCAAACGTGATCAGTGCTGAATAAACACAATTAAAACATACAGTATTAAGATAACTACATGATTTAACAATCTGAAATTGTTTTTGTTCTTTTTCACAAATACACTTCACACTGCCTTTTTTTTAACCAGCTAGAAGCTGTTCTTATAAATGCACAGTATATAGTAAGCCATGCCATGTAAAATAGGCATTAAATTCAACATTAGAAAATGAAAACCTTTGAACGAATGTCAACCTGAAAGTCTTTAAATTACTATAGTATAAAAATAAGGATATTTTATTAAGGTTTTGTAAAAACTCACTCTGAGGCATTAAATACTGCTGCTGGTGTTGCAGAGATGATCACAAAGAATTGGTGTCTTGATGCACCAGCAAAAATGGATGCCGGGAGATAATGGTCACCTTTTAAAGAGTTGCAAAGTCTGCATTTGGAGATTGGATAGGCAGTGCTGGAACACTTATTACTTTCGCTTTATCTCTCTGGTTAGGTTTAAGCAGCAAAGAATGCTTGGTAAGGTTTAGGAAAACATAATAGTTTTCATTAAAATATCGTACCCTCAGAACATTCCATTTTATTATAGAACAAATTGACAACAACAGTCGCTTCAAGCCTTGGAAAACCAATCAGTTATGGTGAGGATGACACATTTACCTGATGATGGAGGGAGAACGTCAACAAAGTCCACCGCAATGTGGGACCAGGGGTATCCAGGAGTTGGAAGGGGGGAGCAGGCCAGCTGGCAGAGAACTGGAGGACAGGAGGCATAGGGAGAAACATAATCCCCTACATCCCTCCTTAGCATGGGCCACCAAAAACATGCGTTGCAGAAGTGTAATAGCGCGATGCCACCACGGTGGCATGAGAATTTAGGGGCATGGGCCCAATGTAGAGGGAACAAAGAGACAATTAGGTGGTCTGTTACCTGGATCATCCTCATCCTTCTGGGCATTCTGAACCACTGACTTGATCTCTCAGGTGAGTGAACCAACAATGCAGGAGGAAAGAAGTGTTCAGGTGTTGTTTCTGAGGAAGAGAACTGATGAGAGAGAGTGTCTGGTTTGATGTTACAGGAGCTGGATCTATAAAGCCACGTTTCCATACGGAACTACTCAGCGCGGTTCAACTCGACTCAACGTGGTTTGACGGCAGATACAAGTTTGCAGGTCCTTTTTTTATACTCACTCACCCGAGGTTCTAAGCGATCCGCGGAGATCCCAAAATGTGATGCGGAAACACAGCATTCCACTGATTGGCCAGGGAGTGTCGTCACTAGCGGAGTCATGAGAGCGACTCCTTCACCAGAATCAACCATGCCATTTTTAAAACCCAACAGCAAGAAACTGGAGGCACGCAAAGCACAGGTCGAATGCCCAGACCAACAGTTTGCAACGGTAGTTTTGCAACATGAGAGCCATCTGAAACACACACACAGCATACATATTATAATCCTATACTGCCAGATGATCACCGCTGAAGCACCCGTTACCTGCCCCTACAAGCTGAACTGCTGGTTAGCACAGAGCCTGAGGAAATTTGAATTACCGTAATAACACGACCATTTGTCCTATCGAAAAAATTCAAATGGTTTCTGAAAGCTGAGAAACTGCGCTTCACAACCAACATAGGGTATTACTATGGTGTTATTACGGTAATTGTTGCCATAAGTCCGTGTACAGCGGCACTTTTGAAGTACACTGAGCCGATTATGACATGTAGGGTATAGGGTTATGCTTAACAATGATAACCTTCATCCATTAAAACGTTGTATGGGGGACTTATACATGATGATGATATTAAAATGGCATTAGCTGTTAGCTTGCCTCTATCTCATCCATTGTTGTGTTGTGTTTTGAGCCGCATACAAATTATGTCACGAGACTACTGCCGGTGCTGCTATAGTGACTCCACCCACACTGTGGTGGTCCTCAATGGAAACACAACACGACTGTGGCGAGTTGTGTTGAGTGAGTCAACCCGCCCTGAGTAGTTTGGTATGGAAATGGGGCTTATGTGAGTGTGAAAAGCAAGGCCCACCTGGCTTGTCATGTGTTGAGCCTTTTAGCAGCTTTCAGATAGGCAAAGTTTTTGGGAGTTTCTGTCCACACCACGAAAGGTTGCTCTGCACCATCCATCCAGTGATGCCACATTTCTAGTGCCAGCTTAACCACCAGGAGTCTCCAAAATTATAGTTTTGTTCCGCATAGAAAAGAAGTAAAAAGCACAGGGATTAAGTTTACTTTCTTTTTGCTGTGACAGCAAGGCTCCTCCTCCAGCATCAGACACACTGTGGGTCGTGGGAAACGTAATTCCTGTTCTCTGCCTGTCTTGTACATTCGGCAGCAATTGACAATAAAAGTTGCGTTGAGTACCTGAAAAACTGCGGGCGCATTAGTGAGGCCCAAAGGCATGACCAGGTATTCAAAATGGCCTAAGTGGGTATTTAAAGCTGTTTTCCATTCATCTCCCTCCTTTATCCAAACCAGATGGTAAGCATTACGTAAATCCATTTTGGTGGTGCCTTGCAAAAGTTCAAAGCATATGTTAACAGGGGAAGAGGATATTTGTTTTTGATTGTGATGTTGTTCAAACCTTGAAAATTGATGCACGGGCAGAGGGTTATCCTTCTTCTCTACAAAGAAGAAACCTGCTCCAAGAGGGGAGGATGATGGTCAAATTATTCCCACAGTCAGGGAGTTGGTAATGTATTTCTCATGGCAACCCTGTTCGGGCTTTGAAAGGCTGTATAGACAGCTAATGGGAAGAGATGCAATGGGGAGCAGGTCAATAGCACAGTCATATGGGCGATGACAGAGCCAGATCATTTTGGAATATTTCTGCAGGGTCATGGTAAACCTGGGGAGAAGATGATAAATTGGGTGATTCTAAAGAAACTGATGGAGAAATGGGGAGCTGGGAGGAGAAGCAGACTTCAGATAAAATTGATGACTCAAGTTACTCTAACTTGTGATGACATTACTTTTACATTCTATTTGGGGGTTGTGTTTCTCGAGCCAGGGGTGTCCTAAGACCAGAGAGTTGGATCGGATCTGAGTGGTTACCTGAGAGAGAGAGAGAGAGAGAGAGAGAGAGGTACCAACTGGGGGTGATGTCAGGTAGGTGGATTTCAGTCCAAAGCGGTAACCTGCAGAGGTTCGGGTAATAATTCCAGAGGAATATCCAAATTCTTGGCTAAGTTGAAATCGAGAAAGTTCTGTTCAGCACCGGAGTCAACTAGTGCCTGGCAACAGAAATCTTGGTAAGGAGCAGTTATTCACTCTGCCTAACAACACACATCCTCTCTAGCTCTTCTCTCAACCCTTGGTGTTTATTGAGCTTCTCGTGTTCCTTCTTTTTGATGTTTCCATCACCTGGTATTGCTACATGTATCACTACAGATTTTTATCTCTGCTTGTCCACCACTACTACAGGGGTTGGACAATGAAACTGAAACACCTGTCATTTTAGTGTGGGAGGTTTCATGGCTAAATTGGACCAGCCTGGTGGCCAATCTTCATTAATTGCACATTGCACCAGTAAGAGCAGAGTGTGAAGGTTCAGTTAGCAGGGTAAGAGCACAGTTTTGCTCAAAATATTGCAATGCACACAACATTATGGGTGACATACCAGAGTTCAAAAGAGGACAAATTGTTGGGGCACGTCTTGCTGGCGCATCTGTGACCAAGACAGCAAGTCTTTGTGATGTATCAAGAGCCACGGTATCCAGGGTAATGTCAGCATACCACCAAGAAGGACGAACCACATCCAACAGGATTAACTGTGGACACAAGAGGAAGCTGTCTGAAAGGGATGTTCGGGTGCTAACCCTGATTGTATCCAAAAAACATAAAACCACGGCTGCCCAAATCATGGCAGAATTAAATGTGCACCTCAACTCTCCTGTTTCCACCAAAACTGTCCGTCGGGAGCTCCACAGGGTCAATATACACGGCCGGGCTGCTATAGCCAAACCTTTGGTCACTCGTGCCAATGCCAAACGTCGGTTTCAATGGTGCAAGGAGAACAAATCTTGGGCGTGGACAATGTGAAACATGTATTGTTCTCTGATGAGTCCACCTTTACTGTTTTCCCCACATCCGGGAGAGTTACGGTGTGGAGAAGCCCCAAAGAAGCGTACCACCCAGACTGTTGCATGCCCAGAGTGAAGCATGGGGGTGGATCAGTGATGGTTTGGGCTGCCATATCATGACATTCCCTTGGCCCAATACTTGTGCTAGATGGGCGCGTCACTGCCAAGGACTACCGAACCATTCTGGAGGACCATGTGCATCCAATGGTTCAAACATTGTATCCTGAAGGCGGTGCCGTGTATCAGGATGACAATGCACCAATACACACAGCAAGACTGGTGAAAGATTGGTTTGATGAACATGAAAGTGAAGTTCAACATCTCCCATGGCCTGCACAGTCACCAGATCTAAATATTATTGAGCCACTTTGGGGTGTTTTGGAGGAGCGAGTCAGGAAACGTTTTCCTCCACCAGCATCACGTCGTGAC
The DNA here is from genome assembly GCA_024447675.2 of Pterophyllum scalare. Lineage (NCBI taxonomy): Eukaryota > Metazoa > Chordata > Actinopteri > Cichliformes > Cichlidae > Pterophyllum > Pterophyllum scalare. Next base: position 12,043 of record JAMQGT020009794.1, on the reverse strand, counting down.
CTGGCCACTATCCTGCAAGAAGAATGGCTTAAAATCCCTCTGACCACTGTGCAGGACTTGTATATGTCATTCCCAAGACGAATTGACGCTGTATTGGCCGCAAAAGGAGGCCCTACACCATACTAATAAATTATTGTGGTCTAAAACCAGGTGTTTCAGTTTCATTGTCCAACCCCTGTATGTCCGGTTGGTTAGCCATCACAAGTTTGTCTGTCTTTCTCTGGATGTCCTACAGGATCTAAGCTCAGTCATTCTTGATCACATATCCGATTTTGACCTCATTTTGACTTCCAGGTCACACTCGGCACATATCTTACTGCGTACTATGCCAGCCACTTGTTTATGATGTTCCATGTATGCCCTGCCTGCTAGCACCTTGCACCCTGCCGTTATGTGCTGGATTGTCTCAGGGGCATCTCTGCACAGCCTGCACCTGGGCTCTTGCCTTGTGTGGTAGACCCAAGCCTCTATCGAATTTGTGCTCAGAGCTTGTTCCTGTGCTGTCATAGTTAATTCCTCTATGTTGTCTTTCAGTCCAGCTTTGTTCAGCCATTGATAGGATTTGCCAACATCAGCCACTTGTTCTATCTGCTGGTGGTAAATGCCGTGCAGGGGCCTGCTCCTTCCACGATGTACTCATGGCTCTTTGTTGTTTTATCCAGGATAGTGGTTGTGACACTCACTAGTCCTTGGCCTCCTTCTTTCTGTTTAGCGTACAGTTTCAGGGTGCTGGATTTGGAGTGAAACCCTCCATGCATTGGTAAGGAGCTTTCTTGTCTTGATGTCAGTGGCTTCCATCTCCTTGTTTGGCCAGCTTAATACATATATATATGTATTTTGTGTGTGTGTGTGTGTGTGTGTGTGTGTGTGTGTGTGCGCGCGCATACAGGATTATAGTGACTGACAGTGATCTTTATGACTAAAGTCAGTTTTTTAAATGTGCTGTTTTATACTGACTTCATCTATCATTGATATCACATGCTGTCAAAATCTAATTCACTGTGTCACAGGGACAGAATGGAAAGGCTTATTCACAAAAGTGGAAGTACATGATCCTTCTAAGTGCATACACAGCACGTATAACCACATGGTTTAACAAATACAGTTTGTGATACCAATCACAGAAGGTGCAGCAGCCTTTTATAAAATGTTTCTAGCTCTGAAATCAGTCTAGTATTTCTCCATAAACAAATAAAAGAAATCTCCTATTTACTGTTATCATTTACAGTGATCCATGAACAAAAGTCTGTATCCCCTCAATCAGTTACTAACATATTAACAGGAGTTAAACTTCTAAGGATCAACAAATGTGTCAGACAGGGAACTGTGGAGTTTAGATCAGTGGGCATAATTTACAAGCATCATTTATACCACATTACCAGCTCTGCTCCAAAAATGCCTCTAAAGGTCCACACATAACAAACACTGCGCAATATGCAGTGTGAAGTTATAGGTGTATCCCACTCAAACAGTAAAATCTGATCTGTGTCCTTATTTAAGAACTCAAACATCTCAGATTTCATCATGTTCTGTTGGTGTGTGTTGTAGTAGCAAGCTGATGCAACACAATAAAACAAGTGAAAGTGAAGAAGCCACGAGATGCTGAACTCTGCTGCTTCTCTCCTTATGTGGCCTGCCGTTGTCTTTCAAGTTGTGGAAGACAGGAAAAAGCACTCAAAAGCACAAGTGTGTGAGTGTGGGGCACGGAGAAACAGCACGCACACACAGCAGAACTCAGTTTAATTATCCAGGAATGAAATGAACTGTGAGAGCAGAGCAACTGTGAGGATAGCACATATGTGGATGTGGCTGTAACTGTGTACAGTGAGTGTCAGCATGTGGCTGTGGGTGTGCACGCTGTTGTTAGACAACAGTTAGCATTAGGGTTAGGGTTGCTGCCTGCCTTTGGTTACATTCTCTTTCAAAATGATCCCAAACTGCTTCAGTAATGTTGAGGTCCAGCTCTGAGGAGGCCAATCCATGACTGATTGTGTTCTGTGTGTTTTTCTGCCCAGGTTTGCTTTTGCTGCATTGGTAATGTGCTTGGGATCATTTTCAAGCTGAAAAAATTAGGCTCTTGCTAATCACTAACTTTCCAGGTGGTAGAGTATTTCACTAGCTCTTAATATGGCAGCCACATATTTCCCAGGTCACTTCATTCAGTTAGGAACCTTCTTAAGCAAATTTTATTATTTGTTGTCTTCTTCCTTTTTTATTCATTCATTTTTTGCATTGATTTTGTTTACCTTTTTTGAACAATGTGGTTTTCGTCCTGGTCATGGAACGCTGGACCAGCTCTTTATCCTCTTAAGGATATTCAAGTGTGGCCATCCAGTCTAAATGTGTGTTGTAGACCTGGAGAAGGCATTCAACCAAATCCCTCAGGGTATCCTGTGGGGTGCTATGGGAGTATGCACTGTCTGTCCCATTGTTATGAGCCATTCAGTCCCTGTACAACTGCAGCGAGGGCTTGGTCTGCATTTCTGACCAGAAGTTCATCTCATTTCCGGTGGGTGTTGGACTACGCCAGCGCTGCGCTTAATCACCGATTCTGTTCAGAATTTCAATGGACTGAATTTCTAGGCATAGCCAAGTGGCTATGTAAGGTGTCATGATGATGTTTTGGACGTTCCAGTCAGATGTCCTCAGAATTTTTCAGATGTGTATGTCTGGAATGTGGGTGACTTATACAGTCTTATTGCACTGGGCAAGAGTGATTTCCTGTATCATTCCTTTGAGCAGCGGGGTTGTAACTATGTATTGCTGAATTTACTTTTAAGATTGTCTATTGTGTTGTGAAGAAGGTGGGAGGCTTGGCCATGGTGGCTTCCAGTTTTGTCAGCATTCTGTTCTCAGCCACCACCTCCAGAGTGGCAAGGTATGAGCCGACAGCAGACTCAGCCTTCCTGATGAGTTTGTTTAGTCTGTTTGCATCCTTTGCCTCGGTGCCGGCACTCCAGCACACCACAGCTAAAAAGATGGTGCTTCCTACAGCAGACTCATAGAACATCTGGAGCATCTTATTGCACACCTTGAATGATTTGAGCCTTCTCAGGATGTAAAGGTGACTCAAGCCCTTCTTGTGTACTGCCTCCGTACCCCTTGGTATTTATAGCTGGACACTGTCTCCACAGTAGTCCAGCAGACAGGCAAGAGTGGTGTCTTTTTCTTTCTGAAATCCACCACCATTTCTGTTGTCTTCTCCACATTTAGCTGCATGTGGCTCTACCCACAGCACTTCACAAACTGATCCACCAGCTCCTTGTACTCATCCTCCTGAATTTTTGCACACGACACGACTCAGTCCAGTACTTGAAGTCTGCAGTGAAGGTGGCGATAAGACGTTTAGACACAGCTCTGTAATTCAGAGGTGGGAAGTTACTGTACTCAAGTAGAATTTTCAGATACCCGTACTTTACCTGAGTATTTATTTTTATGACAACTTTTTACTTTTACTCTCTAAATTTTTACACAACTATCTGTACTTTCTACTCCTTATATTTTCAAAACACACTCGTTACTTTAGGATTAACAGCTGAGTGAAGCTTTTGTTTCCAGTCACAGAAACGTGTTGTGGCAGGTGATTTCAAATGCAATGTTTCTAAATGCTCAGCAAATATCAGGAAACACACAAAATGCCTGCAGTTTGTCACACAGTGTGTCTGTTAGCTAAAGGTCCAGCTGCTGTATTTCCAGGGAGAGAAATGAGAAGTTCACTCAGAGATGGAGAAAGTTTAATGCAGGATAAAGAGGTTAGTTTGCTGTACTGTGGTGAGTTTACTGTAAAGCTCTGTGTTGGACTGGTGCGGTGCGGCTGTGGTGTTCAAGCGCATTGTTAGGTTACATCAAATGTAGCAGAGATGAGTTTGAATTTAAGCTGATGAAGCTTCATTCAATGAATTCAGCCTTTATACCAATACTGTCTGGTATAAAGATAGTATAAGCAGGATAGTGTCAGCGTAAACCTTAAACCACAGCTGATCACAGCCTGCACACAAAGAAAATCCACTAGAGCTCACAATAGGAATTATTGTGAGTTGTGATGCTTTCCCCCCATGCTGAACCACTACAACCAATCTTAGGGTCCCCACACCTGCTGAATCCCAGCATTTAGGTGATGAGGCAGAGTCATCCTCTACAATGTAGGTAACAGCAAACAGGTTTTTTTTTAAATTCTCATTCTTATTCTCTGCTCATGTTCTACATAACAGTGTTCAAGCTGAGTGCATTCATTAGATTTAGAATTTAGATTGAAATACATTTGTATTCTCATGTAATAACATTGTTTTATTATTATATTAATATAGCACAAGGTTCAGTTAACTTTACACAAAAATAGCTGGTAGAAACTTCAAAGAGCTACTTTTACTTTTGTACTTTGAGTAGATTTCAGAGCCTATACTTTTTCACTTTTACTTGAGTAAAGAAGTTAAGCCAGTACTTCAACTTTTACCAAAGTATTTTTTCAGTATCTGTACTTCTACTTAAGTACAAAATCTCTGTACTTTTGCCACCTCTGCTGTAATCTTACAAACTGACCCTTAGGTACCAGCATGTCCTCCAACTTGGCCTTGAACAGGCTGAGCTGGACGGTGTTGAATGCGCTGGACTATGGTGTTTGGTTTGTCCAGGAAGGAGTATGCCTTCTGCAGCAGATATATGATTGCATCATGGAGGTGTAGATTTCCATCAAGGAGGGGAGAGGGCAGCCAAAAATCCTTTGTGTTTACCTGACCTCCCTCTGGAGCCTCCCCCTATCTGCTTTGGAGCAGCTGCTGTGCCATACGGTGATACAGTATGTCAACTTCAGGACCTCCTCTCTGTAGGCTGCCTCGGCTCCCCTTGAGATGAGTCTGACAATTTGTTGTCAGCAAATTTGATGATGAGGTTGTTCTTGTGGGCCAAACTTTAGTCGTGTTTAGCCCTGTTGGGAGCCAGTGCTCAGCGTGCGGGTGGAGGAGAGATGGGGGCCGAGTCTCACAGTCTGGGGCCGGTTGATTAGTAAATCCTTTATCCAGGCACATGTGAGAGGGGGGAGGCCTAGGGTTTAGGGATGAGAATGCCCGGAGTGATTGTATTTAAAGCCACAAAGAGCATCCAGGTGTAGCTCTGCTGCTGCTCCAAGTGGCTCAGCACGGAGTGGAGAGCTACAGTGATGGTGTCCTCTGTGGATCTGTTTGCACTATATACAAACTTCCCTTCATGATTACCGGTGTCATGTAACACTGTGGCAGGCAAGGAAAAGGACCCCAACGCAGTATACACAAGGCAGAAAGCTTAATTTAAATTAAAGCTTTATTTACTGAGTGCAGACAAAACAAGGCAAAAACATAATTCAGGTTAGGAAGCACACAGTGGAACCAGGAGTCAAACAATGACATCAACACTGACAGGAATTTTGACAAAACAATGAAGAGGACGCTACAACAAGCAGAGGAAACACAGGACTTAAATACACAAGATGGCTGATGAGGTGAGCGGTAACAGCTGGGAACACAGGTGAACCAAATAACACTAATGACAACGGGGAAGCAAAACAGAACACAGCACACAGGGACCAGAAGACTATCAAAATAAAACAGGAAATCAGATGAGGGAACAAAGACGCGGACTAGACACTGAAGACCAGGGAACACAAGGAACTAGAAATCAAAACATAACAAAACCCCACAACAAAAGAAACCCAGTAAAGATGGTAAATGGACTAGTTCTTATATAGCATTTTTTTACTCTGTCTGAGCACTCAAAGTGCTTATACAACACGTTTACAATTACTCACGTTGCTCTCCAATGCTTTGCGTCGGAGAGCAACTTGGGGTTCAGTATCTTGCCCAAGGATACTTTGGCATGTAGCCCAGGGCAGCCAGGAATTAAACTGCCAACCTTCCGATCAGTAGGTGACCTGCTGTACCTCCTGAGCTACAGCCACCCCAATCTAGATACAATACAAAACAAAGCATAAACAAAGCATGCTGAGTCAAAAGGACCCAGGACCATGACAACTGGTGTGAGGGCCACAGGGTCATGTAATGGTGACTTCTTTGGCATTGGGATATTGTAGCTGTTTTTAGGCAGGGGGGGGGGATGACTGCTTGGCTCAGGGAGAGGTTGAAAATCCTGTTGAGGATGAGGATAAGCTGGGGGGCACATGCTCTGAGCACCTTCCCAGGTACTTTGTCTGGACCAACAAGCTTCCTGGGGTTCACTGCTGGGAGCACCTGCTGTACTTCATACTCCTCTACAGTAAGCAGGGTGGTGCTGGGACCATCTGTGACACTCTCCAGACCTGACAACAATCCATAGAGAGCCTGGTGGTCTCACTATGTCTCGGATGTTGTGTGTAATGAAAGTCTCTCGAAACAGATGTCTTATGCTGGTAGCTAATGTCAGTGAAATCCTGCCATGTGTGACAAATGTTAGCAGAAATGAAAGTGCACAAACAGATAAGTAAAAAATACAAAAAGGACAAAAAGAGCACTGAAAGGGAGAGCCATGAGCCACTGCGTTCGTGCTCGCTGCCATCTTGAGTTTCAACAAGTGGCAGAATTAAGCTTCCTCTGAAGGGTAGCTGGCCTCCCCATTAGAGATAGAGTGAAAAGTGCAGTCATTCGAGACGGGGTCCGAGTAGAACCGCTACTCCTCCACATCAAAAGGAGCAAGTTGAGGTGGTTTGGGTATCAAACTAGAATGCCACCTGGGCACCTCATGGGTGAGGTGTTCTGGGCATGTCCTACCACGAGGAGGCCCCAGGGCAAACCCAGAACATCCTGGAGAGATTATATCTCTTGGCTGGCCTGGGAATACTGAAGTGTTCCCCCAGGTAAGCTGGAGGAAATGGCTGGGGAGAGGGTTTCTCTGCTTAGGCGACCTGGCCCCCTGATAAGAACAAGAAGATGGATGGATGGATGGACCTGTTTTAATATTTTTTTCTCCTTCTTTTCCTGTTGGACAACACCCGTAAACAAATTCAAAGAGTTACTTACCGTATAAGGCTTGAGTTTGTTAGGAAATTGGTCTATCTTTATGAATTTTATTACAAACATGACAGACGGACCCTCAAGAACATTGTAGGAACGAAGTTTTGTTTATTTCAATTTTATCACCAAATGTATCACAGTCTTCCGAGAAAGTTGGTTCTGTTCATCTGGATGTGACTTTTTCAGTTGCAATAAGTATAGAAGGCCTCTCTAAATGAAAACAGGAGCAGAAGGTACACCCATTACTCAGTAAGGACAACAACATCATTCCAGAGTAATATAGTGTATGCGGATAAGTGCCAAGAGGACTGTCTTGAATTATACATCAGGGAAACCAAACAACATCTGGCTGAGTGGATGGCAGAAGAGCTACATCGTCAGGCCAGGACGATCTACAGGCAAGTGGCCACTCTTTCAATGATGAGGATGTATACATGCCGGACACGGAGGAACACTGGTTTGAACGGGGCGTTGAAAGAGGCCATTTACCTGAAAAAGGAATGACTATCTCTGAATCGGGGAGGGGCCATAAAGGTACAACTTTCACCATCTTAATGCTGTGACTGCAGCCATTCTCCTACTATTTGTCTATGGTACTCATGGCCACTGATCGATGGTGATAGCAATTTGCATATTAATGATCATAAAACTGAACTCACAGCCCATTGTTAGGCAATGGTGCTAGTTTCACTCAATGTACTTTTTATAGGGTTGGGAAGTTTCTTACCAGGAAAATTGTAATGTCTTGATGCATGCTCAGTCTTTTAAAGACAACTTTTACAAAGTCACTTTCTGGGTGATGGGCAATAGACGCTTTGTAGCCAGATCTGACACGACTTGTTAAAAAGCCCTGGATATGAAATTAGATCCTGGGCCAGTTTGAATGTGTTTTGGCACACAGGCTGACAAGTGTATCCTCAAAAAATACAGAAGGTTAAACTACAATATAAAATTTGGACACACTCACTCATTCATAGGTGAGTGTGTCCAAACTTCTGACTGTTACTGAACATTAATGATTAACTTAAACGTCTAACAAACTCCGAAAGTCTCAAGATTGAATATTACCTTATATTCAGGCCAATGCAGCATATTTATTCAATACTGTTCCAAACAGAGAAAGCTAAAGCCGAGCTTTTCTGTGTGACTTTTCCTCTGGCTGTGGCATGAAGTGTCAGGATGAGCAGCTGAGGGAGTCTCAGAGGGGTAGCATCCTCTCAGTCTGTTCAAAGACTCAGCTAGTCACGCTCTCAACATGATTTGAAGATTATTTTTTACAGCATTTTCATACAAGCATTTCTTGCCAACAGGCTGTTGCTCTACATCTATATATAACATCTCTATCATCTTTCAGCGCCACGGGAGATTCATGTGGAGGTAGTGGTGGTTAGATGAGAGATACAGGAACAAGTGAAATTTTCAATTAACCTACTTTGATCATCCTCCGAAGTGTTTTTATTTTATTTTATTTTTTAGGTGGGAGGAGATGTGGAGTCCTTCTGTGCATAACACTATGTGTCTTTTCCAATTTGCTGTTCTATTATCATGCAGGATCATCGCACACCCACTCCTCCACTGTGCTGGGATTAAGACAGCAGATTCCTTGCCACTGTCAGCCTGCACGGTGGATTAAGACCAAAGCAAACCCCAGGTTGTTGCTCTCATTTTCTCCTCTCTTAAGTTCTTTAACACTCATTCTATCATAGCCTCCTTCTATCGTAAATGAGCCTCTTCAAAAGGATGAGCCTCTTCAAAGGGATGAGCCCAGTTTATAGCTGGAAATCAACATGTTTGGCACTGAATGATATCACACTACAATTATCAGCATGTGCTGTATAAAATGTATGACCCTGAAATGCAAAGTTGTTTGGCATTTTTGATTTAACTGGTATTTTAAGAAACTTCCTAGACTTGTGGCTCAGATTAAAAATGCAGATGCAATAGATTTGTGTATAGTGGGTCATTTGTCATGTGCTTAGACATAGTCATGTTACTCCATAACATGGTTTGGTAGCATTTGGTTAACAGTCTGGTACACAGCCTGATTTAGAGAGGCCTTCTGTACTTACTGCAACTGGAATCAATACTAAGCACTTCAGCAACTCAAGCAGAGGAAGGAGGCAGCCAAAGACTTGTGGCCATAGATGTATTTACTGTAAAGCCATAGTAGACGATTACCTAGCTACTGACCTTAATCAACTTTAGAGCCATTAAAGCAGACTGGGCAGGAGAAGAAATGAAAGCAGAGGTCATAAAGCAACTTTTAAATGAGTGTGGTCAGGTGTAATGCAAGAGTGATTCAGTGCTCCCTGCTAATGATAAGATGAGCACTGATGTTCCTGCTGGTCGATGAACGCTTTGTATGGATGCCAGTTTCTGCCAGCTAAAGAGAAAAGAATGATTCATGATGACATTAAAAGTTGTCATAATCAGTCAAATGTATTGCATGCACACAGTTCTTTAAAAGTTCTATTAAACTTTTCTCTCTGCTAATTAATTCCTTAGTGCTACGGGAACGTCTCCCCCAGCTTTGCCTCCTAAAAAACAGCCTGTATATTTATTTATTTAGTTATTTATTTTTATTTTAGTCTAATGTAGCTTAGTACTAATTAGAACACATGTTTGTGCATTTCAGAGGACACACTGCAATTTTTCATAGTATAACCTGGCATGGATGTGGCTCAGGAGGCAGAGCAGGTCATCTATTAATTGAAAGGTTGGTGGTTTGATCCCTGGCAGCTCCATATGCAGACTGGGCAAGATACTGAACCCTGCGTAGTTCCCAGTGCGTTCATCAGAGTCTGATTGTGAATGTTAGATAGGAAGCACTTAGACATAGAAAATGCTCAGATGAATGTGTGTGAATGGATGAATGAGACATGCTGTGTAAAGCGCTTTGAGTGCTCATGTAGAGTAGAAAAGCACTATTAAAAAAACAGTCCATTTACCATATAATTTTTATCCCACAACTTATGAACAGGAACCCTTTTAGTTAATGTATCTTCCTACATCGTAAAGCGTTCATGCAAGCAGCACTAATATAGTGAAGCAGCTGTTCACTTCAAACAAGTCTAAAAACCATGTTATATGTATGATGCATGGTGGGGTACACTCACACACTCTCACATTTATTATTAAATGAATGAAGAGGTACCTGTCTGAATCAAAGCTTTTTCAAATGTGCACAATGTCAGGTGAAGTCTTTGCCTACATGAATCCAAAGTTCACATAGTGGGATTTTATATAATAAAAAAAATTAATCGAACATGCACTGTTTGTGTTTCTGATACAAATAAAAGTAGGGCACAGTGCGTACCGCCCCCAAAGAATTCCAGAAATTTTCATCAAAATCTATTCATAATTCTCCAGTTATCCTGCAAACGGACATACAGACAGACTGATGCGGATAAAAACATAACCTCCCTCCACCTATCGGTGGGTGAGCTAATTATACGGGTGCTGGTCATAAAATTAGAATATCATGAAAAGGTTGATTTATTTCAGTAATTCCGTTCAAAAAGGGAAACTTGTATATTATATTCATTCATTACACACAGACTGATATATTTCAAATGTTTGTTTCTTTTCATTTTGATGATTGTAACTGACAACTAATGAAAACCCCAAATTCAGTATCTCAGAAAATTAGAATATTGTGAAAAGGTTCAATATTGAAGACACCTGGTGCCACACTCTAATCAGCTAATGAACTCCAAACACCTGCAAAGGCCTTTAAATGGTCTCTCAGTCTAGTTCTGTAGGCTACACAATCATGGTGAAGACTGCTGACTTGACAGTTGTCCAAAAGACGACCTTTGACACCTTGCACAAGGAGGGCAAGACACAAACGATCATTGCTAAAGAGGCTGGCTGTTCACAGAGCTCTGTGTCCAAGCACATTAATAGAGAGGCGAAGGGAAGGAAAAGATGTGGTAGAAAAAAGTGTCCAAGCAATAGGGATAACCACACCCTGGAGAGGATTGTGGAACAAAAGCCATTCAAAAATGTGGGGGAGACTCACAAAGTGTGGACTGCAGCTGGAGTCAGTGCTTCAAGAACCACCACGCACAGATGTATGCAGACATGGGTTTCAGCTGTCGCAGTCCTTGTGTCAAGACACTCTTGAACAAGAGACGGCGTCAGAAGCGTCTCGCCTGGGCTAAAGACAAAAAGGACTGGACTGCTGCTGAGTGCTCCAAAGTTATGTTCTCTGATCAAAGTCAGTTTAGCATTTCCTTTGGAAATCAAGGTCCCAGAGTCTGGAGGAAGAGAGGAGAGGCACAGAATCCACATTGCTTGAGGTCCAGTGTAAAGTTTCCACAGTCAGTGATGGTTTGGGTGCCATGTCATCTGCTGCTGTTGGTCCACTGTGTTTTCTGAGGTCCAAGGTCAACGCAGCCGTCTACCAGGAAGTTTTAGAGCACTTCATGCTTCCTGCTGCTGACCAACTTTATGGAGATGCAGGTTTCATTTTCCAACAGGACTTGGCACCTGCACACAGTGCCAAAGCTACCAGTACCTGCTTTAAGGACCATGGTATCCCTGTTCTTAATTGGCCAGCAAACTCACCTGACCTTAACCACATAGAAGATCTATGGGCTATTGTGAAGAGGAAGATGTGATACGCCAGACCCAACAATTCAGAAGAGCTGAAGGCCACTATCAGAGCAACCTGGGCTCTCATAACACCTGAGCAGTGCCACAGACTGATGGACTCCATGCCACGCCGCATTGCTGCAGTAATCCAGGCAAAAGGAGCCCCAACTAAGTACTGAGTGCTGTACATGCTCATACTTTTCATGTTCATACTTTTCAGTTGGCCAACATTTCTAAAAATCCTTTTTTTGTATTGGTCTGAAGTAATATTCTAATTTTATAGATAATGAATTTGGGGTTTTCATTAGTTGTCAGTTATAATCATCAAAATTAATAGAAACAAACATTTGAAATATATCAGTCTGTGTGTAATGAATGAATATAATATACAAGTTTCACTTTTTGACTGGAATTACTGAAATAAATCAACATTTTCATCATATTCTCATTTTATGACCAGCACCTGTACA